>OY294068.1:100495441-101095441 GCA_958510875.1 Endomychus coccineus | reverse complement strand
CTATTGACATTGCTGAACAAATCATAGTTAAAAAATGGAAAGAAATAGAAATCCACACGCCGCTACCATTAAACGAATTCATAAATGCAATTAATTTAACACTCACATCCACATACTTTCAGTACAAAGACAACTTTTATTCTCAAGTATTTGGATGTGCAATGGGCCAACCCATATCGTCAGTAATAGCCCAATTAGTGATGGAAGAGCTTGAAATGAATGTCATCAAAAATTTGAATTTTGAACTACCTTTCTTCAAAAGGTACGTCGATGACTGCCTCACAGCTATACCACAAACACAGTTCAAGAATTTACTTAACGCGTTCAATAACTACCATTCGAAATTACAATTTACTATAGAAACAGAAAACAACAAACAAATTAACTTCCTTGACCTCACTCTAATAAATAATAACAACAAAATTTCCACATCATGGTATACAAAACCAACCTGGTCGGGCCGATATTTGAATTATGAAGCAATAGTCCCGAACAATCATAAAAGAAATGTTGTTACAGGTTTAGCTGATCGAGCAATCATTTTAAGCGATCCCGAATATCGCAATTCTGCAATAACTAAAGCAAAAGCTATTCTTACAGACAATAATTATCCACAAAAATTCATAAACAAAATTTTTAAAAACCGAATTCACAAATACTACAACGAAAACAATAAAACCATAAACCACGAAGACACAGAAACTAAAAAATATATAAGACTCCCATACGTTCAACATCTCTCAGAAAAACTCAATATTATTCTAAAAGAATACAATTTTACAATAGCACATAAAAATGATAATAATCTGAAACATTTATATTCTAAACTTAAAAGCAAAATTCCCAAAAATAAAATTTCACATTGTATTTATAAAATTCCGTGTACAGACTGTGACAAAATATACATCGGACAAACAAAACAAAACATAGAAGAACGAATCAAAGGTCATAAATATCAAAAAAACTCAACAGCGTTAAAAAAACACGAGACAAATACTAAACATAAATTCAATTTTGAGCATTTCGACATAATAGAAAAAGAACAAAATGAGAAGAGTCGAATATTTTTAGAAATGGTACACATCAAAAAAAATCAAAACTGCGTAAACGATAAGACCGATATGAATAATCTTTCGCAAATATATAATATAATTCTTTAAAGTAACTAAATTGAAATAGTCCAGTCAAACAGACATATGATACAAGAGCCACATGTTAGCAATTAAATTTTAATGCAAACAGGCAGTGATATCTAACAAGTGTAACAAACGGTCAACCAGCAGGGTATCTTACCCTTACATTCAGAACAAAAACCCATTCTGCAAACTGTGTTCAGTCTGAATTTCAAAGCCATGATGAGTGTGTGCTTCCGTAAAATCAACTCACGTAAGTAAATTAAACATACTAGTCACCAATATCAGAAAGATCTCAAACCCCAACATACGCAAACGAAATCTGTTGGTATTCTATCACGTAATAAGTATATTCAAAATTCAAATAATTCATGAAAAATTAATTTATTTTGTACATAATCACCGAACTAAGTTAGTTATTATGTTATTATACACATAAATTTTAAATATGAAACTAAAGTCAATGCTCATAACAAACTAAAAAACTTTGTCATAAATACAGATTGTGCATACAGCTAATTAATATAAGAATATTTTGTTAAATTTCAGTTCATAATGTAAACAATGAATAAATTCCTGAAGAAGGCGAAAGCCGAAACGCGTCGAATGAAAAGATTGTTTCATTGAGATAATTCATTTAAAATTGCTGAAAAACCTAAGAGAACCCACAACTTACTTTAGATAAACCAGCAAAAGAAAACCACAGCGAATTTATAGAAACTTCCCAGGTGAAAATGGAAGGAACACATCTCAATCACCAGTCTTCTTCATACCAACAAATTATCGAAGAAATAAAACACAAATTTGGCAATGCTATACATCAACAAATATCACATATGAATAGACTACAAAATAAATTAATCAAACAAAAAAATAGAAGAATATACCTATTACAATGTAAAAATCAGAAATTCAAACCTAAATTTATCCAATTTAAAACAACACACATTCAATTTCTATCAAAGAATCTACAGGACAGTTTTACAAAATATACCGAAAAATTTCGATTTAAAACTTTAAATTTACTCATCACCGATACGACTAAAACAATTTGCAGAATAGAAAAGGAAATCCAGAAAATTAAATTACACTTGAAAACCAACACTAATGAACAACATTTACAACCCTTCATGAATTATTTCAGTCAAATGAATGAAAAACTGTTCATAAAAATTAAAGAAAAGCAAGTGAATAAAATTAAGAAATTAAGCTGTAAAAATAACTCGACCATAAATTCAAACAGTCAAAATAAATGGGTTGAAAATCTATCTGATACCGAAATTCCAGACAACGTATTGAATATTCTAAATTTAGGCACAAATTTCGCAATACAATATGACCGACAAGATATCCCTGTGAAAAATATAATTGCTAACATTGAGGCACAAATAAATGACCATTCTAATAGCTCAAAACAAGAAATTCGATCGAAAGTCACACAATGCATTTATAATTTTAAAAAATCACAACAAAGTTCCGAAATTAACACGAATGATAAAAAAATTAAAAACAATATAAATAAAGCAAAACAATTCATCAAAATCAACCCACAAATAACAATATTGAAACCAGACAAAAGTAACAAAACCTTAATCATCAATACCATTGACTACGAAAACAAAATGACTCAACTATTAGATGACATCTCCACATACAAAAAATTGAAAAAAGATCCCACCAAAATTTTCCAAAAAATGAATAACGATTTAATCAAGAAATGGGAAGACTCTAATATTTTGCCAAAAAACATGACTTACAAATTAAAAATAAATAACGCCTTACCACCCAAAATTTATGGTTTACCCAAACTACACAAACCGAACATACCACTTAGACCGATCATTTCATGTATACAAAGTCCATTTTACAACTTATCTAAATATTTAGCCAATTGTTTATCACCGATTCTAGGAAAAACCGAACACTACATCAAAGACTCATGGGAGTTTAAAAAATTCATCAATACCATTACATTAGGTAATAATCAAAAACTAATTTCGTTAGACGTACAATCACTATACACCAACATACCTATTGACATTGCTGAACAAATCATAGTTAAAAAATGGAAAGAAATAGAAATCCACACGCCGCTACCATTAAACGAATTCATAAATGCAATTAATTTAACACTCACATCCACATACTTTCAGTACAAAGACAACTTTTATTCTCAAGTATTTGGATGTGCAATGGGCCAACCCATATCGTCAGTAATAGCCCAATTAGTGATGGAAGAGCTTGAAATGAATGTCATCAAAAATTTGAATTTTGAACTACCTTTCTTCAAAAGGTACGTCGATGACTGCCTCACAGCTA
Source organism: Endomychus coccineus (assembly GCA_958510875.1). NCBI lineage: Eukaryota > Metazoa > Arthropoda > Insecta > Coleoptera > Endomychidae > Endomychus > Endomychus coccineus. The sequence goes on along the minus strand of OY294068.1, from coordinate 101,091,989 downwards.
TACCACAAACACAGTTCAAGAATTTACTTAACGCGTTCAATAACTACCATTCGAAATTACAATTTACTATAGAAACAGAAAACAACAAACAAATTAACTTCCTTGACCTCACTCTAATAAATAATAACAACAAAATTTCCACATCATGGTATACAAAACCAACCTGGTCGGGCCGATATTTGAATTATGAAGCAATAGTCCCGAACAATCATAAAAGAAATGTTGTTACAGGTTTAGCTGATCGAGCAATCATTTTAAGCGATCCCGAATATCGCAATTCTGCAATAACTAAAGCAAAAGCTATTCTTACAGACAATAATTATCCACAAAAATTCATAAACAAAATTTTTAAAAACCGAATTCACAAATACTACAACGAAAACAATAAAACCATAAACCACGAAGACACAGAAACTAAAAAATATATAAGACTCCCATACGTTCAACATCTCTCAGAAAAACTCAATATTATTCTAAAAGAATACAATTTTACAATAGCACATAAAAATGATAATAATCTAAAACATTTATATTCTAAACTTAAAAGCAAAATTCCCAAAAATAAAATTTCACATTGTATTTATAAAATTCCGTGTACAGACTGTGACAAAATATACATCGGACAAACAAAACAAAACATAGAAGAACGAATCAAAGGTCATAAATATCAAAAAAACTCAACAGCGTTAAAAAAACACGAGACAAATACTAAACATAAATTCAATTTTGAGCATTTCGACATAATAGAAAAAGAACAAAATGAGAAGAGTCGAATATTTTTAGAAATGGTACACATCAAAAAAAATCAAAACTGCGTAAACGATAAGACCGATATGAATAATCTTTCGCAAATATATAATATAATTCTTTAAAGTAACTAAATTGAAATAGTCCAGTCAAACAGACATATGATACAAGAGCCACATGTTAGCAATTAAATTTTAATGCAAACAGGCAGTGATATCTAACAAGTGTAACAAACGGTCAACCAGCAGGGTATCTTACCCTTACATTCAGAACAAAAACCCATTCTGCAAACTGTGTTCAGTCTGAATTTCAAAGCCATGATGAGTGTGTGCTTCCGTAAAATCAACTCACGTAAGTAAATTAAACATACTAGTCACAAATATCAGAAAGATCTCAAACCCCAACATACGCAAACGAAATCTGTTGGTATTCTATCACGTAATAAGTATATTCAAAATTCAAATAATTCATGAAAAATTAATTTATTTTGTACATAATCACCGAACTAAGTTAGTTATTATGTTATTATACACATAAATTTTAAATATGAAACTAAAGTCAATGCTCATAACAAACTGAAAAACTTTGTCATAAATACAGATTGTGCATACAGCTAATTAATATAAAAATATTTTGTTAAATTTCAGTTCATAATGTAAACAATGAATAAATTCCTGAAGAAGGCGAAAGCCGAAACGCGTCGAATGAAAAGATTGTTTCATTGAGATAATTCATTTAAAATTGCTGAAAAACCTAAGAGAACCCACAACTTACTTTAGATAAACCAGCAAAAGAAAACCACAGCGAATTTATATATATATATATATATATATAACTTAAGAGATATAGAATTAAATTTTTCTGAATTATGAAGATAACTTAGATAATTTAACATTGTGTTCATCAATGATCTACTATCCTTTCAGAGGTTTATATTTACAAAAAATATAAAAATCTAATAGGACCGAAGTAGTGTAATTGGTAAACACCCTGGACTAGAAATCCAGAAATGTGGGTTCGAATCCCGCCTATGGTTCAATCTTTTACGTTTATTCATCTTTATAATCCTATGTTAAATTATCTAAGTTATCTTCATAATTCAGAAAAATTTAATTCTATATCTCTTAAGTTACATACACGATAGTGGCCAATTAGGCAAAGAAACTTTAAACTTGTTTATAATTAACCAGAACAATTCTCAGTCAGTTCTATTGAAATATATAAGAACCAGGATGCTGTCATTTGAATAAGAACTGTCAAGTAACTGCCAACCATAGCAGTACTAACCTACAATCCTTACTTCAAAAAACGACTGAACTTTAGATGAATGTGCGTGAATAGTTGATCTATGGTAGGGCATCGAATCGCATTGTGTTCATCAATGATCTACTATCCTTTCAGAGGTTTATATTTACAAAAAATATAAAAATCTAATAGGACCGAAGTGGTGTAATTGGTAAACACCCTGGACTAGAAATCCAGAAATGTGGGTTCGAATCCCGCCTATGGTTCAATCTTTTACGTTTATTCATCTTTATAATCCTATGTTAAATTATCTAAGTTATCTTCATAATTCAGAAAAATTTAATTCTATATCTCTTAAGTTACATACACGATAGTGGCCAATTAGGCAAAGAAACTTTAAACTTGTTTATATATATATATATATATATATATATATATATATATATATATATAGATTTAAAAAAGGGAAACCTGAGATCATTTGGAGTTATATAAGACCAAGGTGAGATCTTTTTCGGAAGCCGAGATCCAATTTCGGATCTCGACTTTCTTTGCATGTATATCAATTTTATATAATTGAGCCGATGTAGTAGAGTTCTAATTAAAAATTTCTGTCGGATCTCGAAATTCTAGTTTATTTCCAATTTCATACACCAGTTGTTCGCAAATGGTCCGATAGAGTTCGCTCATGTGCCGTGTATATATGAATACGTTTCTGAACAAACCGAGATCCGAAATGTTGGCAACGTAGCAAATTCAATAAAACTTTGTCGTTGCATTTAGCGAGCGAAAACCAAACAATCATAGTTCATAACGTCATTTTACACACTAGGTTGTTTTCATTTCCGTTTCAATTGATAATTACTTCTAAATTTTAAATATATCCGATTGAGAATAAATTTGATTTTGTATCCAAGCTAAATTCTGTTATATTAGATAGGTACAAAAAAAAACTACTGCATTCATTCATTCTTAATTAGCAATTCTATAATGAATGAACACCTTATCGCCGTAAATAGTATTTACATGAGAGGTATGAATATAAGATCAATTTCTTTTTTACAATCAAGAAATACATATGATTGTTATTTACTTATTTCACTATTTCTTTGTTGAAAAATGATGCTTAACCTCTAAAAGTTGATTCATCAAAATATTATGACAATTTAACTTAATTTTGCAAACCACTTAATCAGGTAGGTAACATTAACGCAAATCATTATACTATTATAAATAAATAATATAAAATAAACACTCAGTGTTACTTATGCTGTTATACTCGCATAAGCCAAGAACGTGTCGTCATGGATAAAGTTATTTCTTCAAAACGCTTTTTGAAAGAATCTATTCTATGATTAAGCAATATATTGTAACATATATCATCCTGATAGAAAACAGTGCCCGAATGTATTCTATATCTAAGCCGTTTCCGATTTTAATAACTGAATTAGTATAATTTTGCCAAATAAAAATAACCTTTTTGCAAAATTTCTCTTATCTTGTTATTAACACGTTTGGAATGGCATATTTCGCAATTGAGAACCCTCGGGTTTCGCTCGTGTGGAACATGATCCATTCCAAACATACTTTAATGTGGAATACGTACAGATACGCTATCATGTCGTTACGACCGAGACTGGTCACGTGAACGTTAATGAATAGGCCATATAAAAATTGTGATAATGGGTCTGCAAGGCAACAGTGATAAATTAGTTATTTCTTAGAAACTGCACGTTTCTCGTTTTTGGTGTTCCTCAGTTTTGGAGTCGCTCAGCCTAGAAAAATTATTCTGAGAATATCTTCTGATGTGGGTGTCTATGATAGCAATTTTTTTTTAGACACAGAACCTAGAAAAGTGACATTTTCTACCATTCCCCCAATATGCACTCATGCAGCTGAAAGGTGGCCAAAACACGGTACTTCCGAGAGTAAACTTTCTATGTTTAGAATACCTACTTTTCAACCTGAAAGTATATCAAGTGTGACCTTACTTTCATCAATTCTCTAAAATGATCTGGCTAATTGTGATCATACCTTAAAGAAAAAAAAAAAGCTTTCTATATATAATTTGAGTTTAGATGTAGTCTCTCAAGTTAAGATTAGTTTATAACTCAAGGTATATCTAAAATCGTTAAAAAAAAGTCCTAGCGCAAAAATGTTTGCATCAAAGTAATTTTCATCGAATTTTAAGAAACATATCGGAATCAGCTGCTGCAGTGGCTCAGAGGTTTGGATTATTACTCTTACGCAGTAGCACTCAGGTTCGATTGCCAGAAGCGGGAAATCTACTATATAGGAAAATAAACTAGAGATGTGCTGTCTCTTGGAATCTTTTGCTGTTACTCTTCGCAAATCATTTGATTTGGTTTCTGATTTTTATAAAATTGTTCTACAGTCTATAAGATACTCTTCTTCGCATTTGTGTGAAGTTAATGAACTGAATTATTTATTTCTCTATCTTAACACAACGAAATAATATCCAAATCAATGCTTTGAAGAAATTGTAAAAAATAATTGCCGCTTCTGAGGAATCAAACCCGAGTGCTGATGCGTGATAGAAACAATCAAAACCTCTAAGCCACTAAGGCACAGCTGACTCTAATATCTTATTGATAGATCTCATGTTTAAGTTCACTTCAATAATTGTATTTGTGGAACGATTTTGTAGAAATTTGGGGAAAAGCAGATTCAAATCAATATAAATTTACTGTAAAAGTTTTGAATCGATTCAATGTATACTTTACTTTTTTCAAAGATTTCAAACCCTTACAGAAGGATGTTTATTACATATATATTTATGGTTTCGACGTTTACCTAGTGTAAATTCATAATACCTCGGAAGTTGGAGAATAAAACTCAAATTTTACACAAAACTTCTAACATTTAATTTAAAAATGCTGACAAATTGTTTCACCACACTGTGGCATTATCTCCTCGCTTTGATAATGCCACAGTGTGGTGAAACAATTTGTCAGCATTTTAAAATTAAATGTTAAAAGTTTTGTGTAAAATTTGAGTTTTATTCTCCAACTTCCGAAGAAAAGATGTTTATTACAATAGGGTTTGCCTTCAAATAGATTTTCTGTAACAATTTTAGAAATAACTTGAGTAAATACAATATACTCTTCGTCTTCGGAGAGTATAACAATTCAGTTTATTATCTTTACACAGATGTGAATAGCATCTTATAGTATATGAAACTATTATAAGTTTATTATCTTTACACAGATGTGAATAGCATCTTATAGTATATGAAACTATTATATAAAAATCAGAACCACATTTGCGAAGAGTAACCACAAAAGATTCCAAGCCGCAACATATCTCTAGTTCAAGTGTTATATTGTATACACAGTGTGAACTTGTTTATAGTTCATATGAATGAAAGTCAAGTTTAGAAATACTATTAAGCATTTATTCAAGAAAATATTTGGTGTCAGACGAAAATATTACAAACAAGTGTTGTTACGATCGCTTCTTATCTCTGAATATATTGTAAACAAACACTTTTATTTGCATCCAAGTTTTATCTTTGAACATATCTTCATGATCATTTTGAATTTTCAGGCATTCATGTTTTCTAGGAGTTATTTTATCTCTAATGTGTTTTTTGAAAAACTCCTTCATTACAGATTTTTGTTTATTACTCCACGACCCACGTTGTCGATCCTTAACTTTTTTCGTGTTATTTTTCTTACTAGTACCTATAACAATGAACTATGATTTTAAAATCCTCAATTGAACAATTAATTTACCTTCATCGCTTTCTGAGCTGGAATTGATCTCATCTTCCAAACACTCAGCAGTTTGTTCATTTTCTTCAATTACAGATTTTTGTTTATTACTCCACGACCCACGTTGTTGATCTTTAATTTTTTTCATATTATTTTCCTTACTAGTACCTACAACATTGAACTATTATTTTGAATTCCTCGATCAAACAACTAATCTACCTTCATAAGGTTTTGAGCTGAAATTGACCTCATTTTCCAAACACTCAGCAGTTTGTTCATTTTCTCCAATGCTAGATTCTAAAACATAATGCAATAATATCAGGGTTATAACGAATAGATTATGTTTCCACAGATTTTAGACATTCCCTTCGAAAGTTTACAATCAACATCTGATTGATGTAGCCATGCACAATATTTCGCCATAAAAAAAAAGCATACAAAACTTAATTCAAAGAATTACCACTGTCACTGTCCTTTTTCCCAAGATCACATTCATTAAAACTTTCTAAATTTACATCAATTTCTTCAAGAGCTTTTCCATGATACTCGGCCCCTACTCCTTTATCCATCATGAGTAATAATTTAGCTATCTTCGCCGTTTGATACACATCTTGCGGTAGTCTACATTCGAAATCATAATATAATTTTAATATAGACAGATTATACATTTACCTATCAAGTTAGGATACTGAGATAAGAATATTATGCAAGGGGACGATATGACATACCATTTAAAACAAGTTAGTTGGACCCTATATTGGTTAGGATGTAGTAGCTAATTGGAGATAATATACTATTCTCATCGAATATTATATCATACTTGATGCATAACTGAATGCTGTATGAAACATCAACAAAAAGCATGTCAAATTTATGAAGTGCGAAATTGACCAAACTAACAGTGCCGCATACTCGACTTATCAGAATTGCACAGTCATCAGTTTTATGTTATTTGAATTCAGCCAACGATATTTGTAAATAGAACTGACCATGTAGCAAATTTTAAATTTTGAATGTGAAAAGACCAATAGAAAAATACACTCGTTTTTAAAGACTAGTTTGGAAGACCAACAAGGGTAGCCTCACCTGTAAAACTCTTCATGCGTTTTCTTTGTGTGACCCATGAAAGAGGCCATCTGTTCTTTTTCAGTTTCGTTCAAATTTAGCAGTTGTAGAACAGTGGCTATTTGTTTCCTCAAACGTGAAGATGTCAATGTTTTTGGATTTACAGCGCCACAGGAAGCTGCATATTTTCGGAGGACCGATGACCCATCTACCCATTTTTCTTTACTGCCGATTAATGCAAAAAGGAATGGATTTTCCGTTGGAATTAGATTATTTTTCTCTCTGCTAGATAAAAGCACTTCTACACATCTTTGAACATTTTTTGGAAACAGAATCGGAATAGATTTGCTACCTTTTCCAATGGTTATAATTCGCTTGAAATGGGCTGATAATACTTTTTCTGCTTCAGTTAATACTTTCAGACACTCTTCTTGACTTTTGTTAGTAGTGCTTTGTGTGTAGGAATCTAATTTGATATATTGAACATCACCAACTCTTTTCCGATTAAGTAAAATTGTTAAAACAAGAACAGATTCTGTCAATTGTTTAAAAGATAATACATCATTAAAGTTTTCGTTTAATATGTCCATGCTTCGTTCAGCAATACTAAGAGCATACTGTTTAAATTTAATAACATCACTTGTTATCGGTAACGTTTGATATTTTTTTCCGTGTTTTTCATTGAGATCTTTCAATGCCAAACTGCCCATGTCAAATTTCCATCTTTCGTTCACCAATGACCGAAAATTTTTGACAGACTTGAGCGCTCTCGTGTAATCAGTGATTGGAAGAACAGGATCCTGCTTCAATAATAGCGTTTTAGCTGCTAAACATGCAGCCAAAAGAATTGTTTTCAAATGCATTGCTAAAGATGGTGATTTGAACATTTTCGATGTGGCATCGTAGCCACAGATTATTTGTGCTGCATGGATAACCTTCTCATAGTTTTTTGTATTCATTGCTTCTTGCATTGTGGCTAAACCATAAATATCTTGAAGAGGAATAAGAAGCCTGCCAAGTTCTCGTATTTTATTAGAAACTGCATTTCTAATGTGAGGTCTTTTATGTTTACGTAAATAATCTTCACCATACTGGCAGATAACAGGGTCATTTTTGCCGTTAAAAGATGCTCTATCTGCGTGCATTTTCGGAAACACCTCAGTTTTCAATCTCAGTTTATCAAAAAAAGATTTCCGAGATGCCTTAAAAACCAACAGATTTTGTCCTAGACTTGCAATATTACATTTATCGCCATTATGTGGTTTGTATGAACATATTTTTGAATGCTTTCGCAGCGATCCTAAACGATATATGCCTTTGCAGTATGGACATGGCATGAACTCTTGAGCTTCTTCTACATCTCCCTGCCTCTTTTCATAATTTTGTGTGGCTCTTTGAACTGGTCTAATTTTGTTTTCATCTAGTAGAGTTAGGTTCCCTTCCTTCCTCAATAAATTAATCATGTGTTTCCTTTTTTTATCCCCTTTCGGAAGTTGCACAATTTTAAGAACTGAATCTTCTTTTTCGTGATTTCGAAGTAAGTGTCGCGAAAAATTTGTAACATCGCGGTTACAATAAACACATCTATCTTTCTTATCCCATATTCTACTTTTTCGGTGGCTAATGTCAACAAGTTTCTTTGAATCGCCTATTATTCCAACGCTCTGTATGTTTGAAAAAAAGGTATTGATCATAAAATGCCAAATTTTATAAGCTATGAATCATTAAATTTAATTTATAAATGCTGAAAATTGTCAATTATACTCTCATTTTGTTTTTTTTGCAAACACAATTAATAGTCACTTTCCTTACCTGAATACTAATTCTATTTTTGGCTGCTATGGTGGTGGTATTGCTGTTGTTTTCATCTCTGGTTAACAAGAACTAAAACAAAATTGAATAGGTCCATGTTGAAAAACAATTTTTGAATATTCTAATAAACATCAATTTTTGAACAAGATGATTTTTTTATGGATCATTTGAGCACTGTTTCTTTCACTATACTTATTATTTGATATCAATTTTGCCTAATATTATTACTTACACTGATGTCCTGCAAAATTGTTGTATTCGCATTATCTATATCATTATTATTATCTTCCTGCATATGAAATTGCTCCTACAACAAATTAATGAGTAAAGAGAGTGTAAAAAAGAATTAGTTATACCTACTTCATACATGATAGACTTTGAGACTGGTATTTGTTCTGATGACATATATTCTGTACTATCACATTCATTCTCATCGGGTTTCCATGATGTCTGAAAAATACAGTTAAATACACAAGTCACATAATAATAATTAATTATATTGTATTCATATTATCTATTAGATATTGAGTATTTTTCAATTTGCATTATGAACCTTACATATTTTCAAATGATAAAAAATTTGCAAATTCCATATCTATCCTACTAAACTTACTGATGATTCTATAACCTCTGTCTCAGATTTATTTTCTTCCCCAGCATCATTTGATTCATGCTCCGATTCCATTTGAATTCCCTTGAAGAACAAAACTAAATTGAGGACGCACAATTGAGTATTCATAAAATACAAATATTTTCAAAAACAGAAGGTTTCGGCAATCATTAATTCATAAGCTCCACACCAATACCAGATTCAAAACACTACATATGAGTTTTCTTGAATACTCGTAACATCATCACAAGAAAATAATTGATTTACATGCATTTTCTGATTACATTGGCATAATCATTTAAATAATGTAAGTACCTATATGATCCTTCAGAACCAAATATTCCAATTTTACCTAAAATAGATAAGTACTCTTTAACTCACTTGATTGCTACGTTTTTCAATTATATTGGTTTTCCACTTTTTAAATTCAATCCAAGGATCATTTACTTCGAATTCGTCGATTTCATGTACATCATAAATTGAATTGTCTATATTGGCTTCATTTTTTCTGTAAAAGCTGCTTTCTTCTAGAAGAAGTATGGATTTCTCCATTTCTGATTTTATATGAAAATAAAATAAACTTACCCTTCTTCTCTTGAGTACCAATTGTATTATTTTGTAATAAATTTACTGATGACTCTGTGGCCTCTGTCTCAGATTTACTTTGATCCTCAGCATCATTTGATTCATGCTCTGGTTTCATCTCAATTTCCTTGAACAACGAAACTAAATTGAGATTATCACCAAAAACAGAAGGTCTCAACAATCACTTATTAATAAGCTCCACACCAATTCCAGATTTTAAAAAACTAGGTAATTCTATTGTTGAATATTCCAACATTACGAGAAAACCATTTGTTCATATTTCAACATTACGAGAAAACCATTTGTTTACATGCTTTTTTCTGATTATATTGGCTTAATTATTTAAATAATATAAGTACCTATATGATTAATATTCTAATAACCTAAAATAGATAAGTACTCTTTCACTCACTTGATTGCAATGTTTCTCAAATTCAATCCCCGGATCATCTACTTCAAATACGTCGATTTCATCTACATCAGAAACTAAATTGTTTTTTCCGTAAAAGCTGCTTTGTTCTAGAAGAAATTTCGGTTTGCTCACTTCTGTCTCATCTTATGAAAATCTGATTATAAATTTAAACTTACCTTTCTTCTCCAGACTACCAATTGCAGTATTTGGAGTAACACGTGCTAATTCAACGAGTCGTTTGCCACGATCACCCATTATTATTGTTTTATGAATAATGAATCACTTTAACTTAACCCAAATGTAAACACTACGCGAAGATTCTTGAAATAGCGGTAAAACGACGAGATGAGGTTATATTAGCATGAACATAGGACTAGGATCTCATTCAGACCGTAGCGTAGACCATAAAGTTTAGTGATTCGTTGTAAGGCTGCCTGAACAATTCTACTAGATTAATGGTTATGACAAATTTGGCAACAGCGCAGGATCTCAACTATTTCTTATACATAATATAATACACTTAAGGATCTCTACTTGCATATTTTTGTAGTGGATCTCACTTCACCTAACTTTTAACATGAAAAATAAAATGCAAAGTTACTTTCCCCTCTGTGGTAGTAACGTTCAAGATCATTGTATATAGACTGTTTATGAAAGATATATTCAAAGATTTATATTTCACATGAGGGATCTCAGGTTGTCCTAGTTTTATTCGGATCTCATCTTGGATAGAAAACGTATATATATATATATATATATATATATATATATATATATATATATATATATATATATATATATATATATATATATATTCTTTTGTTGATATTCTTGAACCATTTGTAATATCTGTATGTTTTCTTGGTATATTGGTTCGTATATATACTGATAATGAAATAAAAATTCTGTTTTGACGTTTCGACAATGTTTATTGCCTTTATCAAAATTGTTAATTGAATTAGTGTTTCCATGTAATTTAGAAAAGAATAGATGATTTCGATTAATGAAATGCGTCTGCAGCCGACTTGTGTTTTAAGATCCAATTAAAACTGCAGAAAACATTGGATCGGTTGTGTGTCAAAGATTAATGTATGGCTAACTACAATTTGAAATAGATTGAATTTGATTAAATACAAGACATTCCAATATTGTACAATTATAAATATCTATGAATTATTGTATGAAACTGTACAATAATCTAATTCAAACTTAACAAAATTGTATTAATTTGAAGTGCCACTTTCCATTGTCTATTTAAAATTCAACCTAAAAAAAGATGAAGTATTATTTAACTATGACACTATAGAGTAACAATTTTGAGGTTAAATTTCATAGAATTATCTTAAACTTGAATAGTTATGATAGATCTGAAATGCTTATCATAGAATGACTAATTCATACAATAATTCATAGATATTTATAATTGTACAATATTGGATTCAATCAAATTCAATCTATTTCAAATTGTAGTTAGCCATACATTAATCTTTCACACACAACCGATCCAATGTTTTCTGCAGTTTTAATTGGATCTTAAAACACAAGTCGGCTGCAGACGCATTTCATTAATCGAAATCATCTATTCTTTTCTAAATTACATGGAAACACTAATTCAATTAACAATTTTGATAAAGGCAGTAAACATTGTCGAAACGTCAAAACAGAATTTTTATTTCATTATCAGTATATATACGAACCAATATACCAAGAAAACATACAAATATATATATATATATATATATATATATATATATATCCTGCTATACATACGAAACCCATACATTGACTATTTGCAGATGATATGGGACCCGGCTGCTATATGAGGTCCGTATATGGGCTCCATATCGCCCTGCCATTCTGAATCATGTGTTTCGTCACAACACTGTACCAGACAAAATTTCATGAGGACCTCACATATTCGTAATTTGTGTGATTTTGTATTCTTTAATTCAGCCGTGCGCCGTAACAACTGGTGCGCTGCATCTGGAAGCGTATATTATCGTATATTTTATATTTATTACAACGATGATAAGAGGCCCATAAATCGTTCAACACTGTACTGGTTTTCGCCTCTTCAGAAATGTTTTGAACAGAAAGCACATGCTGGCGTGAATTGTAATTTACTTTATTATTAAAAGCGTACTGATAGTGAAATAGAAATTGTCATAAATATTTTCTCATTTGATAGTTAAATAGTTATTTACCATTAATGGTGTAGAACGAGTGAGGTAACAAATCTCCAATTCTCAAATCAGTTTGTAAATAAATACACATAAGAACAATGTAGTGAAACTCTAACCTACACTTCTTTCAGTATAAAAGTGGCTTGCGAATTACAACGAGCTAACAACAGTGGTTTTGTAATAGATTTCGCCCAGAAGAAAGGGTTGAGGTTGTTAATGAATATATGATTGATAGGGAACAAGATCAGTCAATACTAAACGACATTTCGCCTTCAGATAACTCAGTGACAAATAATGCTGAAACGAGTATGTCAGAAAATAATAAAATTTCTAAAAAAGTACGTATGTACATTTTGAACTTAAAATCAAACTTCATAGATTATTTTGCTTAGTGACAGTAGTTCGGAATATATACCTGACAGTCCAAGCATGTCTGATGTATCAATTTCTGTAAGTGATTAGTTTGTTTCATTTGATTTATACAATGCTAGTTTGAGGTGTTTCTTCCATACTAACTTCTTTGAGATCAAATGTTTGAAAATATCGTGGAATAGGTCGATTTAAATGTTTTAAATGCATGTTTTTGATTCAAATATTTTATCCCAAAATCACCCCCGCGCGGGGTAGATATCCCTTTCAAAATGCAACAAGGCTCAAGTGATAGCTTATTTTATAGGAAATTTCATTTTCTATAGAGCAGTTTGGTGAAATCAATCAGTTTTTGTGTAACGTAAGTCTAAAATCTGTGCGATTTCAAGTGCCTCCCCTACTAAAACCTGTATTGTAGAATATTTGAGAGATTCCTTGATTTTTATTTTTGATGAGGGATACTCCTGTTAAAAAAATGTTATTCCAGATTCTAACCCCTGTGCGGGGTAGCTACCCTCTTGACATGAGTCGACTGATAGCTCATTTGAAAGGGATTTCTTTTGTCTATTCAATGATTCATAGAATTTTGAATTTGCTCCATATGTTTTTAAGGGGGGTAGCTACTCCGCTCAGAGATTGGTATCTAGGGTGAAATTTTTACACTAAAATTGTGCTTCATCAAAAATAAAATTGGTGTGGCTGAGAAAGAGTTAGTACGGGGTTACACTTAAAATCGAACAGATTTTAGACTTACATTTCTCAAAAGCTATTGAGCAAATTTAAATTTCTAAAAGATCGATGGTGGAAGCCGTTACTCTATAGTAATTTATCATTTTGATTATATGAAAGAATAACTATTTTGTTTTTATACCACTTTTATTAATAATAACGTGAAAACGTAACTATAGTTTCAACACCGAAGTGCCATTATCAGACAATTGATTGTCAGTTATGAAGAAACCGATGAAACAGTTCAAGTATAAATAGAGTAGAGTAAAGTAGGGTTGAGATTACGGGATCAACGGAAATTCCAAAAACAGGTACATCCTAGGAAAGCACAGTATTATGTAGTAAACATAGCAAAAATTTGTGAATCAGTGTGATTATAATTTAATATTCTGTAACGAAGCTTAAAATTTTGAAATATCATTCAATTTAGATCAGGCAGTAAATACGGATATTATATGTAATCTCAGTTTGAACAGTTCATTATTCCAATAGATATGCGTGAGCTCCGAATGTATTTTCCGTGATTGTCACTTTTTTTCCGTTTTGGAAAAGAAGTTTTTGTGTTTCCGTTCCGAAGAAGATGTTTTGAGTTTTCCGTTTTGAAGAAGCAGTTTCAGTTTCCCGTTCCGAAGAAGAAGTGCAGTTTTCCATTCTGCAGAAGAATTTTCATTTTATGTTCCAAGTAAGATATTGCTATTCCGCGAAGTTCCCGACGAAGGAAATCGAAGTTTTAACGTCAGGTTAGGGTATCTTACCTTCGTATTAGATTTTTTTTTTCTCGTATGAATTCTCAGATGAGAATTGGAAAATGGAAGAATCATATTCTTTCATTTTTAACCAAACTTAGGGGGATGTAACGAAGCTTAAAATTTTGAAATATCATTTAATTTAGATCAGGCAGTAAATACGGATATTACATGTAATCTCAGTTTGAACAGTTCATTATTTCAATAGATATGCGTGAACTCCGAATGTGTATTCCGTGATTGTCACTTTTCTAAATTTCCGCAATTTTGAATAAGTGTAATTATTCAAATAAATGAATCGAATTCATGTCCGTTTAGAAATTGCATTCATTCCGATAAAATATGTTGCAAAAACAGGGGTCTGGCAAGTTAACGCATCAAACTTTGAACAGTCTCATGTATAAAAAGGGCGAACAACCAAAAAACTCCGATAACACTTGTTTATTGTGCCGGGAGGAACTACTGGAGCATCATATGCGCGAATTTTAGATCTAAAAAATAGCGTCACTTTTAAGCAATGTTCGGGACATAAGTAAAAAACCCTCGGCACAGAAAAGGAATTGGCGGAGCGAACTTGACCAGAACCTCGGAAAACATATAAAAGCAGTGACCCATGAAAGATCGCTCTCTTTTGTGACTCTCTTTTGTGACTGTCTCTTTTGTGACTCTCTCTTTTGTGCCCTCTTTTGTGATTTTGATTATCAATCAGTACAGTTGCTTTTTGGTGATTTTGATTTTCAAATAGTACCTACCGTTGAAGTGAGATTAACATAAGAATCAGAGTGAAATAATTATCCGAGTTCAAGTCAGATTTAGACTGTGAATTAACAATAGTGTTCCGTTTGAGTGAATTGTTATATAAGGTAAATGATATCTAAATAATTTATATTTTTGAGCATTACGATATATTGATTTCCATAGTTTATGATTATTATTGTGATTGGTAACCGTTTGTATGATATTTGAGATCCGTTGCTTTCGGTAATTTGAATTGTTATATTTGAGTTTATCCCGTCATAGGTCGGACCTGGCACGATTTGAATTCGCATTTGAATTGAAATATCCAAGTAATTGTATGGTGTGTACAGAGTGTGTATGTTCGAACGACAGGGGCGTATTTGGGTATATTTGTGCACGCTGTGATCTACCGGAAGTATAAGTATATCCTAGACGACCAAACCGCCAACGACTTGTGCACGCTGTGATCTACCGAAAGTAGAAGATGGGGTGGTTGTGTGATTGAGAATCGTGATAATCCCTTATTCGTATGAGAAGTCTTCGGCCGTGGATGTAGGAGTTATTGCAGATACGATAGTTAGGGTTTGTGCACGCTGTGTTCTACCGGAAGTATAAGCCCTAATTGTCCAGATTCTGAATCTGTGAAATGTACGAAATCTAACACTGTCATACAGTTACCGGTAACCCCGTTGATAGCTAATACCAGGGTGGGTGTTATGACAGAATAAAGTCAATTACAGTAATTAACCGAAAATATCGTGAAATCTGATATCGTACGAGCGGAAAACTAGTGCAAGACAATATTTTCCGAACCGACCGAATTTTATAACCATTTAATATATAGTAGTGTGTTTTGAACATTTCACGTATTATTGCTATTTAAATGATCTACCGTACACCGCTTATTACTCTAGGACCTGTGATTTGTATTTTCCGCAAGTGACAATTGTGAATCATTCATCAACCGATTCCGTACCGTTGAATTGAATTTAAATACCGAACATATCGTGGAGTAGATATGTTGGAACAGTTTTCATATACCGTTTGAGCTTCATTACATTTTCCGTCTGGGTGAATAATTTTTGTGAATTGTTCCGAAAGTGTACTTGTTATAATTATTATATATTCTTATATTTGGAATTCCCCGTTTTATTAAATTATCTCTGCTCTATCTTCGAACGAGCTAAGTTTTAACCAGGTATCAATTGTAATTAAAGCCCACAATTTTGATACTGTTTTCTGCTCAATGGGCCATGGTTTCACTTCACTTCAGCTAGCCTAGGGACAAGGCCATTCATAGATAGCATAGTGACAAGCCTTGTGGAGAAGACCCTAGCAGAAGTCTTCTAAAAGGAGTAAACCTTTAGAAAAATCTGGTGCCCGAGGATTTGGAATGAGCAGTTTACCGAAAAGTTGCAAGGTACTCGTCATAATTCAAAGGATCATTTAAAGAGCGGTTTGAAAGACAGTACAGTATTACATAGTAAACAAGGTAACAATTTGTGGATTAGTGTGATTATAATTTAATATTCTAAGAATTATTTTAAGAGCGGTTTGAAAGACACATGAAAAGATCACTTTGATATAGGTCTATCTGATCATTGAGGATATTTTTATTAGAATTTTTGATACCTTCATGAAACTCTATTGATTCTAGTGTACTGAATTTAAAACCTCTGGTTTGGTTATGTAAAATGATTAGCCTATCTAAATTAGGTTGAGTCTGTTTTGTTGAGTCTATACGAGCGAAAATGTTCTTCGTATCTCAATTTGAAATTACAAGTTCTACCTATATGAAAATCATCACAGTCTGGGCAAATCATCTTATAAACTCCAGGTTTTCTATATTTATTGGTTATGTCTGCGGCGTTGTATATAAGATGGCAAAGTTTATTTTGAGGTTTGAAACTGATTTTAAAATTATGGCGTGATAAAATGTTAGCAATATGTTCGCTTACTGTACCGAAATATGTCAGAGATGAATTTGGTGGTAACATCTATGTGTTTTATACGCGGATAAATTTTATAGGAAGTTAATTGTTGTTGTTTGCGATTTATTAGTATAATTATTTGATCTACCGGAAAACCATTATTGATAACTATTCGTTCGATCGTGTTCAACTCAATAGTGAGGTGTTCTATTGACAATGATATCGAAAATGCTCTATGGATCATTGAGTGATATGCTGCTAATTTATGGCTACGATGACTAAACGATGAGTTCGGAATAGCGATGTCTGTACAAATGGGTTTCCTGTAGATATTGAAGTTTATTTTATTATGGTCACGTATTAGTGTTAAATCCAAAAAGTTTATTGTTTTATCTTTTTCTGTTTCTAACGTGAATTCAATTTTTGGGTGAAGTTAGTTAATAAATGATACAAAGGAATTTAATTGTCTGGAAGTGCCTTTGAAGAAGGCAAGTACATTATCTGATGATGCATGTAGCATTTCCGCTCGTTTAGACTCAACAAAACTGACTCAACCTTTGCTAATCATTTTTTTACAAACTGGTCATAATTTCCCTAATCTAGATAGCCTAAGCATTTCACATAACCAAACCAGAGGTTTTAAATTCAATACATTAGAATCAATAGAGATTTATAAAGGTGTCAAAAATTCTATTAAAAATATCCTCAATGATCATTTAGACCTATGGCAAAGTGATCTTTTCATGTGTCTTTCAAACCGCTCTTAAAATAATTCTTAGAATATTAAATTATGATCACACTAATTCACAAATTGTAACCTTGCTCACTATGTAAAACTGTACTGTCTTTCAAACCGCTCTTTAAATAATTCTTAGAATATTAAATTATAATCACACTAATTCACAAATTTTTGCTATGTTTACTATGTAATATTGTACTTTCATATGATCTACCTATTTTTGGAATTTCCGTTGATCCCTTAATCTCAACTCTACTTTTTTCTACTCTATCTATACTTGAACTGTTTCATTGATTTCTTCATAATTTTCTAATTCTTTGATAATGGCACTTCGGTGTTGAAACTATAGTTACGTTTTCACGTTATTATTAATAAGATTGGTAAAAAACAAAGTAGTTATTCTTTCATATAATTAAATTTCTGAGCCGTTGAATAGAGAATAAAAATGTCCATCAAATGAGCCATAGTCGACCCCTATTACAACAAAGGCTGGTTGAAAATAAAAGTATTTATACAAAATAATTATTCAAAAAAGTTACAGAAATATTAGACGTTTTTGTTGTTTACTAAAATGAGTATATGACTAATGTTGAGGAAAATGAGTTTTTTAGTTCAGTTAAAAAATTCCTTATTAGTTCAGAAATTTCTCTAAAAACATTCTTTTAAAAAGATTTTACATCCAAAAAATTTGTTCGAATTTCATGTTTTCATTTTGTTTGTTTAGAGAAATAAAGCTATATTGTCAAAATTTTTGTTTTGTAATTACCATTTCTTTGATCCTAGAAATTATAGATTTGCGTAATCTGCCTTATTTCGTTGTATTGAGTCGTTTAGTCATGTGAATGATACAAACTCTTCCATTAAACACTCATAAGCTAGGTGGCAACATTGCAAAGTCTAGTATCCACCGCAACATGAAACTAATATACATTTTGGGGTTCACATAGTCGATAAAATGTACAGAAAATATACATGAACGGTTCACTAAATATTGCGATTTGAAAGGGACTATTACATATGTCATAGTGAAATCTCTGAAAAAGTTTTGTAACTAATCCACAGTGACTACATCACTACATAACAGGTTTCTTCAAATATACTTTAATCTAAACTAATATATTTCGTCTCTTTCCAGTGGGCTCCAGAAGTATGCATATTAGAGGGGCTCCCAATGTATATATATATATATATATATATATATATATATATATATATATATATATATATATATATATATACTGGATTCTCGGGTATTGATCCGCGTTGTGTGGTTTCGGTCCTCAAAAGGACCAATTTCACGACGTTTCGGCAAAGTCGCATTTGCCATCTTCAGGTGATTCGACCGTAGAGTCTGGAAAATCTAGGCGAACTGACGCTTACTTGGAGGGACAGGTACTTATATCCTCCGTTATGCTTGACCTTTGGACTTTCGAACTATTTCACGCTTGGTTGATTTCTACGTGTTTGGCTCCGAGTGACACGTTTGGATGACGTCATTGCGACGCTGGAATCAGCTGGAAAGTTTCCGTGACCTGTTGCACGTGCACTGGATACCACGTTCTCTCTTGTTTTTGGTTGTATCTTCCGACTTTCTAAAGCGGGTTTTATGTTGCTGGTAATCTTAGTCTTAGTTCGAAAGTCCAAAGGTCAAGCATAACGGAGGATATAAATACCTGTCCCTCCAAGTAAGCGTCAGTTCGCCTAGATTTTCCAGACTCTACGGTCGAATCACCTGAAGATGGCAAATGCGACTTTGCCGAAACGTCGTGAAATTAGTCCTTTTGAGGACCGAAACCACACAACGCGGATCAATGCCCGAGAATCCAGTTCTACACATTAAGTCCGCGAGAACCTAAGAAGAAACATAATTAACCTCTACGGGGAGGAGGTTTTCCATCAAACAAGAAGTTTCGAGAAGTTGAGAACAAAGAGATCGAAACTTTTGTGCGACCTTACCTTTCTACGTCGCTGCCGGGACCAGAAGATTATTCCAACCTGTATGAAACTTTCGTATCACACAAAGACAACTAGTACGGAGAACATCTTGAGAAGAACGAGTTTTGCACTGCTTCGAGATGCCATTCACCAAACAAGAAGAATTCTGGATGATACTGACAGCAAGCAACTACGTGTTCACTTCTATCTCAGCAATGAAATCAATCCTTTACTTTGGGAAAGAATTGACCAGCTTGCCGAGTTCAGAGCAGAGAAAAACACTGAAATAACTATAGAGAAACAGAAGAAGAAGTTCAATCATCTGAAAGACACCCAGAAACCTGAGGGAGACAGCACAAACATAGATCCTGTCAAAGTTGTCCATAACTTATCCGACCATTCTTTGAATAAGGCCTCCATGGATGTCCTTGCTGAAGGTTTTAACTTCGCTATTGCACCGGCACGCATTCCATTGGAAGACATCATTTGCAACGTGGAATCTGCTATAACTTCGCTGCAGGATAAAAGTGAAGCAGAGATTATTCGCCAAGATGTGTCGCGTATTCTACGAACCTCGAAGCCACCTAAAAAGAAACATTTCACACGACGAGTTCCTACCACTGAAAACTCTTCGAGAGAACGAAAACATCATCATCCTACCAGCAGATAAAGGAAATGCAACCGTTGTCATGAACACAAATGACTACAGAACCAAGATGGCTGCGCTATTGGACGATCCGACTTACAAGAAGATTAGGTCTGATCCCACTACATATCTAGAGAAAACAACGAAAGCGAAAATCAAGGCATCACCTATCGACCCTGAGTTACAGTTACATCTCATTCCAAGAGAAAAATCATCCAGATGTCCGAAACTGTATGGTCTCCCAAAAATACACAAGCCAGCAGTACCTCTGAGACCAATAGTAAGCTCTATCGGCTCACCATCACATGCATTAGCAAGATTCCTAGCCAAGAAGTTACAACCGCACGTTGAGACAGCATCATCGTATGTGAGGAACGCGGAACACTTTATCGAACTTCTAGATATGCAAATAGTAGGACCTGACGACATATTAGTAAGCTTCGACGTAGCATCCTTGTTCACACAAGTACCCATAAACGAAGCCCTAGAGATCATCCAACATAAATACAAACCGGAAGGATACATTATTGACTTGGCCAAACACTGTGTAGTCAATACTTACTTTATGTACGAGGGACAGCGATATAGGCAAATCGAAGGAGCACCGATGGGATCACCAATCTCACCAGTGATCGCAAATCTTTTCATGGAGGATTTTGAAATTAAAGCTCTTAACACAGCGCAACTAAAACCCAAACTTTAGCTCAGATATGTAGATGATATTTTCGTTATTTGGCCACATGGAGAAGGACAACTAAGAGGGTTTCTCGATCACCTGAATGGAATCCATGATCGGATAAAATTCACAATAGAAGCCGAAGAGTACAACCAATTACCATTTCTAGATGTTTTGGTAACAAAGAAAACTGACGGCAGTTTGGGACATACAGTATTCAGAAAAAAGACCCACACGAACCGATATCTGAATAGTAACTCGCATCACCATCCATCCCAGCTACAATCAGTCGTAAATACCCCCATGACAAGGTCAAAACGTCTCGCTGATGCGGAGAACTTCGATGGAGAAATGGAAACCATCCGAGCAGCCCTTAGGATGAATGGCTATTCAAGAAAACAGATTCATAACTCTCAACGCAAAAATGAGAAGGATGTCAACAATGAAGATCAACCAGTGGGAAACGCTTTTCTACCTTACATTAAAGGCACAACTGACAAAATCTGCAAAATACTGAGCCGTCATGATATCAAAACAACCTTCACAACAGATAGGAAAATCAAAAATGTTCTTCGGAATCCAAAAGACAGAATTCCTCTAGAATGCCAAGGAGTGTACGAGGTGCCATGTGGTAATTGTGAAAAGACATACATCGGACAGACCAATAGACGCATTGATGTGCGAAAGACTGAACATGCAGACGCTGTGTCGAAAAACGAAACCACGTCTTCACTAGCTGAACATGTAAGAAGTACGGGCCATATGATCAACTTTAGCGGCACAAAGACTCTAGCCAACATTGAACACTTCTACACCAGAATAACCAGGGAGGCGATAGAGATCGAGAAACATCCACATAGTCTTAACAAACGAGATGACGGACTAAGATTACCAGCAACATGGAAACCCGCTTTAGAAAGTCGGAAGATACAACCAAAAACAAGAGAGAACGTGGTATCCAGTGCACGTGCAACAGGTCACGGAAACTTTCCAGCTGATTCCAGCGTCGCAATGACGTCATCCAAACGTGTCACTCGGAGCCAAACACGTAGAAATCAACCAAGCGTGGAATAGTTCGAAAGTCCAAAGGTCAAGCATAACGGAGGATATAAATACCTGTCCCTCCAAGTAAGCGTCAGTTCGCCTAGATTTTCCAGACTCTACGGTCGAATCACCTGAAGATGGCAAATGCGACTTTGCCGAAACGTCGTGAAATTGGTCCTTTTGAGGACCGAAACCACACAACGCGGATCAATACCCGAGAATCCAGTTCTACACATTACGTCCGCGAGAACCTAAGAAGAAACATATATATATATATATATATATATATATATATATATATATATATATATATATATATATATATATATATATATATATATATATATATATATATATAACTTAAGAGATTTAGAATTAAATTTTCTGAATTATGAAGATAACTTAGATAATTTAACATAGGATTATAAAGATGAATAAACGTAAAAGATTGAACCATAGGCGGGATTCGAACCCACATTTCTGGATTCCTAGTCCAGGGTGTTTACCAATTACACCACTTCGGTCCTGTTAGATTTTTATATTTTTGTAAATATAAACCTCTGAAAGGATAGTAGATCATTGATGAACACAATGCGATTCGATGCCCTACCATAGATCAACTATTCACGCACATTCATCTGAAGTTCAGTCGTTTTTTGAAGTAAGGATTGTAGGTTAGTACTGCTATGGTTGGCAGTTACTTGACAGTTCTTATTCAAATGACAGCATCCCGGTTCTTATATATTTCAATAGAACTGACTGAGAATTGTTCTGGTTAATTATGAACAAGTTTAAAGTTTCTTTGCCTAATTGGCCACTATCGTGTATGTAACTTAAGAGATATAGAATTAAATTTTCTGAATTATGAAGATAACTTAGATAATTTAACATAGGATTATAAAGATGAATAAACGTAAAAGATTGAACCATAGGCGGGATTCGAACCCACATTTCTGGTTAATTATAAACAAGTTTAAAGTTTCTTTGCCTAATTGGCCACTATCGTGTATGTAACTTAAGAGATATAGAATTAAATTTTCTGAATTATGAAGATAACTTAGATAATTTAACATAGGATTATAAAGATGAATAAACGTAAAAGATTGAACCATAGGCGGGATTCGAACCCACATTTCTGGATTTCTAGTCCAGGGTGTTTACCAATTACACCACTTCGGTCCTGTTAGATTTTTATATTTTTGTAAATATAAACCTCTGAAAGGATAGTAGATCATTGATTCGAATCCCGCCTATGGTTCAATCTTTTACGTTTATTCATCTTTATAATCCTATGTTAAATTATCTAAGTTATCTTCATAATTCAGAAAATTTAATTCTATATCTCTTAAGTTACATACACGATAGTGGCCAATTAGGCAAAGAAACTTTAAACTTGTTTATAATTAACCAGAACAATTCTCAGTCAGTTCTATTGAAATATATAAGAACCGGGATGCTGTCATTTGAATAAGAACTGTCAAGTAAATGCCAACCATAGCAGTACTAACCTACAATCCTTACTTCAAAAAACGACTGAACTTCAGATGAATGTGCGTGAATAGTTGATCTATGGTAGGGCATCGAATCGCATTGTGTTCAGCAATGATCTACTATCCTTTCAGAGGTTTATATTTACAAAAATATAAAAATCTAACAGGACCGAAGTGGTGTAATTGGTAAACACCCTGGACTAGAAATCCAGAAATGTGGGTTCGAATCCCGCCTATGGTTCAATCTTTTACGTTTATTCATCTTTATAATCCTATGTTAAATTATCTAAGTTATCTTCATAATTCAGAAAATTTAATTCTATATCTCTTAAGTTACATACACGATAGTGGCCAATTAGGCAAAGAAACTTTAAACTTGTTTATAATTAACCAGAACAATTCTCAGTCAGTTCTATTGAAATATATAAGAACCGGGATGCTGTCATTTGAATAAGAACTGTCAAGTAACTGCCAACCATAGCAGTACTAACCTACAATCCTTACTTCAAAAAACGACTGAACTTCAGATGAATGTGCGTGAATAGTTGATCTATGGTAGGGCATCGAATCGCATTGTGTTCATCAATGATCTACTATCCTTTCAGAGGTTTATATTTACAAAAATATAAAAATCTAACAGGACCGAAGTGGTGTAATTGGTAAACACCCTGAACTAGAAATCCAGAAATGTGGGTTCGAATCCCGCCTATGGTTCAATCTTTTACGTTTATTCATCTTTATAATCCTATGTTAAATTATCTAAGTTATCTTCATAATTCAGAAAATTTAATTCTATATCTCTTAAGTTACATACACGATAGTGGCCAATTAGGCAAAGAAACTTTAAACTTATATATATATAGGGGAGTGTTGTACCTTGGCC
The DNA here is from genome assembly GCA_958510875.1 of Endomychus coccineus. Taxonomy (NCBI): domain Eukaryota; kingdom Metazoa; phylum Arthropoda; class Insecta; order Coleoptera; family Endomychidae; genus Endomychus; species Endomychus coccineus. The sequence goes on along the minus strand of OY294068.1, from coordinate 101,067,670 downwards.
CACTTTTTATAAATGGCGCCGTAACTTTTCTGTTTGCGAGTTTTTTGCATGTTTTTTGGAAAAATAGAGTAGTTGTGACTTTTATTCATTAATTTATTCCATCCAGACCTGGATAGATTAAACCAAAAACTCAGAATCACACTTTCTAATGAGTAATGCAAATCGGTCCGAGGTACAAACTAGTGATGTACTTCGGTCCACAAACGATTGTACCTTGGTCCAAAAAAAAACTAAAGAAATAGTAGGTACTTGGTTTAATATTTAACGACTAACAATACCACAAACACTTTAGAAATTAGTTGACATTATAGCCGTCAAAGTTGACCTCAAAATACAATAATGCGCTACGCCGAGCAGTGCCTTTTACGGTTTTTGGTTGAGGTAGTTTACACACTAAATCAGAAGCACAAAAATCGTATGTCTCTACGGAATCATTCACAAATTTATTAGATTCGTTGATTCTGCGTAAGTATCTAAGTTCATTATTATTACCGAAGCTTACGATTTCAGCAACATAAAAGCTTATTGATTTCTTTCCTGCCACCTTCACTAGTGCGAAATAACCTACATGAAATTCATTGTCTTCATTCAACTGTTGCAAACTATCAATTTCCAACCATTCTGTGTCTTCAGAAATAATATCCTCCAAGGTTTCATATTCTCCAGAAGACAACGAGGGAGCTGACTCACTTTAAGAAGAATCAAGTTCTTTCTTTTCGTTCTGGCTAACTTTCTTTCGTTTCGTTATTGACAAATTTTTGGTAACCTTTTTAACAGCTTTAAGATCTCGCTTTCGCTCCAGCTCCTCTTTTTCTGGCGTATCCGTGAGAACACGCGACTTGCCTCTAGGACGGCCACCAGTTTTCTTCCGCATAGGTGTTTTAGGGAATGGACGCAATATGTCAGGTGTGATGGTTGAAGCAGAAACAACTAAGGGTGTGCCCGAACCTGAAGCAGATGCAGCAAAGTGTCCATTCGAACTTGAAGCAGAGGCAGCTAAAGGTGCATTCGAATTTGTAGATGGTAATGAATCACTAATGGAGTCGAGTGGCTCACACTCGGTCACAGTTGACGGGCGGTCTGTTACGTAACTGGTTAGGAACTCATGTTCTTGGAAAATATTTTCATTAAAAGGGTAGAGGCCTGATACTTTAAACCCCTTTTGAATATTAAGCGGTGTAAAAGCCCGAGGAAAAGCTTTACCAACTAGTTCTGCTATATCGTATATGGTGATTGGTTGTCCGGGATGCATTAACATCCATTCGTTACAAGCCGTATTATAGTATTGTTTCAAGGGCCCAAATACTGTCCTGTCCAACGGTTGAAACTTGTGACTTGTGTGGGGATGAAATGTCACCAATATGATTCCATTTTCTTTGCAAAAATCAATCGTTGGGATGCTGATATGACTATCATGGTTATTTAATAGAATAATTATCGGTTTGCCGACACTCGGCTTGACGTGATTCACAAAATGTTGCACGAACTCGTAGAATAGATCTGAATTTGACCAACCTGACGAATTAGCTCCTCCAATCGAACCAACTGGACCTCCCTTGAGCATATGGGCCTTGAAATGAACCCGCGGAAATATCATCATTGGTGGGATGGCATTTCCAAGTGCATTTATGGCCGCAATCAAAGAGATGTTTTGACCACGCTCACCACTTGTCATCTGTCCAACTTGTTTAACTCCTTTGGGACTAATAATTTTAGGACGAACGTGTACAGTCGTTATACTCTGGACAGCACATGTTTGTAATTGTCAAAAAATGTAGTGACATTAACTCGATTAAACGCCGTGGATCTCGCCAAACTAGTCGCTTCAGGTTTTCGGAGAGACAAATCTGTATGCCGTGTCATAAACTGTCGTAACCATTCTTTGCCCGCAATTTTTCTCTCATTCCAGATATCAGGATACCGCTTCTCTTTTGCTGATGCAAACTGGTAGGCTAGTTTCCTAACCTCTACCCTCGTCAACCCATAATGAAGACGAGCAGCCGTGACTAAATAAGTTTTCAAGGATTCCTCCTCATCTTTCGAAAATACTTGCTTCACATTGTTTTTTGCGCTGTATGTAAATCTTTCCGCTTCTGAGCTTTTAAAATTACGAATGTGTCTAATTAACGTTGTTTTTGATACTCCATATCGCCTTAGTGCCTCTCGAATGGCAATACCTCCATTGATGCATTCTTCTACTGCTTGTGTCAATTTTTTTGCATCAACTTTGTCACGCTTTTTGCCACGTTTGCTTCGTGGCATTTTTGAACAATCTGTATAATAAAATTACACTGGCTTACATTTGAAATAAAATGAAAAATAATCTATTTACAAGGGCTTTTATCAACACTTACAAACGTGTTGTACCTTGGACCGGTCCAAGGTACAACTGCTGCACATGGACCAAGGTACAATTTTTACAATAAAACAGTTTGTTAGGTTAAATAAACAATAAAACTTAATATATGCAAAAACTATCTACACATGCGCAAGAAGAAGGAAATGTTGTAACAAAATAACATAACACAAATTACTTAACCTTTTAAAAGTACGCAGATGATCACAGATTTATATTCGCTTAATATTTACTTTCACACGCGATGAACGACGAATATGAAATAGCTTCGGAGAACTTCGTAACCGGCTAAATTACTTTCGCGCCATCTGTAGGTTGGAAGTGCGTAATCTATCGGTGATATGGGTGAACGGAAACTGCATCGACAAATAGTGAAATTCGAGGCGGTCCGAGGTACATTATGGTCCAAGGTACAACACTCTCCCCTATATATATATATATATATAAAGTAAGTTGTGGGTTCTCTTAGGTTTTTCAGCAATTTTAAATGAATTATCTCAATGAAACAATGAGATAATTCATTTAAAATTGCTGAAAAACCTAAGAGAACCCACAACTTACTTTAGATAAACCAGCAAAAGAAAACCACAGCGAATTTATATATATATATATATATATATATATATATATATATATATATATATATATATATATATATATATATATATATATATATATATATATATATATATAAACAAGTTTAAAGTTTCTTTGCCTAATTGGCCACTATCGTGTATGTAACTTAAGAGATATAGAATTAAATTTTCTGAATTATGAAGATAACTTAGATAATTTAACATAGGATTATAAAGATGAATAAACGTAAAAGATTGAACCATAGGCGGGATTCGAACCCACATTTCTGGATTTCTAGTCCAGGGTGTTTACCAATTACACCACTTCGGTCCCATTAGATTTTTATATTTTTGTAAATATAAACCTCTGAAAGGATAGTAGATCATTGATGAACACAATGCGATTCGATGCCCCACCATAGATCAACTATTCACGCACATTCATCTAAAGTTCAGTCGTTTTTTGAAGTAAGGATTGTAGGTTAGTACTGCTATGGTTGGCAGTTACTTGACAGTTCTTATTCAAATGACAGCATCCTGGTTCTTATATATTTCAATAGAACTGACTGAGAATTGTTCTGGTTAATTATAAACAAGTTTAAAGTTTCTATGTTAAATTATCTAAGTTATCTTCATAATTCAGAAAATTTAATTCTATATCTATTAAGTTACATACACGATAGTGGCCAATTAGGCAAAGAAACTTTAAACTTGTTTATAATTAACCAGAACAATTCTCAGTCAGTTCTATTGAAATATATAAGAACCAGGATGCTGTCATTTGAATAAGAACTGTCAAGTAACTGCCAACCATAGCAGTACTAACCTACAATCCTTACTTCAAAAAACGACTGAACTTTAGATGAATGTGCGTGAATAGTTGATCTATGGTAGGGCATCGAATCGCATTGTGTTCATCAATGATCTACTATCCTTTCAGAGGTTTATATTTACAAAAATATAAAAATCTAATGGGACCGAAGTGGTGTAATTGGTAAACACCCTGGACTAGAAATCTAGAAATGTGGGTTCGAATCCCGCCTATGGTTCAATCTTTTACGTTTATTCATCTTTATAATCCTATGTTAAATTATCTAAGTTATCTTCATAATTCAGAAAATTTAATTCTATATCTCATATATATATATATATATATATATATATATATATATATATATATATATATATATATATATATATATATATATATATATATATATATATATATAAATAAAACTAATAATAGTAGGATTGCGTAGCAAGTAAAAGAGAACTCTTTAAAGGTTATCCAAGCTTTCGGAAATATTTATTTCCATCCTCAGGGAAACTACAATAATTTACAGTTACAAAGATAAAATTGTTATAAAATAACCTATATGACTTACAACTTTGATGAGGTTGATTACAGAGATGTTAACATTCTGATGGAAAACGTTCACAGCGATGAGGATGATGAGTAATAAATTATATTTGTGATTCATTTGAATTGAAGATTAGCATACTTTATAAGATTAATATATTCCAATTACGACAGATATTACAACAACCACGCGGTTTTAGAAGTGACAACAGAATAATCAACCTAACCATAGAATTGACACGTCACACTGAAATATGCATCAAGAACAATGCAATTAATTGAGAAGGATGTCATCATCTATGATTTGATTGGATATTCTATTATTCCTGTCAACGTTATTATTTGATGAATCTATGTCTAAGGTCAATAAATAAGAGTAAATTTCACTCAAATGGTTAATGTCTGTTTTTTTATTTATGCAATTCTTTTCTTCAAAAATGTGTGCCATTTCTAAAAAGGATCTTTCATTTGAGAGTGTCTCACTATCTAAAACCTTCACTGATTCAAAATTCATACAATGGTCAAAATTATTAACATGTTCAGCCAAAGCACATCTTTCAGGATGTAATCTATAATCGCTTTTATGAGAAGTGATTCTGGCACTTAAGGTTCGTGCGGTTTGTCCAACATACTTCTTATCACAGTTAAGACAAGGAATACTATAAACAACATTCGTTTGTGACGTTAGAGGAGTTTTATCTTTTAATTTACTATGTAAGGTTTTTATCGTTAAAACTGTTCTATTTGCTATTTTAAAATTTGAGAGATTATGAAAAATTCTGGATAATTTAGGAGTGATCTCTTTAATATAAGGTAAAGATGTGAATGTAATATGCTCTGGTTCAATATTAACTGCACTGCCATCAATGACATTGTGTGAAGAGTTCACCACTGTTAACAAATCAGGGACAGACGAAGTATAATCAAAATATTCTTTACCATACTTGAAGGGTATGCGTTATCTATGAAGAGGTTCAAAAGGATATTCAAATTTTTATTATGAAAACTGATGTCAGAAATTCTTAACACTCTATTTTTCATTTGTTTGACTAAATTCACTTTCATAGATTGTTTATGATACGACATATAGTTTATGTATCTACCTGAACTACAAGGTTTTCTGTACCTATCTATTAAAATTCTATTATCACTTGTTCTTATGAATTTTGTATCTAGAAATGGTACTGACTGTGCACAGTCTTCAGTTTCGATGGTGAATTGTATATGAGGGTCAAAACTATTAAGGGTGTCAAGGATTTCATCAATACAATTGTTAGGTAGAGAAATAATGATGTCATCTACATATTTTTTAATAAAATGTGGTTTAAACGATAAAACTGGTAATACTGTGTCCAATATATCATCCATCACATAGGCTGCTAAAATTGGTGAAATTGAAGCCCCCATGGGAGTTCCAAACGTTTGTTCATAAAATTTGTTATTAAATGAAAAATATGTGTTATCAAAAAGGAAGTTTAAAAGAGTTATGAAATGTTCTTCATTGATATTGCACTGCAGGCTAATACTGCTCCATTGTTTGTGGATTGCTCTTTGGCAAGCCTCTAAATAAACATTACTGAATAAGGAGACCACATCCAAACTGGCCAAAATATGATTAGGTGGTAATATTGTGTTGTTAAATTTCTCAGATACCTCAAACGAATCTTTTATGTAATATTCATTATCAAAATCGTATGCTTTAGTCAAGATAATTGTTAAGAAGGAGGCAATTGCTGCTGTAGGAGCACCAATTGAAGCGACTATTGGTCTGACTGAAAGAACTGGTTTGTGTATTTTGGGTAAAGCATAAAATTTCGGAGAAATGCCATTATAACACGTCAATCTCTTTTTTGTAATGTCATTGATTTGTTTTGTGTCATATAATTTTTTTATAATCGCATTTCCTTTTCTTTGAATCGAAGTAGTTCGATCTTTAGTTAATTCTACGTAGGAAGAATTGTTATTAATAATATTCAATGACAGTGTTAGATATTGTTCTTTATCCATCACTACGGTTACATTACCTTTATCTGATAATGTTAAAATTAAATTTGAGTTGTTTTTTAAGAATTTTTTTGATTTGTACAATAAGTTACGAAGAGTAGATGTCGGATTGTTGGAATTATGAATATGATTAGTGATGATATTGGTTATTCTGGCTATCATGATATTTCGCTCAATGGGGTCTGAGATAGTGGACGTAATGTAATCAACATCTGCTAAAATATTCTTGATAGGTATGTCTTTACCAATCAACGGTTCTATGCTAAATTTTGGACCTAAGGCTAAAAAGGCAGAAACATCTTCAGGTATGGTTGTATTTGAAATATTTTTTATCCATTTATTATTTGATTTTATTTTTATCTGATTTATTTGTAATTGTTTCAATTTATTTAATTTGTTTATATTTTTAATTTTGACTTTATGGAAAATTGTGTCATATGACTTTTGTTGTCTACTGCTAAAATTATGAAAAATTAATTCGGAGGTGAGTGAAATTATCTTTTTTTGGTAATTATTCTGATAAGGGTTTGAACTCCGATTTTGACGGAAATTTTTTTACAGAGTACTTACATGTTCCTTATGTAGAATTGAAAAAGAAAATTCTCCGCAAAAGTGTATTTTTCCCAACAAAAAAAATATTTGTCTCAAATCAGGACATATTCTGTCACGTTTTTCTCGTATATGTATAGTCACAATTTGCACGATATTGTTATTTTTAGCAACCTATAGCATTGTTTTCGTAAATAAATGCTAATTAGAGGTACAACAATATTCAGAAACCGTATTATTCGTGAAATAAAATTGTAAACAGTAACCGCCATTTACTTGCATTTTAAGAAATGACGTTACGTCGGAACTAGATTCTCTTGATACCAAAAATGCTCAAACCATAGAATCGTATATTTCATTGGCCACAAACTATCAACGTTTTAATATATAGTCTATGGTCAAAATCTTGCATATATTTTTGAGGATAGTAGCTTATCGCTCCAAGCGGCAATGTTATCGCAGGTTAGTTTGTTAAATTGATATATTCTAATCCTGTCGATAGAAAGCTCCAGGCGGCAATGTTATCGCAGGTTAGTTTGATAAATTGATATATATTTTTGGGGATATAAGCCTAGTACAGGTTATTTCAAAGTTAATGCGACCGCAGTTAAACCCCTTTAAGAAATTTTCGATTCTAATCGTGTCGGTAGAAAACTCCAGGCGGCAACGTTATCGCAGGTTAGTTTGTTAAATTGATATATTCTAATCCTGTCGGTAGAAAGCTCCAAGCCGCAATGTTATCGCAGGTTAATTTGTTAAATTGATATATTTTTCTGGGAATATAAGCCTAGTATAGGTTATTTCAAAGTTAATGCGACATCAGTTAAACCCCTTTCAGAAACTTTCGATTCTAGACATGTTGGTAGAAACCTCCAGGCGGCAATGTTATCGCAGGTTAGTTTGTTAAATTGATATAGATTTTTGGGAATATAAGCCTAGTACAGATTATTTCAAAGTTAATGCGACCGCAGTTAAACCCCTTTAAGAAATTTTCGATTCTAATCGTGTCGGTAGAAAACTCCAGGCGGCAATGTTATCGCAGGTTAGTTTGTTAAATTGATATATTCTAATCCTGTCGGTAGAAAGCTCCAAGCGGCAATGTTATCGCAGGTTAATTTGTTAAATTGATATATATTTTCGGGAATATAAGCCTAGTATAGGTTATTTCAAAGTTAATGCGACATCAGTTGAACCCCTTTCAGAAACTTTCGATTCTAGACATGTTGGTAGAAACCTCCAGGCGGCAATGTTATCGCAGGTTAGTTTGTTAAATTGATATAGATTTTTGGGAATATAAGCCTAGTACAGGTTATTTCAAAGTTAATGCGACCGCAGTTAAACCCCTTTAAGAAATTTTCGATTCCAGACATGTTGATAGAAACCTCCAAGCGGCAATGTTATCGTAGGTTAGTTTGTTAAATTGATATATATTTTTGGAAGTTATCAAAATAATTACCGTCGATTGTTTCGTTTTCACAAATACCTCATTTGTAATTGTTTTTTATAATGTTTTTATTTTTATTTTATACTTCTTTGATATTACTGTTAGATGTGTGTATATATACGATGTATTTATGTGAAATTTTGTTCCCCAACTCTTACTTACCTCACCTTAATATCCTTTTACCTTTCCCTCCCTGGAGAAGGTTGCTCACACCTCCCCGTTGGTCTTTGCTGGGCAATAACTCTTTTCTGTCTTATTCAATACTTACTATGTACATCAATTATTTTTTAAGTCGTTATTATAAAAAAGTGCTATTGGCTAAGTTGAGCAGATATCACAATGTCCTATTTAGAAAACACGCAATCGAAGTATATACTACTATAGCACATTCGTTGCTATTTTAAAATTTGAGAGATTATGAAAAATTCTGGATAATTTAGGAGTGATCTCTTTAATATAAGGTAAAGATGTGAATGTAATATGCTCTGGTTCAATATTAACTGCACTGCCATCAATGACATTGTGTGAAGAGTTCACCACTGTTAACAAATCAGGGACAGACGAAGTATTAAACAAAATATTCTTTACCATACTTGAAGGGTATGCGTTATCTATGAAGAGGTTCAAAAGGATATTTAAATTTTCATTATGAAAACTGATGTCAGAAATTCTTAACACTCTAGTTTTCATTTGTTTGACTAAATTCACTTTCATAGATTGTTTATGATACGACATATAGTTTATGTATCTACCTGAACTACAAGGTTTTCTGTACCAATCTATTAAAATTCTATTATCACTTGTTCTTATGAATTTTGGATCTAGAAATGGTACTGACTGTGCACAATCTTCAGTTCCGATGGTGAATTGTATATGAGGGTCAAAACTATTGAGGGTGTCAAGGATTTCATCAATACAATTGTTAGGTAGAGAAATAATGATGTCATCTAAATATTTTTTAATAAAATGTGGTTTAAACGATAAAACTGGTAATACTGTGTCCAATATATCATCCATCACATAGGCTGCTAAAATTGGTGAAATCACTACCATATATTGGTGGACTTTCAGAGAAAATTTGTAATATAGTGAAACCTTATGACCTACATATATGTCATAAGAGTTATTTGAATCAGAAAAGTCTCTTTACAAAAATAAAAAGCAGCGTACCCTTCAAAAAAATAACCCATACTGTTTATTCCATCCCTTGCAAAGATTGCGAAAAGGTATATATTGGCCAATCTTCACAATACCTCGAAAAAAGATTAAATGGCCACAAATATACCAAAAATTCATCAACTGCGCTCAATAAACATGTGAAAGAAACTAACCATACTTTCGACTACAACAATACAAAAATTTTAAATATTGAAACAAACGACAACAAACGTTTGATATTAGAATCTATTGAAATTAAAAAGAACAATTGTGTAAATGACAAAATAGATTCCAATCTTCCGAGACTGTAATCTAATCCAAACTTGACAAAATTTTATTAATTTGAAGTGCCACTTCCCATTTGTCTATTTAAAATTCAACCTAAAAAAGATGAAGTATTATTTAACTATGACACTATAGAGTAACAATTTTGAGGTTAAATTCCATAGAATTATCTTAAACTTGAATAGTTATGATAGATCTGGAATGCTTATCATAGAATAACTGATTCATACAATAATTCATAGATATTCATAATTGTACAATCTTGGAATGTCTTGTATTTAATCAAATTCAATCTATTTCAAATTGTAGTTAGCCATACATTACTCTTCCACACACAACCGATCCAATGTTTTCTGCAGTTTTAATTGGATCTTAAAACACAAGTCGGCTGCAGACGCATTTCATTAATCTAAATCATCTATTCTTTTCTAAATTACATGGAAACACTAATTCAATTAACAATTTTGATAAAGGCAATAAACATTGTCAAAACGTCAAAACAGAATTTTTATTTCATTATCAGTATATATACGAACCAATATACCAAGAAAACATACAAATATTACAAATGGTTCAAGAATATCAACAAAAGAATATATATATATATATATATACCAGGTTTGGATGTAGAAAAAAAAAAGTATATATATATATATATATATATATATATATATATATATATATATATATATATATATATATATATATATATATATATATATATATATATATATATGTTTCTTCTTAGGTTCTCGCGGACGTAATGTGTAGAACTGGATTCTCGGGTATTGATCCGCGTTGTGTGGTTTCGGTCCTCAAAATGACCAATTTCACGACGTTTCGGCAAAGTCGCATTTGCCATCTTCAGGTGATTCGACCGTAGAGTTCGCCTAGATTTTCCAGACTCTACGGTCGAATCACCTGAAGATGGCAAATGCGACTTTGCCGAAACGTCGTGAAATTGGTCCTTTTGAGGACCGAAACCACACAACGCGGATCAATACCCGAGAATCCAGTTCTACATATATACATACATATATATATATATATATATATATTTATATATATATATATATATATATATGTATATATATATATATATATATATATATATATATATATATATATATATATATATATATATATATATATATATATATATATTTACATCCCGCTATCTCCAAGGCGTCCTTTCACTATTCCTACTCTGAGCGTCCACTGCGTATTTCTCATGCAATCCCTACTATAACGTATGAATATATTCCATCTTTGAACAGTAGAGGTCGTAATAAGTTCATAGCCTTCATATTATAGGAAACAATTTTTAAAATTTGCATTCTACTGATTTCAGAGCGTCCGTTCATAAAGCCGCTCCTGAGCGTCCAAAATATACAGTAAAGCTTTCAAATTTCGGGTACTCAGCGTCCCCGCAGTATAGTTCGCTTTCATACACCACATTTCTGAGCGTCCAGCGATGTTGCCAGTTCAGAAGGCTTATAATCGATATGAAAGATTTTACAAATCAAAAGATAATACTAATCTTTTCGGACCGTTGTTGAATAAAACTGTTTTGTTGGTCCTCTATAACAGTCCCAAAATTTACATTGCGTATCATATTCTTTCTTGAATAACTGATGAAAATTTCAGTTATATTTAAAGTTCAAAATTGAAAATATCCAATACGAAATGTATTTTTCATAATAAAATGTATAGATAAATTTATTACTTAACTTGAAATTGCGTATTTTTCTAACCCAACGAAATTTTCTGTGGGAATTGAGGTGATCATACATAAATTTTTAATAAAATTCAAAGGCAATCAGAATGAGACATTCCTCAACTAAAAACGCACTTTATTCAACATAATCAAACTTAAAAAACAAACGAAACCTTCTCTTATCCTGTATAGACAGGAAAATAGATAACTATATAAGAAAAAGACAGAAAAATATATAACTAAATATTAATCTTTCTATAACCCAACGGCAGTAATTGTCCACATAGGTAAAAGGTATTAACTTCTTAACAACCTTTTTTGAGCTATAAAATCTTTTTTAACATTGATTCGAAGAGCAGTCTTGAAAACCCGTATCCAAGATCATCTTTTAGCGTTAAAAGGAATCTTGAATATACATTTATAAAACGATTGCAAACATTTTCTTGAAAGAAGATACTGAATACATTTATTCAATCTACAGGTAATGACAAATTTAAACAAATGAAATAATGATTTTTTCTTGTTATATACAGGAGTTGAGTCAAGGAATCTGTAAATCAATAAATCACTTTTTTCTATAGAACTCAACATCATCAGACTGTGATTACTCACAACATTCAAAGCATCTGTCTACGATTCACTGAATAACTGTAACTGGTAGTAAAACGTAAAATGTAAAAAATATCGAAGAATTTTCGAGAACCGGCGTTCTGGGACGCCCACAAATCGACGGCCTGAAAGTACTATATACAAACACCTTTCCCATCTCCTACTATGAGCGTTCACCACATGTTTCTACCGCTAAAGCTGAATAATATTCACAATCTACAGATTTGAAAGCATCCAAAACATTTCTAAAATGTCTAAATATCGGAAAGTATTGTACGCGTATAGTGGCTTTCATTCTGCACATTTCTGAGCGCCCAGCAATCTTATTTAAAGTAGCTGAAATTCATAGGAAGGATTTTAAGAGTCAAAAGTAATGAAAATTAAAAAATACCTCACGATATTCTGTTTTTAATTCATGAAGACTTTCATAATCGGCGATTAAAAGTCTGAAACAAAATTCTACAGTTGAGTTGAGTTACACATAAGATATGTTGTGATTAACTGACCTCATGTTGTAGAATTGGAATATCTGGTTGGTTGAGAATTTTCTCAACCTTGTTGTTATGGACCATCGTCAATGAGCAATATGAATAAGAAATAATCACCCTTCAAAAATTCAATTGTGGAAGCCGTTACTTTGTGATAGTTTATCATTTTAAGGAAGTAATAAATAAAACTACTTTGTTATACTATCACTGATATTTAATATAGTCGTTACTATATTTTCAACACTATACGTGTCATCTTCAGACGAAAACGAAGGTATGAATTCAACAAGTATCATGTCTACTATATATAGGTTAAAGAAGGAATACAAACAAATTTTATGGCTATAGGAAATAGTTCTAGGAAAAACCAGAGAGGGGTAAAGTGATTAGGTAGTTCCGTGAAAACCTTAGTGGTGCGGGTATGTTTACTAACGGACTTTAAATACGAAAATCAATACATTGAAGAGATTACTGTAATATAAATCTAGTTGATCGCTTAGGATCTTATTATCATCTTCATTGCTTCGAAACTTCCTATTGACTCTAATATATTTAGTTTTGAAATTTTATCCTGACTATGTAAAATTTGGACATTATTCAAAATAGGAAAGGTATGGCCTGTTTCTAAAATATGATTTGCGAATGAAGAATCGGTCTTATTATTTTTAAAGGAACGAAAATGTTCTTTATATCTAACTGCTATGTTACGGCAAGATCTACCTATGTAAAACTATCACACTCTGAACAAGTAAGTTTATTAACTCCGGGCCTTTTAAATTTGTCAGTTTTATCTTTCGCATTGAACAGAATATGAGATAATTTGTTTGGGGGTTTAAAGCTGATGTACAGGTTATGATGGGATAACATGTTGCAATTTTCTCGCTTATAGGACCAAAATAAGTTAAAGAAACATATTTCAATGAGTTACCTTTATCTTTCATAAAGGGATAAGTGCTATTGTAAATTAATTTTTGTCTTTTTCTATTTATTAATTTAGAAATTACTTGAGGAACGAAACCGTTATTTGTAGCAATAACTTTAATTGTATCTAATTCTTCACTAAGATTTTCTTGAGATAAGGGAAGGTAAAAGGCTCTATGTATCATTGAATGAGAAGCAGCTAGTTTATGACTATAGGGGCTATGTAAAGAGGTACAAATTAAAGTATCTGTGAAAGTAGGTTTTCTGTAAATGTCGAATGAGATGCTATTATTATGATGTAATAATGTTAAGTCTAAGAAATATATTTTGTTATCCTTTTCTGTCTCTAATGTGAATTTTATGTTGGGATAAATATTATTGATGAATGATAAGAAAGCATCTGACTGTCTAGATGTACCTTTAAAGAGGGCTAAAATATTGTCTAGGTATCTGTACCAAAATTGAATATGTTTTTTGTTATGGCAGAACTCATTATAGTATCTTCTATGTGAGAAATAAAAATATTTGCGAGAAGTGGACTTAATGGAGAACCCATAGGTAATCCGTTATTTTGAGTATAAAATTTGTTATTAAACTGACAGTACTTTTGACTTAGGCATAAATCGAATGCCTGTTCTATTTCTGATTTTTTCGAAGGATTAATATGTGACTTTTCTGAGACATTTTTGATTAAATGTCGACATGGGAGGGATATTTGAGAACATATTAGAAACATCAAAGGATACCAATATACCGATGTTAGGTATAATTTTTGGTTTTAATTTGTTTGTATTCCTTCTTTAACCTATATATAGTAGATATAGTACTTATAGACCTTCGTTCTCGTCTGAAGATGACACCTTTAGTGTTGAAACTATAGTAACGGCTATATTGAATATCAGTGATAGTATAACAAAGTAATTATATTCATTATTTCGTTAAAATAATCACCCTTATTCACTATAATTAATTCTTATTCATAGTGCTATCCACAGTAACTCTCTTATAGTTTATTGGTCAACAAGCAATATTAAGGTCTACAACAGAGGATTTTTTCGGAATGACATGATTTTCAACTATGATTGAAAATATTCTTTTCTAACAAGCTGGGAACATGGAATGGTATCTCCGCTTAGTTGGTCTCAATTTCCAGTTCCACAAGATAGATGACTTTCACCCATAGATGACAACATAGTCTCCACAAAATCATCAAAGTCTGATGCAGACGCAATAACATTTGAGAATATTCAATCTCCAGATTGAAGATCAGAAATCATTTTAATTTTTTATATCCAGAAATAGACGCTCAAGATGAGTCGATAACTTTATCTTCGAATAGGATAGAAAGATATTCTCTGACTAATCGGCTGTGTTTAATTCAGCAAAACTAATAATATTCCTGGAAATTATTGAAAAGATTGTTCTCATTACCAGCCTATGATCAAAGTCTTAGAGCAAACAGAAAAATACATCGGCTATTCAAATTTGAAAAAACGTACGGAAATTCGTCCACAATTCCAAGTAATAACGAATTTCATCATAAAAAACTAGCGCGGAATTTCATTTAGCGGCAATAAACGAGAGTCGGTACAATAGATTCCGCGCTAGAAACAATAATTTTTTTAATGTTTTAAAATGCACCTGAATGCTTATAATCGTTTTGTGTGAATGTGAGTGTATGTAAACGTGAGTGTATGTAATCGTGTGGTGTATATGTGACCGTGACATGATGTCGTTATAGGGTGTTACATATCAAAATCATTATCATCTGATATACTGATTTCTGACTCGGGAAATTAGAACATTCTTCACCTTCACAATGCTTACATATGAGCTACAAGGTAATCCTAAATTTTTCACAAACATTTCCAATACAATTTTATTTACAATCACGAGGGATTATTTTGATCAATTCATCGGGACGTGCCTTTTTATTGTTTGTATAGGAGTAAGTCCTTTCGGACTATTCCTCCAACCCCATTTCGTTGGATCAATGGTTTGATTACCGAACAAGCTAACAATATGTTGCTTAGCAGCATTATCGTATTTTCATATGGCTACCTTGTTGAAATCTTATGTCGAGTATGGAAGATCGGGAATTGTAGTTTGCTTATGAATGTGTTAAACAAAAAGCTCCCAATTTTTCATGCCAGCGAACGATTACATTATGCCAAGGCATCACAAGGTAACCATATGAAAATACGATGATGCTGCAAAGCAACATATTTTTAGGATTATTACCGAGTTCAGGTTTGGATCGGTAATAAAACCATTGATCTAACGAAATGGGGTTGGAGAAATAGTCCGAATGGACTTACAAACAGTAAAAATGCACGTCCCGATGAGTTGATCAAAATAATCTCTTGTGGTTGTATAAAAAATTGTACTGGTAAATGTCCGTGCTTAAAAGTAGGACTACCTTGTAGCCCATTATGTGAGCATTGTGAAGGTAAAGAATGTTCTAATTGCCCCGAGCCAGAAATCAGTATATTAGATGATGATGATTTTGATAAGTGTATGGATGAAAATAAACACGATGATGAAGATGATGACGATAACAATGATGTTATCAATGACAATTGCGACGATCAAATTTTATCAAACTTAGATGATGAAGCGGATCACGATGATCCATATATCAATAATGATCATATTACATCATTAGCAATATATGCTGACAGTGATAACGAAAACTTAGGTTATTTGTGAATAATTAGACATATAGATAATTTTCCAATGAATATGAAATGTAAAAGAAAAAAAAATATAAATGTGAAAACAAACAAATTATTCATTAATCTTAGTTTTTTTTGTTTAAATAGTGAAATTTGTTATGTAACACCCTATAATGACATCATGTCACGGTCACATATACACGTTCACACGTCTACATACACTCACACATTCACACAAAATGATTATAAGTATTCAGGTGCATTTTAAAACATTTAAAAAGTATTATTTCGCGGGAGGAATCTATTGTACCGGCCCTCGCTTATTGCCGCTAAATGAAATTCCGCGCTAGTTTTTTATGATGAAATTCGTTATAACTTGAAATTGTGAACGAATTCTCGTACGCTGTTTTATACCTGAATAGCCGATGTATTTCTCTGTGGTTTGCTCTAAGACTTTGTTGATAGACCCAAAATTGTGCCCTTTAGAGGTCCAAACACGTTTATCAGGATAGCTTAATTTCTACTCGACTCAAATCGATCTGCTTGAACTTAAAATAGTCGCTATGAAAATCTCTTAAAGAAAGTAGAACTTCAATTTCGTGAAAAATTTCTAACCCCAAAAGATCTGAATTTTTAAGCAGTCCAAAATTTTCAAAATGGCGCCAAAGTTAAGTCTTTGAACCAAAATGATTGAGTTTTGGATATTGAGTGCAGAATAATAAAATCTTTCAAATCAATTTGGTTTTAGATCGAGAACTTAAGTATTTCGTCTATAATTAGTAAAATACAGATTTTTCAAAATGGCCTTTTTTGGCTCCAAAAAATGAGTTAGGTCAAAATACCAGAAACCGAAAGAAAAGAAATGAAAATACTATGTTTCCACTGAAACAGAATATGAAAAAAACAAAAATCTTTGACATATACTTCATTTTTCAATGGGCTAAAAAACAGAGTAAATGGGACCCTATCTTGGGCCCACGACCTCGAATCGATTTCGGACCAGAGCCAAAAATCGCGTATTAATTTTTCCAAAAACTTTCGCCCAAACATTTTTCCATACTACTCAAAGCTTTGTCTCAAAACGCAAAAATTGAAGAAAGGCCATTTTTGCTTCCAAAAAATGGCCATAGCTTTTTTAGCACATAGTTAATGCAAATTTAAACTTACTCATCGTTTTCAGAGTGTCAAAATATATAGAATGGACCAAAATTGGACCTAGCGGAATTTCGTACAAAAATCGTCGATTTTCCTCCTTAAATGCCTGGACTATTGACGGAACGCGCTATCCCTTTATCGGGTGCCGCACCTGCTGGTGTAATCGGCAGTGAACGTGTAGTTATATTATTTCTCTCTACAATCGGCAATCGACCAGATGATTACCGCTCCAAATGACGCGCGAAACAGAGCGAAAAGTGTCGAGTATTTCGACAATCCGTACTACTCAATAACTCAAAAACGGTCGTACCTCTTTGAACTTTCAAGCCAGTAAGTTTCGAGCATCATTCCATAATTTGTGTTAAAATTTCTGATAAGCTATGAAAGAGTACGCACTATAATACTATAAATGAGAAACAATCGCTCTTATCCACTAACAATACTGTTCTGTTTACTCTGATGATGGCTACTTGGTAGCTGAAAGGTCCTAAGTACTTGACAGTATTTCAATTGGATAAGTATGATAGTTCCTTGTTTATAGTGTCCAAATTTTGAGTGGATTGCATTTATCATTTGGCCGCTACACGAGAACAAACTTTAGCCATATAACTCGATTCAAGATTAAATGGCAAAAATTAATAAATATAGCATGTGCTGGAAATGTCCGTCTTTCTAGTCGTTTCCTCATGGATGATCTCTCTCAAATAAGCCTTCCTTATTCCGAATTATTTCGTATTGCTCTATTACTATTTGTTCAAAATTTTTCTCATTTTCAATTTGCACCTAGTACATTTAAATAACCCCATGGAACAGAATCTGAGGATTGTTAGTCAGGTAAACGAGGAGGCCACGCAACTGTACGGTATTATCCTCTTTTGAGGGTAAATCTAACTGAAATGAGTAGGTGCTCCATCATGCATAAACCAACTTACTGATCTATTTGCGTATGGTACATTAATCATTAGATCTGTAAGGTCGTTCTCCAATAAATTGAAATATGTTTCACCATTTAAGTGAGGAGGAATTATAAAAGGTCCATTTCGACCATTTTCAAATACATTTTCCATGAAAATGTTTTTTCTGAAGAAAAATGTAAGAATACTTTTTTTAACCTATAATTAGTTTTAAAATAAAATAAAATGATGCGATCCAAAATAAAGCAGAAAATGTATTGCAAGTTCCTCGTACCGTCGCTTCTGTTAAGAAGCTTCGTCGACAGGTACCTACCATATGAAAAAATTTGCATCTATAATTACTAAAGCCAAATTACCAAAATTGAAAGCTTGGCATGTTATGGTTCCTGGGTCATAAAACGATAATCATCTTTCAGTCTTCATCTGTAAAGCTCCGTAGCTCTTTATTGAAACATTTCCGGACTTGATTTGATCTGAATGTTTGTTATTTTTTAGTTTGGCATATGAAATTCAGGATATGCTATATAGACATCTAAATATGGATCACATTTCGCATGAGAGAAAACATAATCAGTAATGATTTAAGTCCTATGGGCTTCATTATTATTATCTGGATGAAGGAAAGGAAACGGGCACACGATAAGCTCCCCGAATAACCGTTTTTTGGATAACTGGGGAATTTCCTACTCGGGACATTTTTGTTTTGCAGAATTACAGCTGCTGTCCTGATTCACAACCGTTTCAATAAAATGAAGAAGGGCATACAGTAGATTTGTCGTAGGAATCGGTTGGAATGTATAAATGAGGCTGATGGCAATATATAAAGGAATATTAAAAAATTTATTAATAACTGAAGAAATCTAATAAACTATTCAGCTAGCTTGATATGGAACAACTTGTTCTATGGAAAATTTTGAAATTGAAAAGAAGAAATTAATATTGAAATTAAATCTTTAAATATCATTTACAGATTCTAAATCTACTATGCGAATCGGACATAATAACATATTACTCCATCTATACATTTTGACCAATCTAATATTCTGTTGTTTCATAGTAAAATGCAATAATATCAATAATATAAAGATAGAAATCAACCTAGCTCTCACCGGCTTAAACTAAAAAGTTTTGGGGATCGAATTTAATTCAATAGACTCTACAACAAAAGTTTGATTAGATTGATTCACCATATAGATGTCGCAACTCTCTTTTTCGATTAAAACTCTGGAGAAAAATTACGCTGCTAAGGTGATCAAAACTTATAATCTCAACCAAATGATCCAATTATCATTTATCTGAACCTATATTTACGGACTCGCCGATCATCGAACACCTTCAAGTTGCAGAGAAGTTCACTTTTACGGAATTTATCATTTGGTTTTTCAGCAATACACGAAAATATATTATGTAAAATTATCTCTTAACTGCGATGATGAGACGACGCAGAATTAATGTCATTGGGAATAACGATGAATTGATATTACCTCAAAGTTTATTGACCCCTACGTACACCCTGATCTTACCCAACACGCCGCGCGCCGCCTCGCCAATTCGTTACAAATAATAAAAATCATATGGTGGGTGTGTAATTATTTTGGTTCAGTTAAAACTTGTCTTCTATATTGAGAATGCGGATTCCGGAAAAAGAAATCGTTTATCTATTCAATATAAAATTGATGCTAATGCGGCTTGTGAACAACTTAATTCAACTATTCGATATGTTTATTCTCGAAAAAACAGCAGCTCTAAGTATCGACATTTCAGAATTCCTCAAGAGTTTCCGCTGTCATGATGATATTCTGTAGAAGTTCAACAATACATTACAATAAAAATCTACTGAAACAAAAACCATACAATTATGAAGAACAAAGAATGAGCGTAATATACAGATTCCATGGATGTAATAAATCTTATTCGAGATATCTCAAAGATCAGATATTTGTCAATACCCATCTTTGTGATAACAATCAATGCGTAAAGTGGAAGAGAGCGCATCAATTTGTGGTGCCGCCTACATGATAAGTTTGGTGCTAACCATAGGTGCGATCGATTATTAAGTATGGAAATCGGAATAATGTTTTTTATAATTACTGTATTGTACGCTACTTCCTGGTTAAGTATTAAATAATCTAGTAATAACCATAGTCAGATACTGGAATTCCTACATAAACTTGTTCAATCAAAACAACCGCTTACGCTAAGTTTGAAATGCAAGAATAATGCGGAATAACTATCAGAATACGGCGTTGTCGTTTCTCCCCGACGTCGAGGACGCCTACAAATCGACAGGCTGAAAGTACTGCATACACCTGACTAATACACAGGAATTGTAGCGAACGCCTCTAACGGCAGACACGTTGTACTATCAGTATACTTTTAATACACAAAACGACAGGTTGCACTAGCATCTGAGCGTCCAGACAAATTTTTGCCAACGGGTTCAGCGAACAAGTATGAATGATTTACTACGGGGAAACTTCCAAGCGTCCGTATACGGAAGCTCTGTAGGAACCGGACGCTTGGAAGATAGCAATCCGTCAATGTACGGACGCTCGGAAAGTAGTAGGATAAATATATATATGTATATATATATATATATATATATATATATATATATATATATATATATATATATATATATATATATATATATATATATATATATATATATATATATATATATATATATATATATATATATATATATGTATACTTTTTTTTTTTTTTAATTCAAACCTGGTCGGGGCTGCTGCGAGCTCCGACGACATCGCAGCAGTCGCGCCAGAAAAAACCTCAAAGGCGGTTAACCGAAGCTACTCCTCCCCACCGGTCGGTAAGTAGCTTCAGGTTCCTAAATCGTGTGCCCTAAGTATTCTAATTGAACTCAGAATGACTGCCTTTTGCATCCGGTCTATCAAGATCTGCGCCGAGGTCCTACAGGCCGGAATGATCTTCAAGTTTGAACGCAGCGAAGACCGAATTCCGCCCAAAACACCGATGATCAGAACCACTAATACGACCTTGTGGCCTGGGTATAGCGTGCGGAGCTCGAACAGGAAATCTTGATATTTTGTCCATTTTTGCTCCTCTTTCAAGACTATGTTGTTCTCTGCCGGAGCGGAGAATTCGATGACATACATAGTCTTGATTAGTTTATCGAGGAGGACAACGTCAGGCCTATTTGCTTGTATGGACCTGACGGTCGGAAACGGATAATTCCAGAAGATCTGGCATTTTTCGTTTCCGACAACGGACTCAATATCTCCTGGCATGTAAGGCAGCACCGGCTCTTGGTCTATTCCGTACGAGTGCCTCAGATGGTAATACAGCACCCGTAGGGCCGCATTATGGCGTTGGGTGTACGCCGAGGTCGCTTTTGCCGGACATGCCGACAGAAGGTGGAAAAGCGTCTCAGGCGCCTTTCGACAGGCCCTGCAGCTGACATCAGGGACCTGCACACCCATCACTTTGCGGCGATAGACCAAGGTGTTAATTACGCCATCTTGGCAAGCTGCGATAAATCCCTCAGTCTCGGATGTAAGCCCGGCTTACCTTAGGTAGCCGAAGGTCAGCCTAGTTGACGGCTTGAACTTTCTTTTCCCACCAGGGATCCGGTATAACAGGCTCGATGGATATCTCTTCTTCTTCTTCGTGATCCGGCAATGGGTCTCGGGACAGAGTATCTGCTACTCTGTTCAATACGCCCTTCCGATACACAATCTCGAAGTCATATTGCTGCAGTTCTATGACCCATCTGGCCAGCCTCTGGGATGGGTTTTTCAAATCGCGTAGCCACTTTAAAGCCCTGTGGTTAGAGATAACGGTAAATTTTTAACCTTCTAAGTACATTTCCATCTTTCGAATTCCAAAGATAATGGCCAGACACTCTTTTTCCGTCACGGAATAGTTCTTTTCTGAGGAACTTAGCGTTCGGCTGGCAAAGGCTATTATTTGTTCCTGTGAACCTAATTTTTGAGCGAGGGCCACCCCAAGCGCGCTATCTGAGGCGTCTGTTTGCAACGTAAATGGTTTGGAGAAATCAGGACACGTTAGAACCGGAGCCTGCATAAGTTTTTCCTTGATTTTCTCGAAAGCTACCTGTTGCTCGGGAAGCCATTGAAACTTCATTTGTTTATTCAATAGTTTCGTTAAGGGCACCACCGTCTTTGAAAATTCAGGAATGAACCTGCGGTACCAAGACGCGACTCCCAAAAATCTCCTCAAGCTACGTACATTCGTTGGAGGATTCATTTTCACGATAGCTCCCACTTTCTCTATGTCTGTTTTTATCCCTTCTTTTCCCACTACATGCTCTAGATACCGTAGTTCCGGCCTACAAAAGTGACATTTTTCTGCGTTAATTTGCAGATTGGCCATCCTCAATCTTCTCAGCACTTCTTTTAAATATGCCAAATGTTCCTCAAAGGTTTTGCTAACCACAATAATATCGTCGATATGTGAGTACGCATTTGGCTCCATGTCCAGTCCTATTACCCTATCGAGTAGGCGTTGGAATGTGGCTGGTGCTGAATGTAATCCGAAAGGCATTACTGTAAATTGATATAGTCCTCGGCCGGGGACAGTGAAGGCAGTGACCGGTTTACTTTCGGGAGTAAGAGGAATCTGCCAATAGCCTTGTCTTTTTCTGACTGGGCGTTAACTTTCCTGAAGTCTATATAGAACCGATGCTTACTCTCTTTCTTTTTGACGAGCACTATTGGTGAACTCCATGGACTGTTCGATGGCTCAATTACACCCTCTTCCAACATTTTGTTTACCTCCTTGTCCACTATTTCCTGCATTACGGGATTCTGCGGTCTATACCGCTGTTTTATAGGGGTGGGATCCTTCAGCTTGATTTGGTGTTTAACCAGCGGCGTACATCCTTTCACGCCTATGAATTTCCCTAGCTCGTGTTTCAGAAATGCTGTCTCTCTTCCTGGCTAGCCTCCAATTTAGAGATACTACCTATCATTTCTGTTTGGGGCTCAACCGTGTTCCTGGGCATATCGGGCTCTCGCAGGTCAATGGTAATCTGCCATTTATATAATAAGACCATCCCTAAAATAATCTGGGACATCATTCCCGGTAAGACCAGAAAATGTCCTTCTTTGTCTTGGTTATCCACAGTACATTTGATATAAAACCCTCGGTTAATTGGTACTGTGGCCCCATTCGCTAAACACGCCCTTTGTTTGACCTCCGGTTGTGGAACATTCCATCTCGAACAATGCTCGGCCACCTCCTCATCAATATAGGACCTAACTGATCCCGTGTCCACTAGTGCTGAGAACACTTGCCCTCCCTATTGCAACCTTAAAATGTATCCTCGGGTCCACTGTGCCCTCGGTTGTGGAGGATACATCCTTTATTACAGGTATGTGTTCTATGACGTTCCAGCGGCTCCTGCTTGTCCGCTGGACGTCCGCTCGTTTCCCGGTTTCGTATTCCTGCATTGGCATTTGTGAGTCAGAATACCCTGTTTGCCACATCGCGAGCAGAATCGTTTAAAAGTGCCCCTACACTCAAAACGCCGGTGTCCATTTTCACCGCATCTCCAACATACTTCTTGCCGATCTATATTCCGTGGCAATGCTCTATTTGCTTGTATGTAGTTTACAGTCTCTTTTGGTTCTATACTACATTTTCTCCGATCATCCCCTAATTCCTTCTGCAAATTTCCATACTCTTCGCAGAGTTTGATTAGGTCCGACAGAGAAGAGAAATCCCTAGGCCTAACGTATCGTCGGATTTCTGGTCGCAGGTTTCTATAAATTGTGTTCAATTCCTCTTCTTTGCTTATAACTTGACTCGTTCTGCACAGAGTCTGCAAAGCAATTATAAATTCTTTTGTGTCTTCCTGAGGGCCTTGCACCCTTTTCACGATTAAAACTAAGATGTCCTGTCGATAGTTATTTGGAAGGAAATATAACTCAAAATCTGTTATAAAATCCGACCATGTTCGCCACTGTGTGTTATTGTTTCTATACCACAATGAGGCTTGGCCTTTCAATAATTCGGGCAATACTTGCATACAATCTTCTTCTTCAATTTCATATGCTACCCTGAGTTCGGAAAATCGTTCTAAGATTTCCAGGCTGTCCCGTTTCCCTTCGAAGTGTACGCCCCATTTACGGACCTGATCCATGAGTTTACCCCTGTCATTATTCTTCTCCATTTTGGATTTTCCCCCAGGTATTTCACTTCGTAAGAATTCGATTAACCGTTTTCTCAATTCGTCTACAGTACCTTTTGTTTCTAATCCTAACTTGGCAAGTTCCACTTCCAATTCGTCTTTTCGTTTGCTATATACCCACGATACTTTGCTACCGACCCCTGTAATATCCTCCTCTACTAATGACATTTTATTTGGCAATCAAAGAGAGCAATTTCTGTCTTGTTTCCGTTACTTCAAATCTCGGGCGCCATTTTGTAACCTTCCTCCGCTTGAATGGTTAATTACAAGTGGGGAAGTTGTCACTTAGTGTCCTCTTATGACAGTTACTGACCTGCTCGGGTTTCTTGAGGGTCCAGGTTCCCTTTTTATGTAGGTTTTAAAATTGCTGTTCCTCTTTTGTGTGGATTGCCAAATAAAACAGATATTTCTTGTTCAACTTATTTTATTAATCATGCCTATTTACATTTACACTAGCTATGTACAATCTATTTACAAAATGTTGCTCGGAACAGGCCGTTTAAAGTGTTCGTTTTCCGTGTATGAAATAACTCGCTAATTAAATGTTTTCCTATAGTCGGGAGTCTCCACCGTGTGCGTGAGATGGTAGACAAGTTTTTGTCTCTAGGTCTAGGAATGAATCGCGACAATCTAAATATTTAGTACACCTTTAACTTCGACGGAGCGTGGATCGTATGTTCGCGCTGACCTGTATTTCAGGCCTAATTTCTTACGGAGAGGGGCCTAACGGACCGGGTTGATTTGTCCGCTATCTTCGGCTATAATTAACTTGATAATTGCACACGTCGGTCTCGGAAAGTATCACAACGTAGCCCCTGAAATCAATTCGCAGAAGCTGGATCGTATTCGTCCAAGTTTTCGGGATTGATTTTTCCAACGGTTTCGGCTGTGAATTTATTTACAATTCTACAAATCGGTCTTGGGCAATATCCTAATTTAGCCACTAGAAAAACAATTCGCAGGTGCTGAATCGTATTCGTCCAAGCTACCAGGATTGATTTTTCTGGCGGTTTCGACTGTGACTTTATTCACAATTCTACAAATCGGTCTCGGGCAATATCCTAACTCAGTCTCTAGGAAAACAATTCGCAGGAGCTGGATCGTATTCGTCCAAGCTACCAGGATTGATTTTTCCAGCGATTTCGACTGCGACTTTATTCACAATTCTATAAATCGGTCTCTGGCAATATTCTAACTTAGTCTATAGAAAAACAATTCGCAGGAGCTGGATCGTATTCGTCCAAGCTACCAGGATTGTTTTGTAGACTCTTGAATTTATTAACAAAGTTCGAATTTAAAATCGAACTTATATACTGGAATGTTAATTCAATAACTTGAATTGATTTTACACGGCAATTAATACTCAGTTTATTTCTCGGATTTGCACAATGGCAACGGCTTCGGGTTGATTAAATCACGGCAGGTCAATCTCGGTGCTGGTCTGGCAAGTGAGTCCCTTTTCGCTATGAAATGGGCTGGCTTTTATACAGATCGCGGCGTGTGACGTAACGTGAACAGGTGAATGGCTGGCGAATTCTGTTCACCAGTTGTTATACATAGATGTGCACGAAGTTTGATCTCTTAACTTTGCCTATGTAATTCGACTGTACTGAGATATTCAACTTGATTTGTAAGTGATGAAGGATGCTTCATTACATCACTTTAGTAACATAGAGGGCATTCAGTTTTCCGAACAGAATATTTATCCTTTTGTTACATTTAATTTAACATTACTAAACTCTGAGGAAAAAGCTTTTGTTGTGAAAAATGATGCCAATAGTTGGTTTGAATGAAACTATAATATTCCAGTTTTGGATAGTATTATTTGTGAAAAAAAAAATGTTCCTCTTACTTTAGTAACATAGAAGGCATCCAATTTTTCAACTCAAACAATTATCTTTGGAATACAACTAAGTAGGTATCGGGTCACTTTGGCCCGCCTGATAGAGAGCCTTATCAGATGTAGGCAACCAGTGATACACTCGTGCATGCGCGGTATGCCCAGACAGGTATCGGTAAGTACTGACCCTGTATTACCGGCCTGGGTAGACGGTTAGGGTGTGGTCTCGCCTCTAACATCTAGGTGTTACTGGGTAGACGGTTAGGGTGTGGTCTCTGACCGCTAGGAGTCCTTCTGCTTTGGTTGTATGATGGAGACCGAGTAGTGGTAATCAGCTTGTATATACAAGATCGTTCAAGGTAGACAGCAAGCAATATGTGAGGTTAGGGAGAACTTCAATGTAAAGCAGCATCAAAATATTTTTTTCTACACACGGGAATCGAACCCGAGAAATGAAATCCAAAGCCAGCTCCTTAACCGCTCAGCTATGGAGGAATTGAGAACAAGCGATTTAACCGAAGCTACTCCTCCCCACCGGTCGGTAAGTAGCTTCAGGTTCCTAAATCGTGTGCCCTAAGTATTCTAATTGAACCCAGAATGACTGCCTTTTGCATCCGGTCTATCAAGATCTGCGCCGAGGTCCTACAGGCCGGAATGATCTTCAAGTTTGAACGCAGCGAAGACCGAATTCCGCCCAAAACACCGATGATCAGAACCACTAATACGACCTTGTGGCCTGGGTATAGCGTGCGGAGCTCGAACAGGAAATCTTGATATTTTGTCCATTTTTGCTCCTCTTTCAAGACTATGTTGTTCTCTGCCGGAGCGGAGAATTCGATGACATACATAGTCTTGATTAGTTTATCGAGGAGGACAACGTCAGGCCTATTTGCTTGTATGGACCTGACGGTCGGAAACGGATAATTCCAGAAGATCTGGCATTTTTCGTTTCCGACAACGGACTCAATATCTCCTGGCATGTAAGGCAGCACCGGCTCTTGGTCTATTCCGTACGAGTGCCTCAGATGGTAATACAGCACCCGTAGGGCCGCATTATGGCGTTGGGTGTACGCCGAGGTCGCTTTTGCCGGACATGCCGACAGAAGGTGGAAAAGCGTCTCAGGCGCCTTTCGACAGGCCCTGCAGCTGACATCAGGGACCTGCACACCCATCACTTTGCGGCGATAGACCAAGGTGTTAATTACGCCATCTTGGCAAGCTGCGATAAATCCCTCAGTCTCGGATGTAAGCCCGGCTTACCTTAGGTAGCCGAAGGTCAGCCTAGTTGACAAGCCGAGCTTTTCGATGTTTCGATAGAAAACACCGTGTATCGGCTTGTCAACATGCCGCCTGAGCGTAAGATCTTGCTCCGCGGCATTTATCTGGGCTTTCAGGCGAGAAGGTAGGAGCTCGAGGTTGCCCTCTAGTCGGCCTTCTCGACTGATCTGAAATTCGAGACCAAGTTCTTCCGCAGCTTTTTGTGCTGCTTTAACGATAAATGCCCCCACTCCGGCCAATTCGTGACTTTTAACAAGGCACAGGAGGGGGTCCGAGCTCCTAAGAACTTTACAAGCTATACTCAGAACCACACTTCGATGCAGACCCTCCAGACTGAGGAGTCCCCTATCTCCCCGATGACGTGGGAGATAAATGCGGGAAACGGACGATCTAGAATGCAAACTGTGATGGATATGCATCATTTTCCGGGTGTCTTTATCGAGTCTATGCAGCTCATCGACCGTCCATTTCACCACTCCAAAAGAGTGGAGCAGGACTGGAACGGCAAGCATATTTGTTGCAGACACCTTGTTCCCACTCGAAAGTTCGGAAGACAAAATCTTTCGAACAAGGTTTCTGTACTTGCCGCGGAGAGCCACCTTTACCTGGGAAGCGTCATAATTAGGACGCTGTTCAATTCCCAGGTATCGATAGGTCTCTCCAGCATCGAGGTGTTTGAAGATGCTTCCGTCGGCAAGCTGCATATTCTCGTACACTTCCGGAGATCGTCATCTCCTCAGATGAAGCACTGCGC
Organism: Endomychus coccineus; assembly: GCA_958510875.1. Taxonomy (NCBI): domain Eukaryota; kingdom Metazoa; phylum Arthropoda; class Insecta; order Coleoptera; family Endomychidae; genus Endomychus; species Endomychus coccineus. Next base: position 101,039,392 of record OY294068.1, on the reverse strand, counting down.
ATTTGTCCAATCCCAACTCCATGCCTACGGCTAGTGTATATTCCTGAACCACATTGAGAGATTGATGGAGGTTCTTCTCCCCAGAGGCATACAGTTTCAAATCATCCACGTAAAATAAATGGGTGATCTGATGCCTCCGGTCGTTCGGTGGTCCAGAGTAATATCCACGAGTCCGTCTTAAAGCAATGGAGAGCGGCAGCAGTGAGATATTGAACAAGAGGGGACTCAAGGAGTCTCCTTGGAAAACTCCCCTCTTGAATGTTACCAACTCTGTCAAGACTAGTCGTGTGCCTGATGTGATGGCAAAACGGGTCTTCCAGAGTGGCAACAGATGTTCTATGCATCTCACTAGTGGGGTAGGTACCGCAAAATATATATATATATATATATATATATATATATATATATATATATATATATATATATATATATATATATATATATATTTGTATGTTTTCTTGGTATATTGGTTCGTATATATAATGAAAATGAAATAAAAATTCTGTTTGACGTTTCGACAATGTTTACATCTTTATCAAAATGTGAATTAGTGTTTCCATGTAATTTAGAAAAGAATAGATGATTTCGATTAATGAAATGCGTCTGCAGCCGACTTGTGTTTTAAGATCCAATTAAAACTGCAGAAAACATTGGATCGGTTGTGTGTGAAAGAGTAATGTATGGCTAATTACAATTTGAAATGGATTGAATTTGATTAAATACAAGATATTTTAAGATTGTACAATTATAAATATCTATGATTATTGTATGAATTAGTTATTCTATGATAAACACTTCCGATCTATCCATAATCAACTATTCAAGTTTAAGATAATTCTATGGGATTTAACCTCAAAATTGTTACTCATAATGTCATAATTAAATAATACTTTATCTTTTTTCAGGTTGAATTTTAAATAGACAAGTGGAAAGTGGCACTTCAAACTAATTAAATTTTGTTAAGTTTGAATTAGATTATTATAAAGTTTCGAAAGATTGGAATCTATTTTGTCATTTACACAATTGTTCTTTTTAATTTGAATAGATTCCAATATCAAACGTTTGTTGTCGTTTGTTTCAATATTTAAAATTATTTTTGTATTGTTGTAGTCGAATGTATGGTTAGTGTCTTTTACATGTTTATTGAGCGCAGTTGATAAATTATTGGTATATTTGTGACCATTCAACCTTTTTTGAGGTATTGTGAAGATTGGCCATTGTATACCTTTTCGCAATCTTTGCAAGGGATGGAATAAACAGTATGGGTTATTTTTTTGAAAGGTACGCTGCTTCTTAATTTTGTAAAGGGTCTTTTCTGATTTAAATAACTCTTATGATATATATGTAGGTCATAAGGTTTCACTATATTGCAAATTTTTTCTGACAGACCATTAATATATGGTAGTGATATGTAATGCTTATTATTTGATTTCTCATTATTGGTATTGATTTCACCAGATGAGTTATAAAATTTATGAATTTTGTCTTTAGTTATCGAATTTACTAAATCAATGGGATAACCATTTCTTATTGAAGTTTCTTTTGTTTTTGTAATAGATATAGTTCTCAGTTCAGGAGAACTTAGTCGAACTAAGCTCTATCTATCATATTTATGATAACATTTTTCTTATATTTTTTAGGTATATTAGAATTGAAATTAGTATACCTTCCTTACCAAGTAGGTTTGGTATACCATTTTGTTAGAATTTTGTTATCATTTGATTTACTCACTAAAGTTAAATCTAAAAAATTTATTTCATTATTATTTTCTAATTCAATCGTGAACTGTAACTTGAAGGAAGGAATTGAAAGGAAGGAATTGAAAGAATTCAAAAATTCATTACATTTGTTTTCAGGGATTGCAGCAATACAATCATCAACATATCTTTTGAAGAAGGCTATATTATAATTTAGTTGAGATACCACTTTTTCTTCAAGGAATTCCATTACTATTTGGGCTATGATACTTGATATTGGAGAGCCCAATCATCTTTATATTGTAAAAAATTAGCGGTGAATGTATATTATATAGCTGTTAAGAACTCATTCATAGGTAAATTTGTATATAGTTTTATTTCATCCCATTTATTTTGAATTATTTGTTTAGGTAATTCTAGAGGGATATTTGTATATAAAGATGTGACATCTAGTGATACTAAGATATAGTTTTTTGGTATCGTAATTTTGTTAATGAATTCCTTGAAATCCCAAGAATCTTTGATGTAAAACTCATTTTTGTAAGTTATGTTTTTTAGTATATTGGATAAGTATTTAGCCATTTCATAAAAAGGTGATTGAATGCTGCATACTACAGGTCGCATTGGTATATTAGGTTTATGAATTTTGGGTAAACCATATATTTTTGGAGGATGAGCATTATGTACATTCACCGCTAATTTTTTACAATATAAAGATGATTGTTATAAACAATTAGATGGTTGTGCAATGGGCTCTCCAATATCAAGTATCATAGCCCAAACAGTAATGGAATTCCTTGAAGAAGAAGTAGTATCTCAACTAAATTATAATATAGCCTTCTTCAAAAGATATGTTGATGATTGTATTGCTGCAATCCCTGAAAACAAATGTGATGAATTTTTGAATTCTTTCAATCCCTTTCAAAATGAGTTACAGTTCACGATTGAATTAGAAAATAATAATGAAATAAATTTTTTAGATTTAACTTTAGTGAGAAAATCAAATGATAACAAAATTCTAACAAAATGGTATACCAAACCTACTTGGTCAGGAAGGTATACTAATTTCAATTCTAATATACCTAAAAAATATAAGAAAAATGTTATCATAAATATGATAGATAGAGCTATTAATTCGACTAAGTTCTCCTGAACTGAGAACTATATCTATTACAAAAACAAAAGAAACTTTAATAAGAAATGGTTATCCCATTGATTTAGTAAATTTGATAACTAAAGACAAAATTCATAAATTTTATAACTGGTGAAATCAATACCAATAATGAGAAATCATATAATAAGCATTACATATCACTACCATATATTAATGGTCTGTCAGAAAAAATTTGCAATATAGTGAAACCTTACGACCTACATATATATCATAAGAGTTATTTAAATCAGAAAAGTCTCTTTACAAAATTAAAAAGCAGCGTACCTTTCTAAAAAATAACCCATACTGTTTATTCCATCCCTTGCAAAGATTGCGAAAAGGTATACATTGGCCAATCTTCACAATACCTCGAAAAAAGGTTGAATGGTCACAAATATACCAAAAATTCATCAACTGCGCTCAATAAACATGTAAAAGACACTAACCATACATTCGACTACAACAATACAAAAATTTTAAATACTGAAACAAACGACAACAGACGTTTGATATTGGAATCTATTCAAATTAAAAAGAACAATTGCGTAAATGACAAAATAGATTCCAATCTTTCGAAACTTTATAATAATCTAATTCAAACTTAACAAAATTTCGCTAGTTTGAAGTGCCACTTTCCACTTGTCTATTTAAAATTCAACCTTAAAAAAGATAAAGTATTATTTAATTATGACATTATGAGTAACAATTTTGAGGTTAAATTCCATAGAATTATCTTAAACTTGAATAGTTGATTATGGATAGATCGGAAGTGTTTATCATAGAATAACTAATTCATACAATAATCATAGATATTTATAATTGTACAATCTTACAATATCTTGTATTTAATCAAATTCAATCCATTTCAAATTATAATGAGCCATACATTACTCTTTCACACACAACCGATCCAATGTTTTCTGCAGTTTTAATTGGATCTTAAAACACAAGTCGGCTGCAGACGCATTTCATTAATCGAAATCATCTATTCTTTTCTAAATTACATGGAAACACTAATTCACATTTTGATACAGACAGTAAACATTGTCGAAACGTCAAACAGGATTTTTATAGCATTTTCAGTATATATACGAACCAATATACCAAGAAAACATACAAATATTACAAATGGTTCAAGAATATCAATAAAAGAATATATATATACATTGGGAGCCCCTCTAATATGCATACTTCTGGAGCCCACCAGAAAGAGACGAAATATATTAGTTTAGATTAAAGTATATTTGAAGAAACCTGTTATGTAGTGATGTAGTCACTGTGGATTAGTTACAAAACTTTCTCAGAGATTTCACTATGACATATATAATAGTCCCTTTCAAATCGCAATTCTTAGTGAACCGTTCATGTATATTTTCTGTACATTTTATCGACTATGTGAGCCCCAAAATGTATATTAGTTTCATGTTGCGGTGGATACTAGACTTTGCAATGTTGCCACCTAGCTTATGAGTGTTTAATGGAAGAGTTTGTATCATTCACATGATTAAACGACTCAATACAACGAAATAAGGCAGATTACGCAAATCTATAATTTCGAAGATCAAAGAAATGGTAATTACAAAACAAAAATTTTGACAATATAGCTTTATTTCTATGAAACAAACAAAATTAAAACATGAAATTCGAACAAATTTTTTGAATGTAAAATCTTTTTAAAAGAATGTTCTTAGAAAAATTTCTGAACTAATAAGGAATTTTTTAACTGAACTAAAAACTCATTTTTCTCAACCTTATTCATATACTTATTATAGTAAACAACAGAAACGTCTAATATTTCTGTAACTTTTTTGAATAATTATTTTGTATAAAAACTTTTATTTTCAACCAGTCTTTGTTGTAATAGGGGTCGACTATGGCTCATTTGATGGACATTTTTATTCTCTATTCAACGGCTTAGAAATCTAATTATATGGAGGAATAACTACTTTGTTTTTATACCACTTCTATTAATAATAACGTGAAAACATAACCATAGTTCCAACACCGAAGAGCCATTATCAAACAATTAGAAAATTATGAAGAAATCAATGAAACAGTTCAAGTATAAATAGAGTAGAGTAAAGTAGGGTTGAGATTAAGGGATCAACGGAAATTAGAAAAATAGGTAGATCCTAGGAAAGTACAGTATTAGATAGTAAACATAGCAACAATTTTTGAATTAGTGTGATTATAATTTAATATTCTAAGAATTATTCAAAGAGCGGTTTGGAAGACAGTACAGCATTACATAGTAAACAAGGTAACAATTTGTGAATTAGTGTGATTATAATTTAATATTCTAAGAATTATTTCAAGAGCGGTTTGAAAGACACATGAAAAGATCACTTTGATATAGGTCTAACTGATCATTGAGGATATTTTTAATAGAATTTTTGACACCTTTATAAATCTCTATTGATTCTAATGTATTCAATTTAAAACCTCTGGTTTGGTTATGTGAAATGCTTAGGCTATCTAAATTTGGGAAATTATGACCAGTTTGTAAAAAATGATTAGCAAAGGTTGAGTCAGTTTTAATGAGTCTAAACGAGTGAAAATGCTACATGCATCATCAGATGATGTACTTGCCTTCTTCAAAGGCACATCCAGACAATTAAATTCCTTTTTATCATTTATCAACCAACTTCACCCAAAAATTGAATTCACGTTAGAAACAGAAAAAGATAGAACAATAAAATTTTTGGATTTAACACTAATACGTGACCATAATAAAATAAACTTCAATATCTACAGGAACCCCACTTGTACAGACATCACTATTCCGAACTCATCGTTGAGCATTCGTGGCCATAAATTAGCAGCATATCACTCAATGATCCATAGAGCATTTTCGATATCATTGTCAATGTCACTATTGAGTTGAACACGATCAAACAAATAGCCATCAATAATGGTTTCCCAGTAGATCAAATAATTAAACTAATAAATCGCAAACAACAACAATTAACTTTCTATAAAATTTATCCGCGTATAAGACACATAGATGTTACCACTAAATTCATCTCTTTGACATATTTTGGTACAGTGAGCGAACAAGAACATGAAGTTAGCGAAGCACCCTAAGCCAAAATCAAAACTACTGTGTGAGTAATTTGCCGCTATTTTGCCGCTAATTAGTTGTGGACATATTAATTTTGCCGTGTTTTTTTTGTTTGTTTTTTGGGGTGCTTCGTTAACTTCATATGAACTTAGCGAAGCACCCTTGAAGAAAACGGCTTTCAACATCGTAAATGAAAATTTGACTTGTGCCATAATTTGCCGCTAATTAGTTGTGGAAAAATTAATTTTGCTGTTTTTTTTTTGTTTTTTGGGGTGCTTCGCTAACTTCATATGAACTTAGCAAAGCACCCTTGAAGAAAACGGCTTTCAACATCATAAATCGATATTTGACTTGTGCCATAATTTGCCGCTAATTTGCGGCTAATTAGTTGTGGAAAATCTAATTTTGGCGTGTTTTTGTTTTTTTTGTTTTTTGGGGTGCTTTGCTAACTTCATATGAACTTAGCGAAGCACCCTCGAAGAAAACGGCTTTCAACATCATAAATCGAGATTTGACTTGTGCCATAATTTACCGCTAATTTGCCGCTAATTAGATGTGGAAAAATTTAATTTGTTGTGCTTATTTTTTTTTCGTTTTTTGGGGTGCTCCGCTAACTTCATATAAACTCAGCGAAGCACCCTCAAAAAAACGGCTTTCAACATCATAAATCGAAATTTGACTTCTGCCATAATTTGCCGCTAATTTGCCGCTAATTAGTTGTGGAAAAATTTAATTTGTTGTGTTTATTTTTTTTTCGTTTTTTGGGGTGCTCCGCTAACTTCATATGAACTCAGCGAAGCACCATCGAAGAAAACGGCTTTCAACATCATAAATCGAAATTTGACTTGTGCCATAATTTGCCGCTAATTTGCTGTTAAGTAGTTGTGGAAAAATTTAATTTGTTGTGTTTATTTTTTTTCGTTTTTTGAGGTGCTCCGCTAACTTAATATAAACTCAGCGGATCACCTTCGAAGAAAACGGCTTCCAACATCATAAATCGAAATTTGACTTGTGCCATAATTTGCCGCTAATTAGTTGTGGAAAAATTTAATTTGTTGTGTTTATCTTTTTTCGTTTTTTGGGGTGCTCCGCTAACTTTATATAAACTCAGCGAAGCATCATCGAGGAAAACTGCTTTCAACAACATAAATCAAACATTAACTGGGGTCATAATTTGCCGCTAATTTGTAGTGAAAAAATTAATTTTCTCGTGTTTATTTCTTTTATTTTTTTTTTTGAGTGCTTTGCTAACTTCATATAAACTTAGTGAAACACCCTCGAAAAAATCCGCTTCAAATATAATGGATCAAATTTTAACTAGGGGCATAATTTGCCGCTAATTAGTTGTGAAAAAATAATGTTGCCGTGTTCAATTTTTTTTGTTTTGTTATTTTTTGGGTGTTACGCTAACATCATATAAAGATAACGAAGCACCTTTGAAGTAAACAGCCTAAGACGAATCAAAATACAACATGTGGGACAATTTTCCGCTTAATAGTCGCTAATTATCTGGGTAAATTGTGATACTCTTTTTTTAATATTTTTCTGTTTTTCCAAATATTTTTGCAATTTTGTACGCATTAACATCGTTTTCGCCATGAAATTGGCTTAGATTGATATTCGTATTATTAAGTTAAGTTTTAGTGTTGTTCCGTAATAACTGTATCAATTTTATCGCGGTATAGATAATTTGATTATTGAAATTCATAACTATTGTTTCTCAGTTTGATAATGCTATCTATTATTTTACGCAAACTTATTGGAAAATTTTCAAAAATAAAATAAAGACTCGACATATTTGAAACATTAGCGAAGCACCCAAAAAAACAAAAAACAAAAAACACGGCAAAATTATTTTTTTTCACAACTAATTAGCGGCAAATTATAAGTTAAGTCAAATTTCGATGTATGATGTTGAAAGCCGTTTCCTTCAAGGGCGCTTCCCTAACTTCATATGAAGTTAGCGGAGCACCCAAAAAAACAAGAACAAAAAATAAACACGGGAAAATTAATTTTTTCACAACAAATTAGCAACAAATTATGGCCCCAGTTAATATTTGATTTATGTTATTGAAAGCAGTTTTCTTCGATGGTGCTTTGCTGAGTTTATATAAAGTTAGCGGAGCACCTCATAAAACGAAAAAAAATAAACACAACAAATTAAATTTTTCCACAACTAATTATCGGCAAATTATGGCACAAGTCAAATTTCGATTTATTATGTTGAAAGCCGTTTTCTTCGAAGGTGATTCGCTGAGTTTATATGAAGTTAGCGGAGCACCCCAAGAAACGGAAAAAAAATAGACACAACAAATTAAATCTTTCCACAACTAATTAGCGGCAAATTAGCCGCATATTATGGCAAAAGTCAAATTTCGATTTATGATGTTGAAAGCCGTTTTCTTTGATGGTGCTTCGCTGAGTTCATATGAAGTTAGCGGAGCACCCCAAAAAACGACAAAAAATAAACAGAACAAATTAAATTTTTCCACAACTAATTAGCGGCAAATTATGACACAAGTCAAATTTCGATTTATGATGTTGAAAGCCGTTTTCTTCGAGGGTGCTCCGCTGAGTTTATATGAAGTTAGCGGAGCACCCCGAAAAACGAAAAAAAAATAAACAGAACAAATTAAATTTTTCCAAAACTAATTAGCGGCAAATTAGCGGCAAATTATGGAACAAGTCAAATTTCGATTTATGATGTTGAAAGCCGTTTTCTTTGATGGTGCTTCGCTGAGTTCATATGAAGTTAGCGGAGCACCCCAAAAAACGAAAAAAAATAAACAGAACAAATTAAATTTTTCCACAACTACTTAACAGCAAATTAGCGGCAAATTATGGCACAAGTCAAATTTCGATTTATGATGTTGAAAGCCGTTTTCTTCGAGGGTGCTTCGCTGAGTTTATATGAAGTTAGCGGAGCACCCCAAAAAACGAAAAAACATAAACACGGCAAAATTAATTATTCCACAACTAATTAGCGGCAAATTATGGCACAAGTCAAATTTTGATTTATGATGTTGAAAGCCGTTTTCTTCAAGGGTGCTTCGCTAAGTTCATATGAAGTTAGCGAAGCACCCCAAAAAAACAAAAAAAAAACACGGCAAAATTAATTTATCCACAACTAATTATAGGCAAATTACTCACACAGTAGTTTAGATTTTGGCTTAGGGTGCTTCGCTAACTTCACGTTCATAAGCGAACATATTGCTAACATTTTATCACGCCATAATTTTAAAATCAGTTTCAAACCTCAAAATAAACTTTGCCATCTTATATACAACGCCGAAGACATAACCAATAAATATAGAAAACCTGGAGTTTTTAAGATGATTTTCCCAGACTGTGATGACTTTTATATAGGTAGAACTTGTCGTAATTTCAAATTAAGATACAAAGAACATTTTCGCTCAGTAGGTATCCCCCCACTTTGGCCCGCCAGATGAACGCCGTACTCCTTATCAGACGACCTTGGGGTTCCTCATCAGATGTAGGCAACCAGTGATAAACTCGTGCACGCGCGGTATGCCCAGATAGGTATCGGTAACTACTGACCCCTGTATTACCGGCCTGGGTAGACGGTTAGGGTGTGGTCTCGCCTCTAACCTCTTGGTGTTACCGGGTAGACGGCCAGGGTGTGTTCTCTGACCGCTAGGGGCCCTTCTGCTATGGTTGTATGGTAGAGTCAATGGAGACCGAGTAGTGGTAATCAGCCTGTATATACAAGATCGTTCAAGGTAGACAGCAAGCAATATGTGAGGTTAGGGAGAACTTCAATGTAAAGCAGCATCGAAATATTTGTCTACACACGGGAATCGAACCCGAGAAATGAAATCCAAAGCCAACTCCTTAACCGCTCAGCTATGGAGGAATTGAGAACAGGCGATTTTAATGTTGTAGATATAACCGCAGGGTATCCGGTCTGAGTGATAAGTGCGAGTATATTGCAGTCTATATGATGCAGGTAATTTGTTTTTACATGACGTCAATCATGCAGGTATCTGAACATGCGGTAGAGCTACAGCTGGTTCGAGTGATAAGGAAGTTACGCCGAACACCTTCAAACGCGATGAGAATACTTTATATCAAATCAAACACGTTGTATGTATATATTCGAATCATATTGATTGTAAATCGCATAATATGACCCGAAATCTAGCTGCTGCTGGGTCTAGCCCAGTACCTATACAGAATCTAGACGAAGCGGGGCCACGCATCACGATGATTATTCGAACTGTCTGTACAGCTCGATTGCTATATAACAAAATACATTTTTAATCATCTTAAACATATAGATGTGCTAATACAATTTTTTCGGTATGCAAAAATATACTTACAATAGAACATTTTCATCGACAGACATTTCTTCATAGGAACAGACAGACAGACGGACAGTTAGCTTTTATAAAATTCAATCAATTTCGATGAAAACATATATACGGGGGGGGGGTTTATGGAGATCGAGCTCGTTTCCCCAACCACCCAAGAGGTGGAACTATGATGGTTGAATGAGGAATAGATGAGGATAATAATAATAATCATATGAATATCTTCGTAAGCGCTAATCTATATAACATTCAAGCACATGCTTCATAAAAGTCTGAACATTGAGTAGAGCTATAGTATCTTCATAAGCGATCATTATCAACATTCAGACACTTGTTTAGCACGTGATTCAACAGCCTGTGACGTCATCATCGTTCACGAACTATGATAGGCTGATGAGGAATAAAATACCAATAATAATTATACAAATATCTCCATTAGCAATCTGTTCTATCTTCCTTCACGAGCACAACTTTTACAAACTCCATACGTTCGCGTAAAAGATTATAATGATAAACACATTTTTTCACAGGTTTACATAATCATATGAATATCTTCATAAGCGCTAATCTATATAACATTCAAGCACATGCTTCATAAAAGTCTGAACATTGAGTAGAGCTATAGTATCTCCATAAGCGATCATTATCAACATTCAGACTTGTTTAGCACGTGATTCAACAGCCTGTGACGTCATCATCGTTCACGAACTATGATAGGCTGATGAGGGATAAAATACCAATAATAATTATATAAATATCTCCATTAGCAATCTGTACTATCTTCCTTCACGAGCAGAACTTTTACAAACTCCATACGTTCGCGTGAAAGTTATAATGATAAACACATTTTTTTTCACGGGTTTACATAATCATTTCATCATCGAAAAAATTTATCATTCTTCAACACAACAGTTACATAGTTGTTATTCTTATAACTAAATGTTAAATGTGCTTATACTTGAACTATTCAGGTTATACCTGTGATATAATATTAGATTCTAATAATGAGAAATGAATATATGGTAACTACATATGAATAGATATCGATAATAATATTGCAGCTACATCTAAATGTAAATGGAACATCAATCAATCACTAATTATGCTTACAATAATTATTATTCTTATAGCTAAATGTTAAATATGCTTATACTCAAATATTAATCGTGGAATATAAAATATATTCTAATAAATAGAACGGAAAGTGTATATCGATAATAATAATAATATTGCAAATATATCTAAATGTAAATGAAACATCAATCAATCACTAATCATATAACTAAACTATGATGAGCTGATGAGGAATAATCATAATGATTGTAATACATTCAGAAACGTGTTTCGGCATTCAGACACGTGTTCCAACATTCAGACACGTGTTTCAACATTCAGACACGTGTTTCAACATTCAGACACGTGTTTCAGACACGTGTTTCAACATTCAGACACGTGTTTCAGCATTGAGACACGTGTTTCAGACATGTGTTTCAACATCCAGACACGTGTTTCAGACACGTGTTTCAACATTCAGACACGTGTTTCAATATCCAGACACGTGTTTCAACATTCAGACACGTGTTTTTACATTCAGACACGTGTTTCAGACACGTGTTTCAACATCCAGACACGTGTTTCAGCATTCAGACACGTGTTTCAGACACGTGTTTCAACATTCAGACACGTGTTTCAACATTCAGACACGTGTTTCAGCATTCAGACACGTGTTTCAGCATTCAGACACGTGTTTCTGACACGTGTTTCAACATTCAGACACGTGTTTCAGACACGTGTTTCAACATTCAGACACGTGTTTCAATATCCAGACACGTGTTTCAACATTCATACCTATTTAACATGTATTGGATACCTGATTTTGACAGAAGCGTAGAAGTACCTAACCGCGTGATCAGACATAAACATTATAACATCATCAACTAGTATATAAACAAATGCTTATCAACATATGTTTCAGTATGATTTTGATTCGCCTTCAGGCATGATGAAGATTGTTAAGCAAAAAGACTCGTTGAGTATAATGAACTTAGGGTCAAGCAATGAGAATGTTGAACAACCACAAGTAGGTATTGGGGCACTTTGGCCCGCCAGATGAACGCCGTACTCCTTATCAGACGACCTTGGGGTTCCTTATCAGATGTAGGCAACCAGTGATACACTCGTGCATGCGCGGTATGCCCAGATAGGTATCGGTAAGTACTGACCCTGTATAACCGGCCGGGTAGACGGCCAGGGTGTGGTCTCGCTTCTAACCTCTAGGTGTTACCGGGTAGATGGCTAGGGTGTGGTCTCTGACCGCTAGGGGCCCTTCTGCTATGGTTGCATGGTAGAGTCAATGGAGACCGAGTAGTGGTAATCAGCCTGTATATACAAGACCGTTCAAGGTAGACAGCAAGCAATATGTGAGGTTAGGGAGAACTTCAATGTAAAGCAGCATCAACATATTTTTCTACACACGGGAATCGAACCCGAGAAATGAAATCCAAAGCCAGCTCCTTAACCGCTCAGCTATGGAGGAATTGAGAACAAGCGATTTTAATGTTGTAGATATAACCGCAGGGTATCCGGTCTGAGTGATAAGTGCGAGTATATTGCAGTCTATTTGATGCAGGTAATTTGTTTTTACATGACGTCAGTCATGCAGGTATCTGAACATGCGGGGGACGAAGTGTCGGAGCCCACAGCGAGGTATGGAATGTGAGGCTGCTTCTTCATAGCGTCAGTCCTAAGGTTTTGAAATAGTGTTGTTTGTACATGTCGTCAGTCACGTGATTTTTGAAAGAGACTGTCACGCGGGGGGTTCATCGAGGTATCATGGGAGGGCTGCTGCTCCTCCATCGGAGTGGGTATATAGATGGAATGTTATACAGTATGGAAATGATATCTTCTGCATCTCTCTCAAACGCGATGTTTATAAGGAAATTACTTTCAAAGCGTTTATTCAAGCTGTCTGTACCTTACTTGATTGCTATATAACAAAATGCGATTTCAATCATCTCAAACATATAGATATATGGATATTACTTTTAGTACACAAAATGGAGTTGGGGAACTTCAATGAGGTATGGAATGTGAGGTTATACAGATTGTTCATGTATGACGTCAGTCATGTGAATTTGAATGAAGCTGTCGTGAGGTGCGGCCTCTAACGAGGCGGCAGTGTATGTGAGGTTATACAGAGTGTGTGGTTATAATGATGTCTATCACGCAGGGCTTCAGTGAGGTGTCTACCCCCGCGAGTCTTCAATGAAATGTGGGGTTGTTTGTACACGCCGTTAGTCGCAGGGGTTTTGTCTGAGTTATAATGATATCGGTCGCGGTGCATCGGCTGCTCCACAAGTCTCCAATAAGGGGTCATAACATCTAACATGCGATAGTTTACAAAAATGCTGCTTCTCATAATAGCGATATTATGAAGCGTTTGCAGAAATAACTATCAAATCATCTAAGGACTTTTTGCTTGATTAGTACTAGCGACTACAATATATGTTATAGTATTATGAGTATGCATCATTGAGGGTGGAGCTTACTTGTCTGTGATAAGGTTGTGCTAAATCATCTCCAAGAGCAATTTATTCAACTTGGAATTATAGTAATGATGCGCGATCCTTCAATGTTAAAGTAGTTTCATAAGTTATTCGAAAGTAATACGAATACATAAAATGTTTTTCCAAAATTAGTACCGAAGTAAACATGATTCGCTATAATATTATATTCATTTATGTATGTTACATAAATTATTCGATATAAATCAAATGAGTTTATGTTATATTAGTAGCAGGTTGAACAATATCCGCTATCATATTTTGCGGTAGAGATACAGCTGGTTCGAGTGATAAGGAAGTTACGCCGATCACCTTCAAACGCACTGAGAATACTTTATTTCGAATCAAACATATTGTATGTATATATATTCGAATCATATTGATTGTAAATCGCATAATGTGACCCGAAATCTAGCTGCTGCTGGGTGTAGTCCAGTACCTATACAAAATCTAGACGAAGCGGGGCCACGCATCATGATGATTATTCGAACTGTCTGTACAGCTCGATTGCTATATAACAAAATACATTTTTAATCATCTCAAACATATAGATGTGCTAATATAATTTTTTCTGTGTGCAAAAATATACTAATAATAAAACATTTTCATCGACAGACATTTCTTCATAGGAACAGACAGACAGACGGACAGTTAGCTTTTATAAAATTCAATCAATTTCAATGGAAACATATATACGGGGGGGTTTTATGGAGATCGAGCTCGTTTCCCCAACCACCCAAGAGGTAGAACTATGATGGTTGAATGAGGAATAGATGATGATAATAATAATAATCATATGAATATCTTCACAAGCGCTAATCTATATGACATTCAAACACATGCTTCATAAAAGTCTGAACATTGAGTAGAGCTATAGTATCTTCATAAGCGATCATTATCAACATTCAGACACTTGTTTAGCACGTGATTCAACAGCCTGTGACGTTATCATCGTTCACGAACTATGATAGGCTGATGAGGAATAAAATACCAATAATAATTATATAAATATCTCCATTAGCAATCTGTACTATCTTCCTTCACGAGCACAACTTTAACAAATTCCATACGTTCGCGTAAAAGATTATAATGATAAACACATTTTTTTTCACGGGTTGACATAATCATATAAATATCTTCATAAGCGCTTATCTATAAAACATTCAAGCACATGCTTCATAAAAGTCTGAACATTGAGTAGAGCTATAGTATCTTCATAAGCGATCATTATCAACATTCAGACACTTGTTTAGCACGTGATTCAACAGCCTGTGGCGTCATCATCGTTCACGAACTATGATAGGCTGATGAGGAGTAAAATACCAATAATAATTATATAAATATCTCCATTAGCAATCTGTTCTATCTTCCTTCACGAGCACAACTTTTACAAACTCCATACGTTCGCGTAAAAGATTATAATGATAAACACATTTTTCTTTATTTTCACAGGTTTTAATCAATTTCAATGGAAACATATAAGAAAGCAAGGAGTCTTTATAGAGATCAAGTCGGTTTCTCAACCACCCAAGAGGTAGAACCTATTGTTCGTTGCTTTTTTGATAAAGTGGAAAGCGTTCCCAGGAGGCCTACAAACCACTAGCAATCGTTAACAAAATAATTATATAAACAAGTTTTATTCCTAATAATCGTTAAGGTTTTTTTTCCTCACCAGTTTTCAGATAAGTATGGCTACATACAAATTAATTAGGGCGGATTATTAATTCATCAAAATGCTTATCGGAGGAGGATGGTTGTACAAGCGCCAACCCCCCAAAATCAATTAGGGTTCGCTAGATTCTGAATAAATACATAAGCATTTCATCACCGAAAATTTATCATTCTTCAACACAACAGTTACATAGTTATTATTCTTATAACTAAATGTTAAATGTGCTTATACTTGAACTATTCAGGTTATACCTGTGATATAATATTAGATTCTAATGATGAGAAATGAATATATTGTAACTACATATGGATAGATATCGATAATAATATTGCAGCTACATCTAAATGTAAATGAAACATCAATCAATCACTAATTATGCTTACAATAATTATTATTCTTATAGCTAAATGTTAAATCTGCTTATACTCAAATATTAATCGGGGAATATGAAATATATTCTAATAAATAGCACGAAAAGTGTATATCGATAATAATAATAATATTGCAAATATATCTAAATGTAAATGAAACATCAATCAATCACTAATCATATAACTAAACTATGATGAGCTGATGAGGAATAAAATGTGAATAATCATAATGATTGTAATACATTCAGAAACGTGTTTCAGCATTCAGACACGTGTTTCAACATTCAGACACGTGTTTCAACATTCAGACACGTGTTTCAACATTCAGACACGTGTTTCAGCATTCAGACACGTGTTTCAGACACGTGTTTCAACATTCAGACACGTGTTTCAACATTCAGACACGTGTTTCAGCATTCAGACACGTGTTTCAGACACGTGTTTCAACATTCAGACAAGTGTTTCAGCATTCAGACACGTGTTTCAGACACGTCTTTCAACATTCAGACACGTGTTTCAACATTCAGACACGTGTTTCAGCATTCAGACACGTGTTTCAGACACGTGTTTCAACATTCAGACACGTGTTTCAGCATTCAGACACGTGTTTCAGACACGTGTTTCAACATTCAGACACGTGTTTCAACATTCAGACACGTGTTTCAGCATTCAGACACGTGTTTCAGACACGTGTTTCAACATTCAGACACGTGTTTCAACATTCAGACACGTGTTTCAGACACGTGTTTCAACATTCAGACACGTGTTTCAATATCCAGACATGTGTTTCAACATTCATACCTATTTAACATGTATTTGATACCTGATTTTGACAGAAGCGTAGGAGTACCTAACCGCGTGATCAGACATACACAATATAACATCATCAACTAGTATATAAACTAATGCTTATTAACATATGTTTCAGTATGATTTCGATTCGCCTTCAGGCATGATGAAGATTGTTAAGCAAAAAGACTCGTTGAGTATTATGAACTTAGGGTCAAGCAATGAGAATGTTGAACAACCACAACGTCACAGCTCTTTGCTGCCAAATACTCTACGAACAATAATCTGTGGTCCAAGTAATTGTGGGAAAACAAATGTGATGTTATCTCTATTGTTAGATGCTAACGGCCTGAAATTTGAAAACGTGTACATATATTCAAAGTCTTTACACCAACCAAAATACCAGTTACTAAAGGAGACATTGAAGAAAATTGAGGGGCTTGGATATTTTCCTTGTGCCGAAAGTGATGAGGTCATAGACCCCACAGAAGCGAGGCCTAATTCGATGATAATATTCGATGACGTGATGTTTGAGAAACATCAGAAAATTCGTGCTTATTTTTCAAGAGGGAGACACAACTCAATTGATAGTTTCTATCTTTGTCAGTCTTTTGCTAAATGTCCAAAACATGGATTGCGCGACAATGCCAATTGCTTGATTATTTTCAAACAGGATGAACTCAATTTGAAGCATATATTTACCGATCATGTAAGTACCGACATGTCACTCGAGAAATTTAAAGAGATATGTAACGTATGTTGGAAAGATAAATATGGATAAACAAAGACTGTGATGTGGACAAAGGACGTTATCGCAAAGGGTTTGATAGTTATATATACATCTAACATGTATATATACCTTCATTTGAAATAGACAACACGCTCAGCATGGTCATGGGTGTGCGTAACATGCTAAAGAAAAAACAACAATTGGAGAAGAAAATTTGGGAGTCAGCAAACGTTGTGAGGAAAAAATATATGGCTGTGAAATTGGTTAAAGCTGAAAATGATGAGATTCTAGATAATATGTTCAGGAATTTATCTAAACCTCTGGACAAAATTGCGAGAAATGCTGAAATAATCAAACAAAATTCGTTGGTTAAACCTAAAAGTATTGTTTCTACAGCAACACAAATGGAGAACATACCAATCCCAAATATTGTAACTGAAGGGGAAGAGTTCGTATATAATCCCCAAAATACTGAGGAGGATGTGTTTACCCTCGAACCTACTATCGATCAGATTCGTGAAAGATTCAGAAAACATAAGAAAGATAATGCAGCGGCTACAGAGGAGTTTCTGCAACAATACCCCACATTAGCACGTTATTACTTGGAAGGATTCCTTTTGGATGATGATGTTAAGAGATATGATGATAAAATGGGTTTGCAATATAATTCAACTTTAGACACATGGTTCATGGGTAATCAACCTATAGAGATTGATAGTGAGAGTAATATAATTATCAAGGGTACTCCGTTCAAGGGTACCATAGGACTGTATAATTTGCTATTTTACAGAGATGATCTACCTGATACTTACACTGTGGAAGATGGGAAAAATTACAGTCAAATGATGGAAATGACTAGTGCCCATAGACGTAATAACGATCCAGCTGATCGAATAAGATACAAGTAAAATACAAACATGTACTGAAACCTTTGATTAATTCCATGAAAAGACCCAGAGACAAAACATACACTGGAAGTGCATATATCAAAAATGATATGCTTGAATATAACGAGAAACCTATCAAATATGTTTATTGGGATGACGTTAACGAAATTGTGGATAGACTGAGACTTCTTGTTGCATCCTCGCAAGCAGGTAACAATAACGAGATAATCTCTGTAATAGAAGAATTGATAGAGGCAGGGGTAATTGAACAAAAACCAGGTGTAAGACAAATTCATCACAGTTATAAAGATGGTTTCAATGGATAAGTTTGGCAGAGCCTCCTCTTCCATGTGGATATATGATATAAATGTATTTAATAATAATTTCAAACAAGTTCACGGACGAGGATTATTCCTAACGAGCGATGGAAGTTATGATATGGGAAATCGTAGATTGTGCAACGTCAAATCACCGAATGATGATGGAGATGTTGCAAATAAAGTGTATGTTGTTAAATTAACACACAAACTGAATCTGAAAACGGAAACCAGTCTTGAAGATACCTTCAATGTTAGGGTTGATAATTTGATCAAAGATATCAACAAGGATCTGGATTAACATAAATTAACGAATGAGAAGGTTATTCTCAACATTGATAAACATCTGATGGACATTCAGAATAAATATAATGGAATGGGAATCTATATAAAATCAGAGTATAAAACAATCAGTGATAGTGTGAGGGAAAACAGAAATGAATTGGAAGAGATCAATAACACATTTAACAGTATGAACATGCGTCTAAATGACATTACTAGTAAAGTGGAGGCGTTAGAACGACGGATGACATCTGTGGAACCTTCTAAGAAGAGACCCTCATCGTCCACAACAACAAAGCAGGCCTCTGTGAAACGTATATCTCCAAATCCTGTGAATATACCCAAAAAATTAATTCTACACTAGATTTCCACATTGATAAGATGAGTAGAGAACAAGTTTTGCAGAGGAGAAAGAACTTTTACCAGCGTCGAACATACATAAAAGGACTTCAATATAGGTGGAAAGACGTAAACCCAGGTATATGCAATACGACTAGGACGATGAATCAAGAGTGAAGATTGAGATATTCGAAACAGATATTGTTAAGATTATACTTAAGTCTTTTGTATTGAGAAAATTAATAAAAAAATTATTTTGAGATCTTTGGTCTTTCTCCCAACCCTCGTTAAATAACGGTGCAATCTTGAATCCTCATCAGTCTGTATGGAAGCGTGCGTGGGAGAAATTGTTCTCAATACGCTTATAAACAAGCTCCCGTTTGAACTTCAAATCAATACCAGGGGCAAAATTAGACAAACGGTTGAGGAGATTCAGGGTATCAATTCATTCGATAAAGCTTGCCGTCTACACGATATTTCATGTAATATAACACCTGTAATTGTAGCCAGTTATGTTTGGAATTCCTCTCTAATTCTTCGGTTGTGGTCGACTAACATAGCATTTTATTAGTATATAAATAGACTGTTGATAAAGTTTTCATCAATCATGTCTCAGACGTTCACTATCACGGGTAAGAGCTCCCGCTTATCTGTAGATTTTCACCCACTTATAGAACTAGATCCTCATTCATATTATTCTATCGCACTTGTTGGTTTGCATACGTACAATAGCATCCCGAACATTGAAGAAGGTTCTAATAAATTTTATTATGAAGATGTGAAGGGTGAGGAAAAAGTAGTTACCATACCTACGGGATCCTACGAGTTGACAGACATCGAAGATTTCATACAAAGTACTGTTTGTGGGATAGGAGTGAAGCAAGAAGAGCCTGATCGGAAATTATCAATAAAATCCAACAACAACACTCTACACACAGAGCTGAAGAGTGATTTTGAAGTGAATTTTATTCCTCAAGATAGTATAAGCGAACTGTTGGGGTTCAGCAAAAAGAAATTGACATCTCGTGAACTGCACGTATCTGATCGACCTATAAACATAATCAAAGTTCAAACTATTAGAGTGGAGTGCAACTTAACCGCAGGAGCATATTATAACAATAAGATAGCTCATACGATATATGAGTTCTCACCTCTTGTACCACCTGGGTTTTCCATTGATCTAGAGCCGAAGAATCTTATTTATCTACCAGTCATCAGCAAGACGTCCTTCGATAACATCAAGCTGAATATTAATTATGTATTCATTTACAACCTCAACCCTTTCATCTGGGCGGAATCTATTATAAAACCACTGTTGTTAACTAGTAATTCGCAAGCCACTTTTATACTGAAAGAAGTGTAGGTTAGAGTTTTACTTCATTGTTCTTATGTGTATTTACACACAAATTGATTTGAGAATTGGAGATTTGTTACCTCACTCATTCTACACCATTATTGGTAAATAACTATTTAACTATCAAATGAGAAAATATTTATGACAATTTCTATTTCACTATCTATACCCTTTTAATAATAAAGTAAATGACAATTCACGCTAGTATGTGCTTTCTGTTCAAAACATTTCTGAAAAGACGGAAACCAGTACAGTGTTGAACGATTTTTGGGACTCTTATCATCGTTGGAATAAATATAAAATATACGATAATATACGCTCTCAGATGCAGCGCACCAGTTGTTACGGCGCACGGCCGTTTACTTATACAGCTTATACAGTAAAGGATGTCCCCAAGTGTACTGACTATAGAAATTTTATACGGTTATACGTCTTATTTATAGTGTGGTGGGAACCTATGCAAATCGAAAACTTCATTTCGTTCAACAATTATTATGGATAACCTTCAGGCAATGTCACATTAGGAACTTTCACAGAGAATAATTTTTATTTAAGAGGTTAAACTTATTCTTCATGTGGGTGTGAATAAAATCTTCGAGACAAAGTGAGCTGTAGTCTCGAGTACTTTCCATGATTATCATAAAATCTGATTTGGTTAGAATCAGCCGTTCCAGAAATATTTTTATTTCTCGTCTAACCCCAAATCAGATAAGTAGGTACTGAACTTGATCAAATTTTGCTCACTTTACCTTTAAAACAAGAAGAAAGTCATTGTCTTATGAGATAACGGAAAAACCACGGCGAAACGAATTGAAATGAAGCCCAGCAAAACCAAGAGAAATATGAGGCCGTCGACGCTAGCTGTTGGCTTACTACGTATAATGACTGAAAAAAATTGTCAGTGTTAAATTCTGTAGCCAGCCAACGCCGAGTATTTGAGCTGGTATATATACAAAGAAGAATATTTGTTTGTATTCTATAAAAATCTATATCTATATCTATATATATTTAATTGAGATCTTGATGATATTTTGCACACATGACCTTCAAATTACGACGAGTCACAGTCTGCATGAGATTTCGAAAAAAATAGACCAATATCCTTCGCCACCTCTTAGAGCAGACAAGTACCGTATCGTTATAAAATTTTGCAAACTTGACCTTTACAAAATAAACGTCACTGAGTACATGAGATTCCGAAAAAACAAGCGCATTCCCATTTCCACCTTCTTAAAGCAGATAAGTACCAATCCTGATGAAATTTTGCTTACTTGTCCTTCAAAACACTTTCTAGATGAGATTTAGACAAAACAGCCCCAACTCCCCTCTCCACCCCTCAGAGCAAACCATTTCCGACCTTGATGAAATTTTGAATAATTGACCTTCAAATCAGAAAGAAACTTACTTTTTGCATAAGATCACGAAGAAACTTCCCAAACACCCTCTCTCATCAGTTGAAATAGATAAGTACCTATCGATCGTGATGAAATTTTGCGGACTTGACCTCCAAAGCAAAAGGAAGGTCACTGTCCAGATTATATTTCAAAAAAACTATCTCATCTCCATTGCTCACCTCTTGAAGTCACTACCGATCTTGATGGAATTTCGCACACTTGAGCTTCAGATCTAAAGGAAGTTACAGTCTACGTGAGATTTCAAAAAAATGTCGTTTCCATTTTCTTCACATCTTGGAATAAATAGGTACCGAAGTGAAGCACAAGCAATTACTTACAAGTTCCCGAAGTTTACAAAGGGACGAACGAAAGCATATAAAGTGCATATAATTAGGTATACGAGAATCTATGAAGATCGAAAACTTAGTTCTGGAACGAAATTGAGGATAAAACAGGGTTATACACCCAGCTGCTACAGAACTACTCAGCTAAGTTCGCCATTAGGGAATTAAAAATATCCATAACAATCATGTAACAACCGTGATATCCGGATTAACTCACAGTTCCGCAAATTACGCGGGTTTCTTTGAAGATAATTTGTGCTTGATTCTTGTCCAAAATCACAATTGAAAAATTTTGCGTCGGGCGTTTGTTTTCTATCATGAATTTGGTAAAATCAAAAACTAAGAAGAAGATGGAACTAAATCTTCTAAATTGGATTTAGTTAAATTTTGAATTCTTCTATTATGATTATTAGGTTTCATTTTGGAATTCTAACTTGATGAACAGGCTAGCTTTTGCAGTGCACTTTCCAAGTCATAAGATTTTGAACGTATCGTGATTTACAAATAATAAATAACAAAAATATAAAATCATTTGTTTCTCCAACTAACGGAACACATATTGGATGTTGATTCTCCGTTGAATAAATTAAATGATCCAATATAAGTATTATACTCATTCGAATTAGGATGAAGTATAGAATTATATAGTTGATTGAAAGATGGACATTATCAGTTGTTATTGAAAACAAATCTTTTGTAGTTCTAAATCAATTTCACAAGGCTAACTATTGTGTATATAAAACAATCACAGATAATATCGAAAAATAAATAAAATAATCCATTAAATGACCATAGATAGAAACAATCTCTGTGAATACACATGAATAAAACATAAAACTACACACACACAACCCCCTTGACACCTCACGTAATTATATCAATTGTAGCTGTAATGAATACATCAAACAAGAATTTTCAATTGAATATTATGTTAGGAACAATTCAGAATTGTATTTCAACCTCAACGTGCGATTAAAAATGGAATAAAGGTTTAAAGAAAAAGCGGAAAAGGAATTTGGATGCAGAGTCAATAGGTATATTTTGAAAAAAGTAAAAATTCAAAGTTGACAACGAGTTCAATCCCTTTAAAACGATAATAAATTGTTTGAATAATTATTACTAATAAATTTACAGAATGAAGTTATGGTCAAGTATTAAAAACAAGAACCAAAGAAAAAACAAGGTTACCTTCAGTACGTAGAATCAGTTACGCACCCGGTATAATCTACAACTAATCGATAGATAGATGCACGTTACTATTTGTTTTGTCATAACAAACACATCTTTATGCAAAGTTTTTTGAAATATCCAGGAAACTATCCATGTTAGCATAAGATAAAGCCGTTAACAATCAGATTAAAAACTTTCAAACATAATGTCACTGGACTTACCATAGATATGATATTCATCATAAATTTCACAAAAGGTTTATCACACGATAATGCCCACATATCTAGGTAGCTGAAATTTCCAGCATGAATATATCAATGACTCTTCACTTCTCAACATAATAATTGGTAACAAGCAAAAAGTAGGTAGAATCACAGCATATTACTCTGGTTGAAACTATTCTGGAATGAAAATGATAGCATTCATGTGGAGTTCTCATTTGGAAACACTCCATTGTGTTACCTAAGAGTATTTCTGAAAAAAAGTTGTTTCCAACAATGCCAGATTGAACACTGTCCAGGTACAAACTTCGTCAATCAGCATTTATACATTCCTTATTTATGTAGGTACATGTAGCTGAATGTCAATGTTTTAATAGGGATTCTCTATAAGTATACGAGGTGGAAAGAAAGGAATCCATCATTCACCATCTCTCCCTTTGAGAAATTGACAATGGTGAAATCGAAAAATGACTCGTCTTTTGTTTTCGAGTTATTTGAGAAAACTTGATTCCTCGAGTTTTTGTTTTTCAGTTATTTATGAATTTGGATTGAACAAATTTTTACATTATCGAGTCTTTTTGACAAGTGGAATGCAGTGGCGTAGTCACTTTTTCCAAAAAAAAAATCATAATAATTTTTTCCCATTTCAAATATATGTATAATGTTGAATCGATTTCATCGTTCTTACTAGATCTGGTATTTATATAATAATTCTTGAAACTTCTTCACTCCAAATAGTAGGCTTACGTCATTTAGAAAATGCTTCATTGAAGAAATGCTCCTCCCCAATTATAGAAGTAACTGAGATATACCAGAAAAACAAAAACTCGAAAAATTCAGATTTCTCAAATGAAACAAAAGACGATACCCAAGTTTTATTTCACCATGGACAATTTTTCAAAGAAAGAGATCGAGTATGGGAGGCTAATTTTTCATATCTCTTCCTTATACTTATGGAGATTTCCTATTAAAACATCGAGATTTAGGCACCCTGTTCATATGTGACAACTAGCGTAATGTCATTGAACAGATAGAATATGTGCATACATATTCTCTCAGTATACAGATATCAAAAAATCTGACCATGAAACTAGATGCACTAGCGGAAGTTCAACAAAATAATGCTGACGGTAGTTTTAAATATTTTTCCTTTATATAAATCATTACTTCATAATAATACATTGTGATAATTATGTATCATTTTATATTTTCATAGCTACTTCGGTATTCTAAACATTATAAGGTGATACAAAGAAAATATGTTACATGAATTTATTATTGGTTTCTGGTTTTTTATAAAAATGAAGAAGTCTGATATGGAAATTACAATAACAATATGAGTATCAGAGTAAAATGCAGTCAATTGATGGCTCAAGATACAATACGTTTGTCAATCCATTCCAGGAATCGAAAGCTATATTAGAACTATAATCCTGATTAGATAATATTGAAATCATTTGGAACAATTTTGATTACATTCAAACACAATTAGAAGTGCACGATCTTTTCGGTGACAAAGACGATCAAGGTATTGTTAATTCAAGCCAAAACATCTGTTTCATAGTTCCCGGCAATAAACAAGTTGAAATCAACATACAAGGTCAGGTACCTACCCTTGAATGTAGCCGAGTTTTATGGAACACTTTCACCGGCCTGATTCATAATAATACTTCCAACTAACATTTAAAAATGTCTAACAGTATTATTGAAAATGATTTGAACATTGATACTGTTAATCTAGGAATATATATTATAAGATTAACATACTTTACTAATAGCAAATTATCAATTTTCCACTTGAATATATGCAGCCTTTCATGTCATTTTGATGAATTAAACATTCTTCTGAACTCTTTTCAGAATCATAATTTTGGAATTATGATACTAACTGGAACATGGCAAATAATTCCTGGAAGTTTCAATATTCGAGACTATAATTCTTTCTATAATAAGTTTCGAGATATGTTAATAAAATTTTGTGCACAAGCATTTCTTCAGTGAATCCTAATTGGTTTTCTTTCGGGTATTGAAAACACGAAACGGTGCTATGATTCATCATCGTCAGAAACAGATTTTTTTCAAATTCCAAAATAGATCAAAACAGATGGCTAAAAAATGTTCCCCTTGGAGTAGATACATTTTTCATTTTGACTACGAAACAACGGATGTATTTGATTACATTCGATAACTGTTAATGGAAGTTTGTGAATTTCAAGTTTGCTAAATTTTTTTATGGAATTAAGATATATTCAACTGAAACAGAAATAACTACTATACTAACAACAATTGTTGGAAACTGTGACTGTGCATTTATGCTCAGGTATGTCGAGTATTCAATAAAATACATCACTAGGCAATTGTTTCAAAGACGGTGAAAATATTCAGAGAGACAGGCAGTGTTAAGAATCGTTCAAAATTAGGAAGACAGAAATCAATGACGAAAATTTGTTGAATGTTTCAATTAATGTAGTAGACAATGGTCCGTGCAACAATTAGCTCTAAGCCATAACATGTGTCGACGACACTCAGTCTGAAATATAATCAAAAAGACTTTTATCTTCACAAAATATAATCACTGCAAGAATTGAGAGATCGTAGAATAGAAATTTACGAAGTTATGATGAAAAAAATATTAATCCATATTCTGTTTCAAAAATGTTTACACGGATGAATCAATATTTTGTTTAAACGGTTATGTTAAAAGATACAATTCTAGATATTGGGTTGATAACAGTGTGAACTAAATGGATCAGGTTCATATACAGTATTCCCAAAAAATGAATATTTGGCTGCGATTTAGCGCCAACAATATTGTGGGATCTTTTATCTTATCATAGATACAATTCTAGATATTGGGTTGATAACAGTGTGAACTAAATGGATCAGGTTCATATACAGTATTCCCAAAAAATGAATATTTGGCTGCGATTTAGCGCCAACAATATTGTGGGATCTTTTATCTTATCATTGATATTAAAGGAAAATATCATCTCTCAACATAGGCGTCTGTTTCCAAATTCATTAAATCAAAACCAGGAAATATAGTTAAATGAAAATGATGCACCAGCACACTATGCCTTTAACAAAGAATCAGTCGGGATAGGATAGCCAGCGAGGTAACCAAACTTGGCACCACTCGTTTTTGGAGGTAACAAAAAAAGTCGGGTGTACGTTAATAGTTCACACAAGATCTCAATCACAGATTCGACAAAAATTGCCGATATACCTCTTACTTGGTAGAAAAACTCAATTCAAGGCAGCACTCATGCGTAGCATTACTGTCAGGAAGTTAATGATGGATTTGAGTTAACTAGTTTTAGTTTTTTTCATTAATGGCAACTAGACAATTGCCATTCCTCAACTTAGGCTTCTGTTCCCAAATTTATTGAATCAAAACCAGCAGGATGGTGTTAACTACAAATTTTCTTAACACTCCTTCCCCAATCAGATGGAGGGGTCGACCAGGAATTATAGAATGACAAAGTAACTAGAATTGGCGCAACTCGATTTTATTTGTGGGGGTATCTAATAAGTTGAGTTAACGTTAATAGACTGGACAACCTCAAAACTCTATTATGAATTGAAACATACACCCGATTCATTTTTTTCATGATCATTTTAAGGTCATTCTCACATTTTTAGTATTTAATAACATCACAGAAAATTTCCCGTTTACATCATTTGATTATTTAAGGTTGAATATTCCCACAATTAGAGATTTGCAGATCGCACGTTCGACATATGTCAGAATATTTCATCAGGAACAAGTATCTCTTGTGATCTGATTTTCGTAAGTTAGATAAAACTTGATAGAAATCCCAATTCTACAAAATACGATGCTTGGTTTCTTGATATCTGAAAACAGTATAACCGTGTTCCCTCTATTCAACTCAACATTTGAAAGATCTTACCAATGAAGCATTTCATTGTAAATGTATATAACCATTTATTAATTTGCCTTGTAGGATTGGTCAGTCATAGGTCGCAAGTCTCTCAATACATTACTACCTTAGAAAAAGGCTATCTATTTGGTTGTATGGACCTGACGTTCGGAATCGGGTAATTCCAGAAGATCTGGCATTTTTCGTTTCCGACAACGGACTCAATATCTCCTGGCATGTAAGGCATCACCGGCTCTTGGTCTATTCCGTACGAGTGCCTTAGATGGTAATACAGCACCCGTAGGGCCGCATTATGGCGATGGGTATACGCCGAGGCCGCTTTTGCCGGGTATGCCGACAGAAGGTGGAAAAGCGTCTCAGGCACCTTTCGACAGGCCCTGCAGCTGACATCAGGGACCTGCACACCCATCACATTGCGACGATAGACCAATGTGTTAATTACGCCATCTTGGCAAGCTGCGGTAAATCCCTGTCTCGGATGTAAGCCCGGCTGACCTTAGGTAGCCGAAGGTCAGCCTAGTTGACAAACCGAGCGTTTCGATGTTTCGATAGAAAACATCGTGTATCGGCTTGTCAACATGCCGCCTGAGCATAAGATCTTGCTCTGCGGCATTTATCTGAGCTTTCAGGCTAGAAGGTAGGACCTCGAGGTTGCCCTCTAGTCGTCGGCCTTCTCGACTGATCTGAAATTCGAGACCAAGTTCTTCCGCAGCTTTTTGTGCTGCCTTAACGATTATATATATATATATATATATATATATATATATATATATATATATATATATATATATATATATATATATATATATATATATATATATATATATATATATATATATATATATATATATATATATATTGATATTCTTATTGATATTCTTGAACCATTTGTAATATTTGTATGCTTTCTTGGTATATTGGTTCGTATATATACTGAAAATAAAATGAAATAAAATTTTTTAGTTTCTGCCTTAACGATTATATATATATATATATATATATATATATATATATATATATATATATATATATATATATATATATATATATATATATATATATATACATATATATATATATATATATATATATATATATATATATATATATATATATATATATATATATATATATATATATATATATATTTGTATGCTTTCTTGTTATATTGGTTCGTATATATACTGAAAATAAAATGAAATAAAAAATTTTATTTCATTTTATTTTCAGTATATATACGAACCAATATACCAAGAAAGCATACAAATATTACAAATGGTTCAAGAATATCAATAAGAATATCAATATATATATATATATATCTAGGCGAACTCCAGACTCTACGGTCGAATCACCTGAAGATGGCAAATGCGACTTTGCCGAAACGTCGTGAAATTGGTCCTTTTGAGGACCGAAACCACACAACGCGGATCAATACCCGAGAATCCAGTTCTACACATTACGTCCGCGAGAACCTAAGAAGAAACATATATATATATATATATACACATTACGTCCGCGAGAACCTAAGAAGATATATATATATATATATATATATATATATATATATATATATATATATATATGTTTCTTCTTAGGTTCTCGCGGACGTAATGTGTAGAACTGGATTCTCGGGTATTGATCCGCGTTGTGTGGTTTCGGTCCTCAAAAGGACCAATTTCACGACGTTTCGGCAAAGTCGCATTCGCCATCTTCAGGTGATTCGACCGTAGAGTCTGGAAAAGTTCGCCTAGATTTTCCAGACTCTACGGTCGAATCACCTGAAGATGGCAAATGCGACTTTGCCGAAACGTCGTGAAATTGGTCCTTATGAGGACCGAAACCACACAACGCGGATCAATACCCGAGAATTCAGTTCTACATATATATATATATACATATATATATATATATATATATATATATATAACTTAAGAGATATAGAATTAAATTTTCTGAATTATGAAGATAACTTAGATAATTTAACATAGGATTATAAAGATGAATAAACGTAAAAGACTGAACCATAGGCGGGATTCGAACCCACATTTCTGGATTTCTAGTCCAGGGTGTTTACCAATTACACCACTTCGGTCCTGTTAGATTTTTATATTTTTGTAAATATAAACCTCTGAAAGGATAGTAGATCATTGATGAACACAATGCGATTCGATGCCCTACCATAGATCAACTATTCACGCACATTCATCTGAAGTTCAGTCGTTTTTTGAAGTAAGGATTGTAGGTTAGTACTGCTATGGTTGGCAGTTACTTGACAGTTCTTATTCAAATGACAGCATCCCGGTTCTTATATATTTCAATAGAACTGACTGAGAATTGTTCTGGTTAATTATAAACAAGTTTAAAGTTTCTTTGCCTAATTGGCCACTATCGTGTATGTAACTTAAGAGATATAGAATTAAATTTTCTGAATTATGAAGATAACTTAGATAATTTAACATAGGATTATAAAGATGAATAAACGTAAAAGACTGAACCATAGGCGGGATTCGAACCCACATTTCTGGATTTCTAGTCCAGGGTGTTTACCAATTACACCACTTCGGTCCTGTTAGATTTTTATATTTTTGTAAATATAAACCTCTGAAAGGATAGTAGATCATTGATGAACACAATGCGATTCGATGCCCTACCATAGATCAACTATTCACGCACATTCATCTGAAGTTCAGTCGTTTTTTGAAGTAAGGATTGTAGGTTAGTACTGCTATGGTTGGCAGTTACTTGACAGTTCTTATTCAAATGACAGCATCCCGGTTCTTATATATTTCAATAGAACTGACTGAGAATTGTTCTGGTTAATTATAAACAAGTTTAAAGTTTCTTTGCCTAATTGGCCACTATCGTGTATGTAACTTAAGAGATATAGAATTAAATTTTCTGAATTATGAAGATAACTTAGATAATTTAACATAGGATTATAAAGATGAATAAACGTAAAAGACTGAACCATAGGCGGGATTCGAACCCACATTTCTGGATTTCTAGTCCAGGGTGTTTACCAATTACACCACTTCGGTCCTGTTAGATTTTTATATTTTTGTAAATATAAACCTCTGAAAGGATAGTAGATCATTGATGAACACAATGCGATTCGATGCCCTACCATAGATCAACTATTCACGCACATTCATCTGAAGTTCAGTCGTTTTTTGAAGTAAGGATTGTAGGTTAGTACTGCTATGGTTGGCAGTTACTTGACAGTTCTTATTCAAATGACAGCATCCCGGTTCTTATATATTTCAATAGAACTGACTGAGAATTGTTCTGGTTAATTATAAACAAGTTTAAATAATATTATAATCCTATGTTAAATTATCTAAGTTATCTTCATAATTCAGAAAATTTAATTCTATATCTCTTAAGTTACATACACGATAGTGGCCAATTAGGCAAAGAAACTTTAAACTTGTTTATAATTAACCAGAACAATTCTCAGTCAGTTCTATTGAAATATATAAGAACCGGGATGCTGTCATTTGAATAAGAACTGTCAA
Organism: Endomychus coccineus; assembly: GCA_958510875.1. Classification (NCBI taxonomy): domain Eukaryota; kingdom Metazoa; phylum Arthropoda; class Insecta; order Coleoptera; family Endomychidae; genus Endomychus; species Endomychus coccineus. The sequence continues at coordinate 101,008,297 of OY294068.1, read as the reverse complement.
GTAACTGCCAACCATAGCAGTACTAACCTACAATCCTTACTTCAAAAAACGACTGAACTTCAGATGAATGTGCGTGAATAGTTGATCTATGGTAGGGCATCGAATCGCATTGTGTTCATCAATGATCTACTATCCTTTCAGAGGTTTATATTTACAAAAATATAAAAATCTAACAGGACCGAAGTGGTGTAATTGGTAAACACCCTGGACTAGAAATCCAGAAATGTGGGTTCGAATCCCGCCTATGGTTCAGTCTTTTACGTTTATTCATCTTTATAATCCTATGTTAAATTATCTAAGTTATCTTCATAATTCAGAAAATTTAATTCTATATCTCTTAAGTTACATACACGATAGTGGCCAATTAGGCAAAGAAACTTTAAACTTGTTTATAATTAACCAGAACAATTCTCAGTCAGTTCTATTGAAATATATAAGAACCGGGATGCTGTCATTTGAATAAGAACTGTCAAGTAACTGCCAACCATAGCAGTACTAACCTACAATCCTTACTTCAAAAAACGACTGAACTTCAGATGAATGTGCGTGAATAGTTGATCTATGGTAGGGCATCGAATCGCATTGTGTTCATCAATGATCTACTATCCTTTCAGAGGTTTATATTTACAAAAATATAAAAATCTAACAGGACCGAAGTGGTGTAATTGGTAAACACCCTGGACTAGAAATCCAGAAATGTGGGTTCGAATCCCGCCTATGGTTCAGTCTTTTACGTTTATTCATCTTTATAATCCTATGTTAAATTATCTAAGTTATCTTCATAATTCAGAAAATTTAATTCTATATCTCTTAAGTTACATACACGATAGTGGCCAATTAGGCAAAGAAACTTTAAACTTGTTTATAATTAACCAGAACAATTCTCAGTCAGTTCTATTGAAATATATAAGAACCGGGATGCTGTCATTTGAATAAGAACTGTCAAGTAACTGCCAACCATAGCAGTACTAACCTACAATCCTTACTTCAAAAAACGACTGAACTTCAGATGAATGTGCGTGAATAGTTGATCTATGGTAGGGCATCGAATCGCATTGTGTTCATCAATGATCTACTATCCTTTCAGAGGTTTATATTTACAAAAATATAAAAATCTAACAGGACCGAAGTGGTGTAATTGGTAAACACCCTGGACTAGAAATCCAGAAATGTGGGTTCGAATCCCGCCTATGGTTCAGTCTTTTACGTTTATTCATCTTTATAATCCTATGTTAAATTATCTAAGTTATCTTCATAATTCAGAAAATTTAATTCTATATCTCTTAAGTTACATACACGATAGTGGCCAATTAGGCAAAGAAACTTTAAACTTGTTTATAATTAACCAGAACAATTCTCAGTCAGTTCTATTGAAATATATAAGAACCGGGATGCTGTCATTTGAATAAGAACTGTCAAGTAACTGCCAACCATAGCAGTACTAACCTACAATCCTTACTTCAAAAAACGACTGAACTTCAGATGAATGTGCGTGAATAGTTGATCTATGGTAGGGCATCGAATCGCATTGTGTTCATCAATGATCTACTATCCTTTCAGAGGTTTATATTTACAAAAATATAAAAATCTAACAGGACCGAAGTGGTGTAATTGGTAAACACCCTGGACTAGAAATCCAGAAATGTGGGTTCGAATCCCGCCTATGGTTCAGTCTTTTACGTTTATTCATCTTTATAATCCTATGTTAAATTATCTAAGTTATCTTCATAATTCAGAAAATTTAATTCTATATCTCTTAAGTTACATACACGATAGTGGCCAATTAGGCAAAGAAACTTTAAACTTGTTTATATATATATATATATATATATATATATATATATATATATATATATATATATATATATATATATATATATATATATATATATATATATATATATATATTCTTTTGTTGATATTCTTGAACCATTTGTAATATTTGTATGTTTTCTTGGTATATTGGTTCGTATATATACTGATAATGAAATAAAACAGAATTTTTATTTCATTATCAGTATATATACGAACCAATATACCAAGAAAACATACAAATATATATATATATATATATATATATATATATATAACTTAAGAGATATAGAATTAAATTTTCTGAATTATGAAGATAACTTAGATAATTTAACATAGGATTATAAAGATGAATAAACGTAAAAGATTGAACCATAGGCGGGATTCGAACCCACATTTCTGGATTTCTAGTCCAGGGTGTTTACCAATAATTGGTAAATTGGTTCCATTTCTGGAAATCCAGAAATGTGGGTTCGAATCCCGCCTATGGTTCAATCTTTTACGTTTATTCATCTTTATAATCCTATGTTAAATTATCTAAGTTATCTTCATAATTCAGAAAATTTAATTCTATATCTCTTAAGTTACATACACGATAGTGGCCAATTAGGCAAAGAAACTTTAAACTTATATGTATATATATATATATATAGATATATATATATATATATATATATATATATATATATATATATATATATATATATGTCAAGTGACGACTTCTGGGTCATTTTTTACCCTATAGATTTTTTTACAGAAATGGGTATACATTTGGTTTTCTTTCACAATTAGCGCATATTTACCTTTATGTATACGTTTTTTAAAATTTTGCAATGTACAGTGATGTATTGACGTGTTCCGGGACCATAATACAAAATTCAAGATAATAACTTAAAGCTCGTGTGCATACTTATTTCAAATTGCTAGGATCTTACTTACATATATTGTTTTCTGAACATAAACAGTAATTCCCTCAAATATGTATAGTACAATGAACTAGAATTTTGAAGAAGTATCTCTTTGTTTCTCTAATGGCGACTTTCGGGACAACTGAATATATGGGAATATGCTTTTACAAATCAAAGACCTATTTTGACTCAATATCTTTCGATAAAATAGAGACCACACTTCTAAAAAATCAGTTTTTTAGATTAGAACATAGTGGACATAATAGTATTTTTTTGCATTATATACGTTTGAGGGGCGAATATGAAAATAAATATTCGAATAGTCAAATTGTCATCATTTGTTCTGGATCATTTTGTGCCCTACAAATTTTCTTACAGAAATGGGTATACATTTGGTTTTCCTTCACAATTAGCTCATATTCACCTTTATGTATACTTTTTCGTAAATTGTTCAACGTACAGTGTCGTATTGACGTGTTCCGGGACATTAATACAAAATTCAGGATAATAACTTAAAGCCCCTATACATACTTATTTCAAATTGCTAGGATCTCGCATATATTGTTTTCTGAACATAAACAGTAATTTTCTTGAATTAAAAAAAAAATATTTTTTTGGTGGTTATGCCTCTAATGGCGACTTTCGGGACAGCTGAATATATGGGTTCATGCTTTTATAAATCAAATACCTATATTGACTCAATATCTTCCGATAAAATGAAGACCCCTTTCAAAAAAAAAATATTTTTTTTCAGATTGGAACATAGTGGACATAATAGCGACCGCCGGCCGCTATTGTCGAGGGCTAGGATGACATCGAAATTTGACGAAAACATACGTTACGTAGATAGAAAATACAAAACAATACGGCTTTTCCGAAATTGGTTTGAGGTGGGAATTGGAAGTTGAAAGTTTGTAGAGTCTGATTCGATACAAATTTTCTGGCCAGTACTATTCTCTAAACTAGGAGAATTCGACGGAAACAGGTACATTTTGGCATGTCCAGATCCATTATTTTTTTAGCCTTATTGACGTTACTCTATGCACTAGTGTGTAAAGAATGTATTTTACGAACTAGTGCGTAAAATTTAACTTTAAACATTGCTCGGCGAGCGTTATTCCTTTGCGGGCGGTAGTGGGGAAAAAGTGAGTTTTAGGCAGGACCTGTCAAAATATACCCGCTTTCCTTCGAAATCTTCTACTTTGGAGAATACGACTGGCCGGAAAATATGTACCGAATCAGAATCTAAGCACTTTTAACTTTCAATTGTTGTTAACTTTCAGAGTTAGGTCAGTATGCGCCCACTCAACGGAAAACCCTCAGAACAACAGAAACAACTACTCCGAGGGCACATGTCCATACCACTTCCGGCATTGGACTACACTTTTTATCTCTCAATTGTTCGTTGTGAGGAAATATGAAAATGTATGTTTTCACTATCACCAACCATATTGCAACCCCTGTGAAGATATTCGTAATCTAAACTAACCACCTGAAGAGCCCCAACATGTCGAAACCTATAGTGAACTGACTTCGGATCCCTATGCCTCCAGCCACGTCAGGACAGGGATCTAAACAGGGCTTATAATATTCCTGTAGCACGTTGGTGATCTTTACAAGTAACACATTTGTTTTTAGGTCCTTTTAACATACCAAATTCAGAATAATTCCTCGTTTCCATCAAAATTGTCTCATAGTTCAATAAACTATTGCAGAAATGTTTTCTTTCTGTGGAACCCCCATTTATTCTGCATTCTGTCTGTGGTAAAGTCCTGTTTAGCAGCGATCTAGGTGATAAATTTTTAGTCACTGATAATAATAATATAAGCTTTCAAATAAATTTATTGTTCTCAAACCTAAAACGCTTTCAAACGAATTTTATTATACAGTTATTTCACAAATGTTAATTGCCACGTTATTTGGGGGAAGTGTAGGTTACGTTGGCTAAGGTACTGTCTATAATTTGAGAGGTCGCAAATTGGGAATGTTTATGAAGCAACTATCCCAGTGATTTTTTAAATTTCCAATTTGAGCAAAAGTTTCTGGTAAAACCCCTAAGGATATTTGATGAATCCTAACTATTGGATTAAGAAAAGATGAAGGTAGTACGTAACATTTATCAAAAAATAAAGATAGGAAATGTTTCTTTTTTATAACATACATGACAATGTGTAGAAATGTTAGGACTAGTAAAAACTATTGGAACAAACAAAATGTCCTCTGGCCATTTAAATTATGCATTTGCATTATTTTAAACGGAATGCCGTATATATTTTTATGACTTTGAAAAATATTGAGGGCATTCTATTATTAAAAAAAGCTAGTTTGTTCTCTGTATCTCAAAAACGAAATGTTTAATTGTTCTTCTGAGAGTTGCATTAATCCATCAGAAGAATTGAATGAGAATTTTCTTATGTAACATCTTTTCCAGCATGGAAAATGAAAAAGTGAGGTGGGTATTGCTGGTAGAACACCCTGTACAGGGTGACGGAAAAAAACATACATCTTATAAAGAAAAAATAGAAAAAGTTTAATAAGGTTCTGACACTATACAAAATTCTTCAAACAATTCTCTCGATTTTACTAAAATCCTCAACGCATAGTCGTACGGCTATTTGAATCAAACTTTTGCAATATATCTTTGTTACATTTTAACGGCATTATATTTTCCGTTTTTCAACTAGGACCCTATGGTATTTGTTTTAGCTAGTTTTTTTTCGAAAATGAGGCACATGAATTCAATTTCAACGGAAAACACGGTTCTCATAAAATTACATGGTATCATAACAATTCGGATGTTAACAGTCTTTTTCACTGAATCGAATTTGAAGGAATACAATTTGGCCATGTAAAAATTAGGAAGTCAATTCAAATTTGAAGGCGTATGGAACTAAAATGCTTTTAAATGATTTCAAATGCAGACTCATACCAAATAAATGAAATTGTAACTTGAATAAACAATATTTTTTGTTTTGAAATATTTTACTTGTTCCACTTGCAAAATTAATTGTAGTTCCTAAAAAATAAGGTAGTAGGACATATCACACATCAGATTGGTTATCGAAGAAATACAGAATGAATTTATTTCGTAATTCCATATAATAGCAGTCTATAAAATAATTTTTTCGTGTATTATGGATTGAAAAGTTTTTATTCCAATTCAACAGAAATACCTAGATCAATGAACTTCTGTAGAGCTTAGAAATAATTTGAGTCGAAGAGATAATTCATTATCAGGAGTTTTACATTGAAATACAATGCAACTCAATATCTATTAGAATTGATTCTTTGTAATAAGAATCTGTTTCCATATAAATACAAGGATATTATTATTTAAGCAGAACAATCTTATGGATCGAGTTTCAATTCTATTCAATTCAATTGTTTTCAATTTCTTACACACTATATTTTGCACCGATCAAGAAGAGGATATTATTATATTCACAAAGAAAAATTGTTAAATAGTGCAATGCAAAGCCGATGGTCCGTTTACGAGCGAAGGGTACCTGGGTCGCCCCTTTATTAGAGATTATGATTTATGGCTTGGTCGCTACACTCTCTGTTCCGTTATAAATTCAACAAACAAACTATGTAATGAAGATTTGTTTGGGAAAAAAGAACTCATGTCCGCCGAACTATGAAAAACCAACAATCTGCTTTAATAAGATGATAGAATCGCCTCCCTCGAACTCTATAATTTCAAATTCAACAAACTACGTAATACAAATATGTTTGGAAGAAGAGAACGTATGTGCGTCGAACTATGGAAAACCAACAATTAATAAGATGATTTAATCGAAACCCTCGAACTTAATCAGGTTTGACGCCGTTATACCCCGTTGTACTCATCTGTTGTTTCCTAATGTAATATTGTTAGTGTTAGCACCCAGAATTACCTTTTCATTTATACGAGCTAGGAACATTTCCAAGACAAAATCAGGAGATTGACGAAAAGGGTTCAGGTCACATACTTTCTTTCAAAAAATATTTAGATCTAAAAAATGACTTAGTAAAAGGTGAAACAGTAGACTCTGTTAATTAAGCTCCGATATGCTGCGAGAAAAAGAGGCAGTTTTGGAGAGGATAATCGAAATCATAAAGTTTTTAGCTGGTCAGAATTTTATTTTTAGAGGATATTCTGAAATATTATTCTACTCAAATGAAGGAAATTTTCTCTAAAGTTAGTAGAATGTATTTCTAACTTTGATAATATACTATCAGAACACATTGCTCGAATTGAAAATACTCAGCATGCCCCATTATCTGGGACTCAATATTCAAAGTGAATTGATTAATTTAATTTCTGAATAATTTATAATTACTATAGTTGATCCTCTAAAACAATCTAAACACTAATCTGTGATTCTAGATTGTACACGTATCTCACACAAAGAACAACTTACTGTTATTGTAAGATTTGTTTATTTTATCACGTCAAGAAAACTTTCTGAGGTAAGAGAATTTTTAGGTTTGTAACCTGTAACTGATAATACTGGACAAGGGTTAGCAACTTATTTGTTGAATTTGTTAAAGTTATGCAATATTGAACTAGAAGATTTACAAGTCCAAGGATATGATAATGGTGCAAACATGAGAGGAAAAAATAAAGGCCTTCAAACAAAAAATTGGACATGAATCCTCGTGCGTTTTACGTTTCGTGTTTGGCTCACACACTTAATTTGGTAGTAAATGGTGCCGATAAAAGCTCATTGAGAATCTCAAACTTTTTTTTTATTGTTCAGGAAATATATGTATTTTTTTGGCATCAACTTCACGTTGCGATATCATTACGAACCAGATACCTACTTTGACTTTGAACCTCTTTCAAATACGCGATGGGAATGAAGAGTTGATGCTATAATACCTCTTCGCTTCATTTTAATATAATATACAAGGCATTATACACTTTTTGTATCAATGACAAGTATGACAGTGACGCAAGGAACATGGCGAATTCATCAATGTTAAAACTAAAGACTTATAGGTTCGTATGTTCAGTTGTAATATGGAACAACATTTTATCCAAAATTAATACTGTAATCAAAACTTTGCAAAAGTCAGACGCGGTCAAAATGATCGATCTGGTCGAAAAAATTTAGGCGTATACAGCACAGTGAATCTGAATAATTGCTACTTGATTCAAAATCAATTGCTGAAGATTTGGAATGTGGACCTGAATTTGCCGAAACTGCTTGTTCACGTTCCCGAAAAATACATTTCGATTATGGGCTGCAGATGAGCCCATATTAGACTCGGAAACAAAATTTAAAGTAAATTTTTATATTTTGCTACTTAGCATGGCGATCTTACATTCAAATGAAGGATTCGATTTATTAACAGAACACAACAAGTTTTCATTTTTGCAAGACATTGATAGTTGGAGAGATACGAAAAAAAGCACAATGTATCTACATCTTTACGTATACATTTAATACTTGTGACAGTAGCAGCAGGCGAAAGGTCCTTCTCAAAATTGAAATTCATAGAAAACTATTTACGATCAACCATGACCCAAGTTAGATTGATTGGCAATGATAAGTATCGAATCGAAAGTAAATTTCAAAGCAGACGATATCATTAAAAGTTTGTCGACTTTAAAGCCAGAAAAATTGAATTCGATGTTCGCAAATTCACCTAACTTTATTTGTAGAGTGAGTATTAAATCAAAAAAATTGAAATTCATAGAAAACTATTTACGATCAACCATGACCCAAGTTAGATTGATTGGCAATGATAAGTATCGAATCGAAAGTAAATTTCAAAGCAGACGATATCATTAAAAGTTTGTCGACTTTAAAGCCAGAAAAATTGAATTCGATGTTTGCAAATTCACCTAACTTTATTTGTAGAGTGAGTATTAAATCAAAAAAATTGGAACACAAAAATTAAATTTATTTTTTTGTTGGCAAGGAGGGTCTTAGGCTGATTTTCGCACTCCGGCGCATAATATGGTTAAGACGGCCCTGGTTGGTTGAATCCCATATCAAAATTAAAATGAAGGTCAAATTGAATGATGTTATTATTATTCATTTCATTTAAACTACTTGAGCTTGGGATCACTAAGACTACCAATAACAATCAGGATGGTACAATTTTGTATAGAGGACACCGATTGCTTTCGAAAAAAGTAATAAAAGATCTAGATCCGTTTTTAAAAAATTCAAGATGAGTTGCTTATCTCGAAAACATTACTCCGAAAATGTAAATGTAGGTGGACTGGAAAAGTTGCCTTAATAATATACAGGGTGAGCGAAACTCGATGTCTCAGCAGTATTATAAGAAAAAAAAACAATGAAAACAATCTGGAAAGAAGTTCTTAAATAGGATTGAGCAAGGTCTATTTCAGCCGAATTTGCATATTTTTCCTAATTTGGAAACTGAAATAATGACGTCATTGAATTTATTCCGGAAGCATACCTATATTTTGCATATTTAAAAAGAGTACACTTCTTCTTGCGTTGAAAAATTATAAGCAATTTTGTCGTGTCGATAGTTAGAAAATAGAATTAGACATTATCACGTAATAATCAATATTATCATTAATTATTGATTGAACAAAACAGATATGCTTACGATGAACTATTTAGAGAAATATTACGTAAGGCTTCAGTAGGAGAAGTAGAACGGAGTTCTTTCTGTGGTACTGGTAGTAAGATATTATATGTTTTTTAATGTTTAATTAATAATTAATACTAGTTGATGTTAATAATGTTTGTTAGCACACAAACTTGTAACTACGTCTACGTGCCAGCAAGCCGCGCGGCATCGTCGATACCAGGGCGCGGCAGCTCAAAGCAAGGCGGCAAATCTGCATCACAGTCATAGCCCGGCAAGTCAAAGCAAGGCGGCGCGACTGCCTCAAAAAAGTGCGGTGGCTCACTCCTCGATTTCTTGATTTTGCGATGAATCGCAGCGACATAAAATCACACTTCTTATTTGTGGAGTGCTCGCTCATTGAAGATATTATTATCGTAATATTAGTTTGTAGTTCAATTTATTGTATCACCGCGAAATTCCCACAACTAAGACTTTTGTAAAAGTCAAAGCTTTTTAGTACAGTCTGCCACCATTCATAAACAATGTTCAATTAACCACAGAAGCGACGAAATTGTTTATAATTTTTTATTGGAAGGAGATTGAAATGTTTTTTTTACAGTTTTTCCAGAAAAATAAGCTCTTTTTGAATATGCAAAAATATATGTAAGTTTCCGGCGAAAACATTCGATGACATCTACTTCTGTTTTCAAATTTGGATAAATATGCAAATTCGGCTTATAATTTCAGATCCTCTTCTCAGGTTTTGCCGTTTTTTTTCTCCTATAATAGAGCTGAGACATCGAGTTTCGCTCACCCTGTATGATTCGTTTTCCGAATCTAAGAAATAACGTCATGAAAAAAATTCAGCAATTTTCAAATATCTCGTCAACCCGTAAAAATATCCCAGACATATTTTTCACACATATTGACATGTGACATGTCAATAGAATTTTCGCAGTTCTATGCTTCTCGTATTTAGACTTACTTAAGGAATGGATATAATACTTTGTAGATCTGTTATTCTGCCGAGGTTTGGAATCCTCAGATACCAGAAACTGTCGCGGAAGTTTTTCGTGTATGTAACTATCGACTACGTAGCTTCGAATTTGAAACTTCGGGCACGAAATTATCTAGGTATGAAAAGGAATAATAATAGGTTCTTGAATGTTGGTGGTTGCATAAATATAAATTAAATTAATATGGGAATATTACAAAGTTCCAGGCTTATAGTCAGATGCTTATAGCATGTCACAATTTTTATTCCAATTTTCCATCAAATAAATATGTTCTTAATTGGCGGCGAACTAATTTTACATGATTAATTGGAAACATATTAGCTACATTTTAAAATTATTTCTAAACACGGGAAGCATCAAGCTAAGAAAAGTCTAGCGAGAACTGGATCTCGTCATTACATATCAAAAAATGTCCCGGAAATCGGCGTTCAACATCGACAGAGATATCTTTTTGATGAACCGATAGCTTTGAGACTGAAAAACTTGGTAAGAAACTGTATAACAAAAAGAAGTGGTGCGAAAAGGTCATTTCCCAAGTCTATCAGTATTAGAAAATTTGCATAACGGTGACTTTTCAAGAACACAGAATTTTTCCTCTAAAAGTCACTGGGAAAGTGAACTTATTATTCAAGTGGTACCTAGGATTAACTGTTGATAACCTATTTGCAACAACTTTTCATAAGATGGTCAACCCATACTTTAGATTATTATTAGCTACCTACAAATAAAAAATCCGAGTTTTCCAAAACATTACTCTATTCTAGATATCTTAGATGTGAAACGCTGAGTTCCGGGACATTTTTGATGTCTGCTATCATCTATTAGCTTATTTTGTAACCATATTTGAATCTTGAAAGAAGGGAACCGCCAACTGTAATAATTCTGATGAGGCTTGAAATTCGTCCTTACATATCAGAAACTGTTGGAGAAGTCCGCGTTTCACAACTTTCCCTAATTTTCGTGTAACTATGGAGCTTGTAGCTTCGCATTTCTGATGGTAGTTATCCCTACATCAGCACCAAAAAAAAATATTTCAATCAAAATTACGACGAAGAAACTTTAATTACGATTCTACATGAAATTATAATATAATTGATAAATATTTTCAACATGTCCTGGAAGTCACGTCATTTCAGGGACAGTCCCGGAACTCGTCTATAGACAAATAAAATTTCCAGGACTGACCTGGAACTCGACAAATGTCTCGGAACTCGTCATCAAGCAATGAAAAAAGTCCCGGAAGTAGTCGCTTTACTACTATATATATATATATATATATATATATATATATATATATATATATATATATATATATATATAAATTCGCTGTGGTTTTCTTTTGCTGGTTTATCTAAAGTAAGTTGTGGGTTCTCTTAGGTTTTTCAGCAATTTTAAATGAATTATCTCAATGAAACAATCTTTTCATTCGACGCGTTTCGGCTTTCGCCTTCTTCAGGAATTTATTCATTGTTTACATTATGAACTGAAATTTAACAAAATATTTTTATATTAATTAGCTGTATGCACAATCTGTATTTATGACAAAGTTTTTCAGTTTGTTATGAGCATTGACTTTAGTTTCATATTTAAAATTTATGTGTATAATAACATAATAACTAACTTAGTTCGGTGATTATGTACAAAATAAATTAATTTTTCATGAATTATTTGAATTTTGAATATACTTATTACGTGATAGAATACCAACAGATTTCGTTTGCGTATGTTGGGGTTTGAGATCTTTCTGATATTGGTGACTAGTATGTTTAATTTACTTACGTGAGTTGATTTTACGGAAGCACACACTCATCATGGCTTTGAAATTCAGACTGAACACAGTTTGCAGAATGGGTTTTTGTTCTGAATGTAAGGGTAAGATACCCTGCTGGTTGACCGTTTGTTACACTTGTTAGATATCACTGCCTGTTTGCATTAAAATTTAATTGCTAACATGTGGCTCTTGTATCATATGTCTGTTTGACTGGACTATTTCAATTTAGTTACTTTAAAGAATTATATTATATATTTGCGAAAGATTATTCATATCGGTCTTATCGTTTACGCAGTTTTGATTTTTTTTGATGTGTACCATTTCTAAAAATATTCGACTCTTCTCATTTTGTTCTTTTTCTATTATGTCGAAATGCTCAAAATTGAATTTATGTTTAGTATTTGTCTCGTGTTTTTTTAACGCTGTTGAGTTTTTTTGATATTTATGACCTTTGATTCGTTCTTCTATGTTTTGTTTTGTTTGTCCGATGTATATTTTGTCACAGTCTGTACACGGAATTTTATAAATACAATGTGAAATTTTATTTTTGGGAATTTTGCTTTTAAGTTTAGAATATAAATGTTTTAGATTATTATCATTTTTATGTGCTATTGTAAAATTGTATTCTTTTAGAATAATATTGAGTTTTTCTGAGAGATGTTGAATGTATGGGAGTCTTATATATTTTTTAGTTTCTGTGTCTTCGTGGTTTATGGTTTTATTGTTTTCGTTGTAGTATTTGTGAATTCGGTTTTTAAAAATTTTGTTTATGAATTTTTGTGGATAATTATTGTCTGTAAGAATAGCTTTTGCTTTAGTTATTGCAGAATTGCGATATTCGGGATCGCTTAAAATGATTGCTCGATCAGCTAAACCCGTAACAACATTTCTTTTATGATTGTTCGGGACTATTGCTTCATAATTCAAATATCGGCCCGACCAGGTCGGGTTTTAGAAATGGTACACATCAAAAAAAATCAAAACTGCGTAAACGATAAGACCGATATGAATAATCTTTCGCAAATATATAATATAATTCTTTAAAGTAACTAAATTGAAATAGTCCAGTCAAACAGACATATGATACAAGAGCCACATGTTAGCAATTAAATTTTAATGCAAACAGGCAGTGATATCTAACAAGTGTAACAAACGGTCAACCAGCAGGGTATCTTACCCTTACATTCAGAACAAAAACCCATTCTGCAAACTGTGTTCAGTCTGAATTTCAAAGCCATGATGAGTGTGTGCTTCCGTAAAATCAACTCACGTAAGTAAATTAAACATACTAGTCACCAATATCAGAAAGATCTCAAACCCCAACATACGCAAACGAAATCTGTTGGTATTCTATCACGTAATAAGTATATTCAAAATTCAAATAATTCATGAAAAATTAATTTATTTTGTACATAATCACCGAACTAAGTTAGTTATTATGTTATTATACACATAAATTTTAAATATGAAACTAAAGTCAATGCTCATAACAAACTGAAAAACTTTGTCATAAATACAGATTGTGCATACAGCTAATTAATATAAAAATATTTTGTTAAATTTCAGTTCATAATGTAAACAATGAATAAATTCCTGAAGAAGGCGAAAGCCGAAACGCGTCGAATGAAAAGATTGTTTCATTGAGATAATTCATTTAAAATTGCTGAAAAACCTAAGAGAACCCACAACTTACTTTATATATATATATATATATATATATATATATATATATATATATATATATATATATATATATATATATATATATATATATATATATATATATATATATATATATATATATATATATATATATATATATATATATATATATATATATATATATATATATATATGTATATCGATCCTACAGTTTGGGGACTGGTATAATATATACACTTTATACAACTTATACAGCTTATACGGTAAAAGGCGTCCCCAAAGTGTATTGACTATAGAAAATTTATACGGTTATCTGTCTTATTTATAGTGTGGTGGGACCCTATGCAAATCGAAAACTTCATTTTGTTCAACAATTATAAAAAAACGTTCAGGCAATGTTAAATTAGGAACTTTCACAGGGATTAATTTTTAATTAAGAGTTCTAAATTTATTCTTCATGTCGGTGTGAATGAAATCTTCGAGAACGAAGTGAGCTGTAGTCTCGAGTACTTTCCGTGATTATCATAAAATCTGATTTGGCTAGAATCAGCCGTTCCAGAAATATTTTTATCTCTCGTCTAACCCCAAATCAGATAAGTAGGTACTGAACTTGATCAAATTTTGCTCACTTTACTTTTAAAACAAGAGGAAAGTCATTGTCTTATGAGAAACTACGGCGAAACGAATTGAAATGAAGCGCAGCAAAACCAAGAGCAATATGAGGCCGTCGTCGCTAGCTGTTGGATTACTACGTATAATGACTGAAAAAAATTGTCAGTGTTAAATTCTGTAGCCAGCCAACGCCGAGAATTTGAGCTGGTATATATGCGAAGAAGAGTGTTTGTTTGTATCCTATATAAATCTTTACCTATATCTATATCTATATATATATATATATATATATATATATATATATATATATATATATATATATATATATATATATATATATATATATATATATATATATATATATATATATATATATATATATATATATATATATATATATATATATATATATATGTATGTATGTCAATCCTACACTTTGAGGACCTAAAACTGCAAGGATCCTACACTTCGGGGACGACCCCAAAGTGTAAGCCATAGCTTAGGTCAACATATACTACACTTTGGGTACGAGGTCCTCAAACTGTAGGATTCTTAAATATCGTACACTTTAAGGACATCTTACTAATTTGTTCATGTTACAGTTTGAGGACTTGAACATTTTCCGGAATTTTGAGATGTCAGACTGTATGGCCTAATTTAATTTGTATATCTATAAAGTTATTACTCAATTTCAATTCCCTCACAATACGTAGTATATAGTGTAAGGGAAGTATTGTTTTCGGCACAAAACAAATAACGGACTTCTCCTGATATATCAGATTTGACCATTTTTGAATCGATCAAGACTGTTTCTGAAATGATGTATGTATGTACGAACGTACGTATGTGCCTGCGTGCGTGCGTAACTCACTGTGGAGACGACTGCGCCCTCCCAATTGGTCGTTTAGATTAGATTAGGTTTTTCCAATGGAATGATACTATCTTATCGAACCATAAATATAACCATGATTTTCTGGTTTTAAATATATATCACACCCAAATATTCAACTCGCAGAACTTTCTGAAATTATATTCTGTGGCAAATTTTAATAGTTCATATGACAGCAAGTATCAATATAAAACATAGTGTTGTGAAATACATCATAATTCCAATGTGACAGAGTATAATACAAAATGATTTCATTAGCGGTTTCTAAATCATTACAAGCTTCAACTTGCCTTGCTTTTTAACTTGCCTCGTTTATCTATCGATCTATCTATTTGTACGTTCTGGTGAAATTTGGCAGGTGTTATTTATTCGGGTGTCGTGTTATGACATATGTATAAAAGAAAAAAACAAGATGGCGTTTCCAAGATGACGGGCGGGTCTTGTGATTATAGAACGATTCTATTTAAAATTGGTATAAGGGGGGTTTGTAGTCAGCAGCAGCATGGATTTTCAATAAAAATTTGAAAATTTTAGATGGCGGACGAGTTGTGTGATCATGGTCCGATTCTTCTTTAAATTGATAAGTGTGGTTTTTGGGGCCGTAGGTTATACTATGTAAGTCAAAATTCAAAGATTCAATATGGTGGCTAAAATGGCGGACGTTTTGTGAATACAGTCCGATTCTACTCAGAACTTGTATAAGGGATTTTTAGGGTCGGAAATCATGATTTATTATTTCCTTCTGTTACACTTCAATATGAAAGCTTGTCCTGATGAAATTGATCACTTTTGATTTCATCTTCCGATATACTATATTTATATATGAACCTTCCTATCTATACTAAAATTGGGGGATTTCATAGTGATTAGTGATTAGTGAATTTATCTTTAAGTTTAAGATTTATTCACTTGGAGAATTTTTGTTACTAGGTTACTATAAGAAAATTGTAGATATGAGAAGCACATTTAAGTCTTGTACTAAAACCTTTAGAGTTAATCCCTATGATTCATCAAACAAGATCAACCATAGCAGGTTCGCAAAAAGATCCACCGCAAAAAAAAATATATGTGAAACCTGATATAGATACGGTTCTCCTTATAATTACTATCTTTAATACAGAAGAATTGTGAGTGATAGATCAACAAACCAAGCATCATATTTTGTAGAATTGGGCTTCCTATCAAATTTTATTTAAATTACGAAAATCAGATCACAAGAGATCCTTGTTCCTGATGACATATTTTGACATATGTCGAACGTGCGATCTGCAAATCTCTAATTTGGGTATATTCAACCTCAAATAATAAAATGATGTCAATGGAAAATTTTCTGTGATGTTATTAAATACTAAAAATGTGAGATTGACCTTAAAATGATCATGAAGAAAATGAATCATGTATATGTTTCAATTCATAATAGGGTTTTGAGGTTGTCTAGTCTATTAACGTTAACCCGACTTATTAGATACCCCCACAAATAAAATCGAGTGGCGCCAAGTCTAGTTACTTTGTCATTCTATAATTCCTGGTCGACCTCTCCATCTAATTGGGGAAGGAGTGTTAAGAAAATTTGTAGTTAACACCATCCTGCTGGTTTTGATTTATTAAATTTGGGAACAGAAGCCTAAGTGGAGGAATGTCATCTGTCTAGTTGCCATTTATGAAAAAAACTAAAACTAGTTAACTGAAATTGAGAACTTTGGTATTCATCATTAACTTCCTGACAGTAATGCGCATGAGTGCTGCCTTGAATTAAGTTTTTCTACCAAATAAGAGGTATATCGGCTATTTTTTGTCGAATCTGTAATTGAGATCTTGTGTGATCTATTAATGTACATTCGACTTTTTTGATACCTCTAAAAACGAGTGGTGCCAAGTTTGGTTACCTCGCCGGCTATCCTATACTTCCTCGTCGACTGATCCATTGGTTTGAGAGAGTTCCTAGTGTTGGAAAAAATGTCTAAAGTTAAAGGCATATGTAGTGTGCTGGTGCATCATTTTCATGTGACTATATTTCCTGGTTTTGATCTAATGAATTTGGAAACAGACGCCAATGTTGAGAGATGATATTTTCCCTCAATAGATCTAAATCTCTATCAATGAAAAGAAGTCTCACAATATTGTTGGCGCTAAATCGCAGCCAAATATTTATTTTTTGGGAATACTGTATATGAACCTGATCCATTTAGTTCAGACTATTATCAGCCCAATACCTACTATTGTATCTTTTAACGTAACCGTTTAAACAAAATATTGCTTCATCCGTGTAAAAATTTTTTGAAACAGAATATGGATTAATATTTTTTTCATCTCAACTTCGTAAATTTCTATTCTACGATCTCTCAATTCTTGCAGTAATTATATTTTGTGAAGATGAAAGTCTTTTTGATTATTTTCAGACTGAGCGTCGTCGACATATGTTATGGCTTAGAGCTAATTGTTGCACGGACCATTGTCTACTGCATCAATTGAAACATTCAACAAATTTTCTTCATTGGTTTTTGTCTTCCTAATTTTGAACGATTCTTAACACTGCCTATCTCTCTGAATATTTTTACCGTTTTTGAAACAATTGCCTAGTGATGTTTTTATTCAGATGTATTTTATTGAATACATATTATTCTTGTTTCAGTTACATATATCTTAATTCCATAAAAAAATTAAGCAAAGTTGAAATTGACAAATTTCCATTAACTGTTATCAAAAATGTAATCAAATGCTTCATCCGTTGTTTCATAGTCTACAAAATGAAAACTGTATCTACCCCAAGAGGAACACTTCTTACCCATCTGTTTTGATCTATTTTGGAATTTGAAAAAAATCTGTTTCTGACGATGAAGAATAAGAGCACTGTTGCGTGTTTTCAATACGCAAAAGAAAACCAATTAGGATTTACTGAAGAAATGTCAATGTTCCCTTATGCTTGTGCACAAAATTTTATAACATATCTCGAAACTATTATTATAGAAAGAATTATAGTCTTGAATATTGAAACTTTCAGGAATTATTTGCCATGTTCCAGTTAGTATCATAATTCCAAAATTATGATTCTGAAAAGAGTTCATAAGAATGTTTGATTCATCAAAATGACATGAAAGGCTGCATATATTCGAGTGGAAAATTGATAATTAGCTATTTGTTGAGTATGTTGATCTTATAATATACGTTCCTTGATTGACTGTATCAATGTTCAAATCATTTTCAATAATACTGGAGACATTTTAAAATGTTATTTGAAAGTATTATTATGAATCAGGCCTATGGAAGTGTTCCATAAAACTCGGCTACATTTAAGGGTAAGTACCTGACCTTGTATGTTGATTTCAAGTTGTTTATTGCCGGGAACTATGAAACAGATGTTTTGGTTTGAATTATTAATACCTTGATCGTCTTTGTTGTTATCGAAAAAGAGCAATATTCATCATGCATTTCTAATTATGTTTGAATGTAATCAAAATTGTTCCAAATGATTTTGATAATATCTAATCAGGATTATAGTTCTAATATAGCTTTAGATTCCTAGAATGAATTGACAAACGTATTGTATCTTGAGCCATCAATTGACCGCTGATATAATAAACAAACAGAAACCTATAATAAATTCATATAGCATCTTATAATGTTTAGAATACCGACGTTGCTATGAAAATATAAAATGATACATAATTATCATAATGTATTATGGAGTAATGACTTATATAAAGAAAAAATATCTAAAACTACCGTCAGAAATATTCTGTTAAACTTCCGCTAGTGTATCTAGTTTCATGGTCAGATTTTTTGATACCTGTATACCAAGAGAATATGTATGCACATATTCCATCTGACCAATGGAATTACGCTAGTTATCACATATGAACAGGCTGGCTAAATTTCGATGTTTTAATAGGAAATCTCCTTAAGTATGAGAAAGAGATATAAAAAATTAACCTCCCATACTCGATCTCTTTTTTTGAAAAAATGTCAATGGTGAAATAAAACTTGGCTATCGTCATTTGTTTTATTTGAGAAATCTCAATTTTTCGAGTTTTTGTTTTTCTGGTATATCTCAGTTACTTATGGAATTGGGGAGGAGTATTTCTTCAATAAAGCATTTTCTAAATGACGTAAGGCTACTATTTGGAGTGAAGACGTTTTAAGAATTATTATATAAATACCAGATCTAGTAAAAATGATGAAATCGACTCAACATTATACATACATTTGAAATGGGAAAAAATTATTATGATTTTTTATTGGAAAAAGTGACTACGCTACTGCATTCCACTTGTGAAAAAAACTCGATAATGTAGAAACTATTTTAATCCAAACTCATGAATAACTGAAAAACAAAAACTCGAAAAATCAAGTTTTCTCAAATAACTCGAAAACAAAAGACGACAGTCATTTTTCGAAGGGAGAGATAGAGGATGATGGATTCGTTTCTTTCTACCTCGTATACTTATGGAGAATATCTTAAAACATCGACATTTAGCTACATGTACCTACATAAATACGGAATGTATAAATGCTGATTGATGAAGTTTGTAGCTGAACAGTGTTCAATCTGGCATTG
The DNA here is from genome assembly GCA_958510875.1 of Endomychus coccineus. Classification (NCBI taxonomy): domain Eukaryota; kingdom Metazoa; phylum Arthropoda; class Insecta; order Coleoptera; family Endomychidae; genus Endomychus; species Endomychus coccineus. The sequence continues at coordinate 100,988,535 of OY294068.1, read as the reverse complement.
TTGAAAACAACTTTTCTTCAGAATCACTCTTAGGTAACACGATGGAGTGTTTCCAAATGAGAACTCCACATGAATGTTCTCATTTTCATCCCAAAATAGTTTCAACCAGAGTGATATGCTATTCTACCTACTTTTTGCTTGTTACCAATTATTATGTTGAGAAGTGAAGAGTCATTGATATATTCATGCTGGAAATTTCAGCTACCTAGATATGTAGGCATTATCGTGTAATAAACCTTTTGTGAAATTTATGAATGGATATTATATCTATGACAAGTCCAGTGACATTATGTTTTTAATCTCATTGTTACCGGCTCAATCTTCTGCTAACATGGATAGTTTCCTGGATATTTCAAAAAACCTTGCATAAATATGTGTTTGATTATGACAAAACAAACAGTAAAATGCATCTATCTATTAATGAGTTGTAGATTATACCGGGTGCGTAACTGATTCTACGTATTATACCGATTATATTTTATGACTTGGGAAGTGCACTGCTAAAGCTAGCCTGTTCATCGAATTAGAATTCCAAAATGAAACCTTATAATCATAATAGAAGAATTCAAAATTTAAATAGATTAAATTTAAAAGGTTCAGTTCCATCTTCTTCCTAGTTTTTGATTTTACCAAATTCATGATAGAGAAGAAACGCTCAACGCAAAATTTTTCAATTGTGACTTTGGACAAAAATCAAGCACAAATTATCTTCAAAGAAACCTGCGTAATTTGCGGAACTGAGAGTTAATCCGGATATCACTGTTATTACATGATTGCTATGAATATTTGGAATTCCCTAATGGCGAACTTAGCTGAGTAGTTCCGTGACAGCTGGGTGTATAACCCTGTCTTATCCTCAATTTCATTCCAGAACTAAGTTTTCGATCTTCATATACCTTATTATATGCTTTCGTTCGTCCCTCTGTAAACTTCCGGAATTTGTAAGTGATTGCTTGTGTTTCACTTCGGTACCTATTTATTCCAAGATGTGAGGAAAATGGAAAGGACATTTTTTTGAAATCTCACGTAGACTGTGACTTCCTTTAGATTTGAAGCTCAAGTATGCAAAATTTCATCAAGATCGGTAGTGACCTCAAGGGGTGAGCAATGGAGATGAGATAGTTCTTTCGAAATATAATTTGGACAGCGACTTTTCGTTTGCTTTGGAGTCAAAATTCCATCACGATCGATACTTATCTAATTCAACTGATGAGAGAGGGTGATGGGGAAGTTTCTTCGTGATCTTATATAGAAAGTTAGTTTCTTTCTGCTTTGAAGGTCAATCATTCAAAATTTCATCAAGGTCGGAAATGGTTTTCTCCGAAGAGTGGAGAAGGGAGTTGGGGCTATTTTTTCTAAATCTCATCTAGAAAGTGTTTCGAAGGAGAAGTAAGCAGAATTCCATCTGGATTGGTACTTATCTGCTTTAAGAAGTGGGAAATGAGAATGCGCTAGTTTTTCTCAAAATCTCATGTACACAGTGACTTTCTTCTTGTTAAGGTCAAGTTTGCAAAATTTTATACCGATACGGTACTTGTCTGCTTCAAGAGGTGGCAAAGGATATAGGGTTATTTCTTTCGAAATCTCATGCAGACTGTGACTCGTCGTGTATTGAAGGTCAAGTGTGCAAAATATCATCAAGATCTCAATTAAATATATATAGATATAGATATAGATTTATATAGAATACAAACAGTCATTCTTCTTTGTATATAAACCAGCTCAAATTCTCGGCGTTGGCTGGCTACATAATTTAACACTGACAATTTTTTTCAGTCATTATACGTAGTAAGCCAACAGCTAGCGAGGACGGCCTCATATTTCTCTTGGTTTTGCTGCGCTTCATTTCAATTTGTTCCGCCGTAGTTCTTCCGTTATTTCATAAGACATTGACTTTCCTCTTGTTTTAAAGGTAAAGTGAGAAAAATTTGATCAAGTTCAGTACCTACGTATCTGATTTGGGGTTAGACGACAAATAAAAATATTACTGGAACGGCTGATTCTAACCAAATCAGATTTGATGATAATCTTAGAAAGTACTCGAGACTACAGCTCACTTCGTTCTCGAAGATCCCACATGAAGAATGAACTTAGACCTCTTAAATAAAGATTATTCTCTGTGAAAGTTCCTAATGTGACATTGCCTGAAGGTTTTTTTTTATAATTGTTGAACAAAATAAAGTCTTCGATTCCCACCACACTATAAATAAGACGTATAACCGTATTAAGTTTCTACAGTCAATACACTTTGGGGACGTCTTCTACCGTATAAGCTGTATAAGTTGTATAAAGTGTATATATTATACGAGTCTCCAAACTGTAGGATTGATATACATATATATATATATATATATATATATATATATATATATATATATATATATATATATATATATGTTTCTTCTTAGGTTCTCGCGGACGTAATGTGTAGAACTGGATTCTCGGGTGTTGATCCGCGTTGTGTGGTTTCGGTCCTCAAAAGGACCAATTTCACGACGTTTCGGCAAAGTCGCATTTGCCATCTTCAGGTGATTCGACCGTAGAGTCTGGAAAATCTAGGCGAACTGATACACTGATACATACACGATAGTGGCCAATTAGGCAAAGAAACTTTAAACTTGTTTATAATTAACCAGAACAATTCTCAGTCAGTTCTATTGAAATATATAAGAACCAGGATGCTGTCATTTGAATAAGAACTGTCAAGTAACTGCCAACCATAGCAGTACTAACCTACAATCCTTACTTCAAAAAACGACTGAACTTTAGATGAATGTGCGTGAATAGTTGATCTATGGTAGGGCATCGAATCGCATTGTGTTCATCAATGATCTACTATCCTTTCAGAGGTTTATATTTACAAAAATATAAAAATCTAATAGGACCGAAGTGGTGTAATTGGTAAACACCCTGGACTAGAAATCCAGAAATGTGGGTTCGAATCCCGCCTATGGTTCAATCTTTTACGTTTATTCATCTTTATAATCCTATGTTAAATTATCTAAGTTATCTTCATAATTCAGAAAATTTAATTCTATATCTCTTAAGTTACATACACGATAGTGGCCAATTAGGCAAAGAAACTTTAAACTTGTTTATATATATATATATAAATTCGCTGTGGTTTTCTTTTGCTGGTTTATCAGACTGGCAGTCTGAATTTCAAAGCCATGATGAGTGTGTGCTTCCGTAAAATCAACTCACTTCATAATGTAAACAATGAATAAATTCCTGAAGAAGGCGAAAGCCGAAACGCGTCGAATGAAAAGATTGCCAGACTGCCAGTCTGAATTTCAAAGCCATGATGAGTGTGTGCTTCCGTAAAATCAACTCACTTCATAATGTAAACAATGAATAAATTCCTGAAGAAGGCGAAAGCCGAAACGCGTCGAATGAAAAGATTGTTTCATTGAGATAATTCATTTAAAATTGCTGAAAAACCTAAGAGAACCCTCAACTTACTATATATATATATATATATATATATATATATATATATATATATATATATATATATATATATATATTCAAAACACGACGAGTCACAGTCTGCATGAGATTTCGAAAAAAATAACCCAATATCCTTTGCCACCTCTTAAAGCAGACAAGTACCGTATCGTTATGAAATTTTGCAAACTTGACCTTAACAAAAGGAAAGTTACTGAGTACATGAGATTCCAAAAAAAACCTACCAATCCTGATGAAATTTTGCTTACTTGTCCTTTGAAACACTTCCTAGATGAGATTTAGAAAAATCAGCCCCAACTCCCTTTTCCACCCCTCAGAGCAAACCATTTCCGACCTTGATGAAATTTTGAATAATTGACCTTCAAATCAGAAAGAATTTAACTTTCTGCATAAGATCATGAAGAAACTTCCCCATCACCCTCTCTCATCAGTTGGGATAGACAAGTATCGATCGTAATGAAATTTTACGGACTTGACCTCCAAAGCAAAAGGAAAGTCGCTGTGCAAATTATATTTCGGAAAAATCGTTTCGTTTGTTCGTTTCGGCGACTTGTGCATTTTAATTGAAATTGGTGCGATAAGGACGCTTTGTTTAATACAATTAGTTTTAAGTAATCCAGTTTTAGATATAATAAGTCTCCTGATAAATATAAAGCATAAGTGTTAATGTGACCTATTTCCCGAGAATTTATATATAGTTCATACCTGGGTCAAGGATCTGTATTATTATGATTATTAGGTTTCGATTTGGAATTCTAATTTGATGAACAGGCTAGCTTTTGCAGTGCACTTTCCAAGTTATAAGAATTGGGATGTATCATAACTTACAAATAATAAATACCAAAAACATAAATTCATTTGTTTCTCCAACTAAGGGAACACATATTGAATGTTGATTCTCCGTTAAATAAATTAAATGATCCAATATAACAATTATATTTATTTGAATTAGGATGAAGTATAAAATTATATAGTTGATTGAAAGATGGATATTATCAGTTGCTATTGAAAACAAATCTTTTGTAATTCTAAAACAATTTCACAAGGCTAACTATTGTGTATATGGAACAATCACAGACAATATCAAAAAAATAAATAGAATAATCCATTAAATGACAATAGATAAAAACAATCTATGTGAATACACATTAATAAAACATAAAACTCCACACACACAACCCCTTTAACACCTTACGTAATTATATCAATTGTAGCTGTAATGAATACATCAAACAAGAATTTTCAATTGAATATTATGTTAGGAACAATTCAGAATTGTATTTCAACCTCAACGTGCGATTGACAATGTAATAAAGGAGTAAAAAACGAGACCGGCGAATAAAAATTTGAATGCAGTCTCAATAGGTATAATTTGAAAATAATGAAAATCCAAAGTTGACAACGATTTCAATTCCTTTAAGACGATGACAAATTGTTTGAATAATAATTATTACTTATAAATTTACAGAATAAAGTTATGGTCAAGTATTAAAAACAAAAACCAAAGAAAAAACAAGGTTACCTTCGGTACGTAGAATCGGTTACGAACCCGGTATAATCTACAACTCATTGATAGAAAGATGCACTTTACTATTTGTTTTGTCATTATCAAATACATCTTTATGCAGAGATTTTTGAAATATCCAGGAAACTATCCATGTTAGCATGAGGTTTAGCCGTTAACAATGAGATTAAAAACTTTCAAACATAATGTCACTGGACTTGCCATAGATATAATATTCATTCATAAATTTCACAAAAGGTTTATTACACAATAATGCCTACACATCTAGGTAGCTGGAATCTTCCAATTTCCAATGACACTTCACTTCTCAACATAATAATTGGTAACAAACAAAAAGTAGGTAGAATCACAGCATATTACTCTGGTTGAAACTTTTGGAATGAAAATGAGAACATTCATGTGAAATTCTCATTTGGATACACTCCATTGTGTTACCTAAGAGTGATTCTGAAAAATTTGTTTCCAACAATGCCAGATTGAACACTGATCAGGTACAAACTTCGTCAATCAGCATTTATACATATTCCGTATTTATGTAGGTACATGTAGCTAAATGTTGATGTTTCAATAGGGATTCTTGATAAGTATACTTACGAGGTGGAAAGAAACGAATCCATCATCCTCTATCTCTCCCTTTGAAAAATTGGCAATGTGAAATCGAAAAATGACTCTCGTCTTTTGTTTTCGAGTTATTTGAGAAAACTTGATTTTTCGAGTTTTTGTTTTTCAATTATTTATGCATTTGGATTGAAATAGTTTTTATATTGTCGAGTCTTTCTCACAAATGGAATGCAGTGAAGTAGTCACTTTTTCCAAAAAAAATCATAATATTTTTTTCCCATTTCAAATATATGTATAATGTCGATTTCATCATTTTTACTAGATCTGGTATTCATATAATAATTCTCAAAACTTCTTCACTCCAAATAGTAGGTTTACGTCATTTAGAAAATGCTTTATTGAAGAAATACTCCTCCCCAATTCTATAAGTAACTAAGATATATCAGAAAAACAAAAACTCGAAAAATTGAGATTTCTCAAATGAAACAAAAGACGATAGCCAAGTTTCATTTCACCATGGAAATTTTTTCAAAAGAAGAGATCGAGTATGAGAGGTTAATTTTTTATATCTCTTTCTTATACTCATGAAGATTTCCTATTAAAACATCGAAATTTAGCCAGCCTGTCCATATGTGACAACTAGCGTAATTTCATTGATCAGATAGAATATGTGCATACATATTCTCTTAGTATACAGATATCAAAAAATCTGATCATGAAACTAGATACACTAGCGGAATTTCAACAGAATATTTTTCTGACGGTAGTTTTAAATATTTTTTCTTTATATAAATCATCACTCCATAATACATTATGATAATTATGTATCATTTTATATTTTCATAGGAACGTCGGTATTCTTAACATTATAAGGTGATACAAAGAAAAGATGATATATGAATTTATTATTGGTTTCTGGTTCTTTATTATATTTTTTATAAAAATGAAATAGTATGATATGGAAATTACAATAAAATATATGAGTATCAGAGTAAATTGCAGTCAATTGATGGCTCAAGATACAATACGTTTGTCAATTCATTCCAGGATCCATGAATCTAAAGCTATATTGAAACTATAATCCCGATTAGATGGAACAATTTTGATTACATTCAAAGACAATTAAAAATTCATGATGGATATTGCTTCTTTTCGGTAACAACAAAGACGATCAAGGTATTCATAATTCAACCAAACATCTGTTTAATAGTTCCCGGCAATAAACAACTTGAAATCAACATACAAGGTCAGGTACCTACCCTTAAATGTAGCCGAGTTTTATGGAACACTTCCACTGACCTGATTCATAATAATACTTCCAAATATTACTTAAAAATGTCTCCAGTATTCTTGAAAATGATTTGTACATTGATACAGTTAATCTAGGAACGTATATTATAAGATCAACATACTTTACAAATAGCAAATTATCAATTTTCCACTTGAATATATGCAGCCTTCCATGTCATTTTGATGAATCAAACATTCTTCTGAACTCTTTTCAGAATCATAATTTTGGAATTATGATACTTACTGGAACATTGCAAATAATTCCTGAAAGTTTTAATATTCAAAACTATAGTTCTTTCTATAATGATAGTTTCGAGATATATTGATAAAATTGACATTGACATTTCTATAGTAAATCCTAATTGGTTTTTTTTCGCGTATTGAATACACGCAACAGTGCTTCAATTCATCATCGTCAGAAATGGATTTTTTTCAAATTCCAAAATAGATCAAAACAGATGGTCAAAAAGTCTTCCTATTGGGGTAGATGCATTTTTCATTTTGTAGACTATGAAGCAACGAATGAAGTATTTGATTACATTTGATAACTGTTAGTGGACATTTGTGAATTTCAAGCTTGCTTAATTTTCTTATGGAATTAAGATATATTTAACTGAAACAGAAATAACTACTATACTAACAACAATTGTTGGAAACTGTGACTGTGCATTGCTCAGGTATGTCGAGTATTCAATAAAATACATCTGAATAAAAACATCACTAGGCAATTGTTTCAAAAACGGTGAAAATATTCAGAGAGACAGGAAAAAAATTCACGAATGTCCCAAAAAAATTCGCAAATAAGATGAGAAATTGGCTTCAAAATTATTGCTTAAGAGCTTTTGGCTCACTCATTACGAATCTGTTATCAAAATTTCAGAATTTCAAAATGGCGGTTACAAAATGGCGACTAAAAATATAAAAATACTTGAAAACTACAGAATTTATCTCAAAATTTTCCTTGAACTATCTATTTTTTGATGTCGTGTGGTGTTTTTTGGAATTCCAGAATGGCGGCCTAAAAATGGCCCATGTATCAGGAGTAGACGTAAAAAAATTCACGAAGGTCCCAAAAAAATTCGCAAATAAGATGAGAAATTGGCTTCAAACTTATTGCTTAAGAGCTTTTGGCTCACTCATTACGAATCTGTTATCAAAATTTCAGAATTTCAAAATGGCAGTTACAAAATGGCGAACACAAGTTTGAAAATACTTGAAAACTACAGAATTTATCTCAAAATTTTCTATGAACTATCTATTTTTTGATGTCGTGTGGTGTTTTTTGAAATTCCAGAATGGCGACCTAAAAATGACCCATGTATCAGGAGTAGACATAAAAAAATTCACGAATGTCCCAAAAAAATTCGCAAATAAGATGGGAAATTGCCTTCAAACTTATTGCTTAAGAGTTTTTGGGTCACTGATTACGAATCTAATATCGAAATTTCAGAATTTCAAAATGGCGGTTACAAAATGGCGACTAAAAATATAAAAATACTTGAAAACTACAGAATTTATCTCAAAATTTTCCTTGAACTATCTATTTTACATGTCGTGTGGTGTTTTTCGGAATTCCAGAATGGCGGCCTGAAAATGGCCCATGTATCAGGAGTAGACATAAAAAAATTCACGAATGTCCCAAAAAAATTCGCAAATAAGATGAGAAATTGGCTTCAAAATTATTGCTTAAGAGCTTTTGGCTCACTCATTACGAATCTGTTATCAAAATTTCAGAATTTCAAAATGGCAGTTACAAATTGGCGACTAAAAATATAAAAATACTTGAAAACTACAGAATTTATCTCAAAATTTTCCTTGAACTATCTGTTTTTTGATGCCGTGTGGTGTTTTTTGGAATTCCAGAATGGCGGCCTAAAAATGGCCCATGTATCAGGAGTAGACATAAAAAAATTCACGAATGTCCCAAAAAAATTCGCAAATAAGATGGGAAATTGGCTTCAAACTTATTGCTTAAGAGTTTTTGGGTCACTGATTACGAATCTATTATCGAAATTTCAGAATTTCAAAATGGCGACTAAAAATATAAAAATACTTGAAAACTACAGAATTTATCTCAAAATTTTCCTTGAACTATCTATTTTTTGATGCCGTGTGGTGTTTTTTGGAATTCCAGAATGGCGGCCTAAAAATGGCACATGTATCAGGAGTAGACGTAAAAAAATTCACGAATGTCCCAAAAAAATTCGCAAATAAGATGAGAAATTGGCTTCAAACTTATTGCTTAAGAGCTTTTGGCTCACTCATTACGAATCTGTTATCAAAATTTCAGAATTTCAAAATGGCAGTTACAAAATGGCGAACACAAGTTTGAAAATACTTGGAAACTACAGAATTTATCTCAAAATTTTCTATGAACTATCTATTTTTTGATGTCGTGTGGTGTTTCTTGAAATTCCAGAATGGCGACCTAAAAATGGCCCATGTATCAGGAGTAGACATAAAAAAATTCACGAATGTCCCAAAAAAATTCGCAAATATGATGGGAAATTGGCTTCAAACTTATTGCTTAAGAGTTTTTGGGTCACTGATTACGAATCTAATATCGAAATTTCAGAATTTCAAAATGGCGGTTACAAAATGGCGACTAAAAATATAAAAATACTTGAAAACTACAGAATTTATCTCAAAATTTTCCTTGAACTATCTATTTTTTGATGTCGTGTGGTGTTTTTTGTAATTCCAGAATGGCGGCCTAAAAATGGCCCATGTATCAGGAGTAGACATAAAAAAATTCACGAATGTCCCAAAAATATTCGCAAATAAGATGGGTAGTTGGCTTCAAACTTATTCCTTAAGAGTTTTTGGGTCACGAATTACGAATCTGTTATCAAAATTTCAGAATTTCAGAATGGCAGTTACAAAATGGCGACTACAAATATAAAAATACTTGAAAACTACAGAGTTTATCTCAAAATGTGTTACTTTGGTGTCGCTGATTATGAATTCATTATCAGAGTGAACCAAAATTGAGTGAGAGTCAGGATGGGAGGGGGCACACTTTCTAGGGGGAGGGGAGAGAGTAAAAAATAAAAAAAAATTTCAAGTTAGACAATCATATCTTAAAATAAAAAGGTTATAATCGAAATCCTAAAATATTTTATCTCTTTCCAGTTATTAAGCTTGAAAAATTGAATTATTGACATCAAAATTACGGGTTTACAATCATTTTTTTTAAATAAGTCGAAAAATATTGCATTCAATCACACAAACCATTTGTAACAGAAACGATGTAGCTTTAAGATAATTCCTAAAATAACAGAAATTTTGCCGCCGGCATTAGCATTACCCAATGTGCACCACGAGGAGGTTGCGCGATCGGACTTTGCACATCATTTTACCTTTAAAAAGGCAGTTTATTCTTTGCAGTTTCGAAAGCGAATAACGTTCCCCTCCAACTTTGGTCCGACATACTGTAATTAATTGTGTAAGTTCAATTGGGAATCCAAACCATTTCAGTAGGATCATTTGAATACCTTTTGATCAACAGTTTATCGCTAGTTTCAACAATAATCGCATGGTTTTTCAGTATTTGGGGTACAGGTTGAGCCTTTTCGAATCTTTTGTTCAATTTTCTCCTCATCTTGTCATGGTACACTTTATTAAAGTACCAAATCTTCATATTTTTAAAATGTTTTTCTGCACACTTAAAAAGAACTGTTGGAGTCAATAATGCGTTTTCTGGTTTTACAATGAGACTTTCTCTATAAGCCTCTCTTTTGAACGTAGCATCAACACCATCATAAGCACTTTTTCCATGAGCAGTTGCACTGAAATGCCATTCAGCAATAATATCAAAATCCTTCTTATGTTCGATAAGATTGGAAATTTTATACTTGTTTTTAAAGTGCTGCTTTGCTCCGTCTGTCATGTAAATTATTTTGGAAAGATTCTTAACGTGTTTCTTGATTTCCAGAATGAATAATGTTTGCACCGAGAAAACAGCTGCAGTATCGTGTTTTAAACTTTCTGTTGAAAATACATTTGTTTTATGCGCCAGCTCACCATTCTCTTTATAATAGTAAATTACAGGAAGAACAGTACATTGGTCATTGTTAAAGTGGAATGCTTGTGAGGCATCTTGACATACGTAAGCATAATTTTCTGAAAAATCAAACATTACAATCACTTCGCCGTCTTTTAAATTCTTTTTTTTCTCTGTGATTAAATCTGTTTGTTGTTTGGCGATGAAAGAGTGAGGTTTCAAAATTTCTAATTTACGACATAGTTCATTTACGAATTCATCAATATTCATTTTCTGGTTCACCAGCGTTGACCGATCAGTTGAAGACCACATTCAACATTGTACGTGAGAAATTGATGAATCCTCTGAAAGTTTAAATAGGTCTTCGGAAAACTCAGTTGTCCCAGGGCATTTCTGACATTTATCAAGATAGCAATCAGGGCCAGGATTTTCACAAATGATTTGACTTAAGCAATCTTTATAATTTGCAATCGGCATGTCCGTATCCTCAGTAAGTGTTTTAATATTAATTGCATCCAACATGAGCTTCACATTTTGATGGATTGTACACACACAAACAGAGTGTGTACCTGAAGCTCCTGGAAGTATGTAATATTCTGGTCTAAGCTGAGCAAATTTGCTATAGCTAATTGTTAATTCTGGCTCAGCTTCTTTGAATGAAACGTATAATTCTTTTAGACTTAATAATATTAGACGTTTTTGCATTAATATTCGCTCACCGTCAACCCTCAATGAAACGGTATCCTTCATTCCTGGCATTACTCTACTATTCGTGTCATTGGTATAGAATTTAATGACTTTATCAACAGTAGCTTGGGACAAAATTTTCCCTTGTTTTGCAGTTGTCTCCGCTAATAACCCGAAATTGGCCTTCAGTTCCTTAGATTTCTTTGCCAAGAATGTGGATGCACCAAATTCTTTCGCTACTTTCCTTATATTCCAAGATGATGGCGCAATAGTCAAAATTCGTACTCTTAATGGGTCCGTACGCTTGAGGCTAGAAAATTTTATTTTTAGTTCATTAAACATTTCTTCCAGTTCAATTTCTCTGGGTGATTTATTTTCATTACCACTAGCTGGTGATCAATATCCATTTCCGATGATATTTCGTGACTTTCCACAGTTTGATTATCTGCAAAACTATGATCAGTATTCATGTCCGATGATATTCCGTGATAATGCATGTTTGTATTATCCACAGCACCATTTCCATCTGCCATCTCAACGGCATTTGCAAAGTCCGAGTTCCATCTTTTCGTACAGGCATAACAAACTTCAGAATTATATGGCAAAACAGGAAAATTGTCAGATATATCTTTTGGAATAGTTCGTAGACCTTTACCTATGTGACCTTTCTCACCTGGTTTTCTGAATAAATTAACGCATCTATCTGACCGATAAATATTTTCCATCTTCTTGGCAGTACAAAAATAATTTTGACAAAAAATTATTCAGATTCAATATAATACTTTTAACAACGATTTCTTCCATCAAAACTTAATTTCTGGCAATAGACTACTTTTGACGTTTACCAACTAGATACGAATAGAGCAAGACGTATGTGTCACATACGTCTCTTTTTGTTTGTAAACAAACAACTATGGCTGCCGGTGTGACGAATAAAACAGTCGAATTCACATACGTAGGTATGGTAACTAAAAGCTGTATGTACGTACAGCCTTTTTCGCTTGTCAAAGGTTCGTTTTTTAAGAAAAGTAAGCAGTATCTGACTTTTTAATCAAATTCAAGTACTTGTTCAACAAAATGTCGTTTTTACAATGTATATCGAGTTTTACAAGGTTAAAAATTATTATTTTTGGATTAGCTACTCAAACAAATAATTATTTTTGGTCTAAAAGTTGATTTATAAAATCCGAATTTTTTCCACATAGGATTTTCTATGGTATAATTGACCCTAAAGTAGATGTTACCTTTGACCCCGGAGACCCAAAAACCCCCGAGTAACAAATTTTAGATCAATTCTGTAGTTTTCAAGTATTTTCAAATTTGTAGTCGCCGTTTTGTAACTGCCATTTTGAAATTCTGAAATTTTGATAACAGATTCGTAATTAGTGACCCAAAAACTCTCAAGCTATAAGTTTGAAGCCAATTTCCCATGTTATTTGCGAATTTTTTTGGGACATTCGTGAATTTTTTCATGTCTACTCCTGATACATGGGCCATTTTTAGGCCGCCATTCTGGAATTTCAAAAAACATCAAACGACATCAAAATATAGATAGTTCGAAGAAAATTTTGAGATAGATTCTGTAGTTTTCAAGTGTTTTCAAACTTGTAGTCGCCATTTTGTAACTGCCATTTTGAAATTCTGAAATTTTGATAACAGATTCGTAATGAGTGACCCAAAAACTTTGAGCAATGAGTTTGAAGCCAATTTCTCATCTTATTTGCGAATTTTTTTGGGACATTCGTGAATTTTCTTATGTCTACTCCTGATACATGGGCCATTTTTAGGCCGCCATTCTGGAATTTCAAAAAACACCACACGGCATCAAAAAATAGATAGTTCAAGGAAAATTTTGAGCCCTTTAGAGACCTTCTATGTCGAAAATTGAAATGCACGCGGGGGGTGGCCGGTTTCACAAGAGATAGTACAAAACATTGAATAATGTTATAGATATAAGTTAGGATTAGTAAATTTGAGTTATGTAATGTTAAAAGAATGTTATTGATATATTATAGTATGTATTAGATTTAAGAATAAGTAACTGTCAAGAAAACCATAAATATGGGAATAATCATATTAATAATAACCCAATCATAGGTTATATTATACCAAAGTGTGGGGAAAATGTAGGCAATATTAATTCAAAAAGAAGGAATCACTATCAATTAAAATAAGTTGAAAATCTCCAATGATTCAAAAATTATAGAATACTAAATTCTGATTGGTCGAGACGAATTTCTAGTGTCAATCTGGTAACAATGAGTACTTGTGTCAGTTTAACAACAATTAACTTGGCATTCTTGATATGAAAAGTAAACACCTCATTGGTTAATTTTGAAAATGCTTGGCGTCGGTTTTGGATGCCTATAAAAGGGTCTGAAAGTAAAGCCAAGTTCAGTTTGCATTAATATCCAAGTAGAGACTGTTCTTCTCTGGCAACTCACCAAAATTTTCTAACCTAAGTTTATAAAAATAAACATCAGTGAACGCAAGTGTTCCAAACTTCGATAAGTTCCAAATAACCGAAGTTAATAAAATTTATTAAAAGTCAACGAGTGTTCCAAGTATCTAAATCAAGTAAAAGGTTGTAATAACCTCCAATTTATAAGAAGTATCCAACGATTGCCATTCTTCAATATAATTTCAATAAAGCATCGAAAAGTTTTATGTCTCATCTAAAAGAATAAAACAAAGTATTATCAACAGTTCCTGATTCTCGGAAAGAAGTAACCAAAAATTAGTTACCTGTGATTATCGTGAAATAGCATAGTATTGTGTAAAAAGTGAATCAACGAAATTATAAAAGAAGTAAATTGAAAATTGCCAACATTGTTAAACACACTTTTGGATATTATCTAAACGTAAGTTTGTTTATAATTTCTACATCATATTATCCGTATTATCTGTGAAGTAAAAGGAAGATTGTTGATTATAACAGTATAAACAAATATTAGTTGTAAAAGTGATTTCAAGGTTATGTCATAGATTCTGTAAACATAAAATTGAATTACCTGAGATAATAAGAGTCATAGAAATTAAATATTGTGAAATCAAAGAGCATTGTGTTTAATTCCATATAAAATTATTCTATAGATAAACTTCAGATGAACTTCAAAACTTCATAAACATTAATTGAAAGTTCAAATACAATCAAATTAAAAAGATAAAAAGCTAGCCGGTAGAATCAAAATATAATTATTAATAACAAATAAAACAAAATAAGGTCATAAGAGTTTAATTAATAATTGTCACCACAACGTGGGGCAAAAATAAAACAGTAAGAGTATTAGTTAACAATATATATATATATATATATTTTATATATATATATATATATATATATATATATATATATATATATATATATATATATATATATATATATATATATATATATATATATATATATATATATATATATATGTAGAACTGGATTCTCGGGTATTGATCCGCGTTGTGTGGTTTCGGTCCTCAAAAGGACCAATTTCACGACGTTTCGGCAAAGTCGCATTTGCCATCTTCAGGTGATTCGACCGTAGAGTCTGGAAAATCTAGGCGAGAAATTTCAGTTCGCCTAGATTTTCCAGACTCTACGGTCGAATCACCTGAAGATGGCAAATGCGACTTTGCCGAAACGTCGTGAAATTGGTCCTTTTGAGGACCGAAACCACACAACGCGGATCAATACCCGAGAATCCAGTTCTACACATTACGTCCGCGAGAACCTAAGAAGAAACATATGTATATATATATATATATATATATTATTATTGATATTCTTGAACCATTTGTAATATTTGTATGCTTTCTTGGTATATTGGTTCGTATATATTGTTGTGGCTCTGATAATTTAGATAGAGTTCTATGTTACTTATTCTATGCTACATAATTATTGAGAGAAAGCGGGTCGGCTCTGAAAAAGAGACGCTTGTCTAATTTTGAAAGTTTGTTAAAAAATATAATTCAACAAAGTTTGTTTTTTGTTGCATTGAGCAATATAAACTATTATAATATACTTTTAATGTTATATTCAATATAATACAAATCAAATCGAACAAGATTGTGTTTGATTATACTCAGAAGATACAGTCCACTTAACTAAGCGACACAAGACTTTAAATAAAAGATTGGTCTTATGAGCCGGATATAAGAGAAAAACGTGAGTCCTTTTCCATTCCAGTTTCCCATCCCAAACTCCATATTGTTCAAATCAAAAGAATTCATTCTATCTGTGTGGGTATGTTGAAATTATTCAAAACGTATATGTTACGAGATACTTACTGCAAGTAGTTTGTGTCTAAATTCAATTGATATTATATTCATCATATTTTATATTACTAACATTTTTATATAATTATCAGTTATGGCAGATGATAGACTTAAAGAACTCAAAGCACGTAGGGGTCAAATTAAAAGGCAAATCACCAGATTTTTCGATTTTGTGGACAAATTTCAGAGTAAGCAGGATATTAGGGTTAATGAAATTCAATTCAGACTAACAAAGGTAGAACAGGTATTCAATGAATTTGAAACGGTTCAGGATGAAATAGAATTATTAGATTGACAAACAGACTGATGAGCGTATACAGGTGGAAGACAAATATTATGCCGCTATAGTCATAGCAAAACAATATATTTTGCAAAATGAGGACGATGCCAAATCAGATAAAAGTATTTCAAGTGTAGCGTCTGCAAAATCTATGATAGATCAGAATATAGTACCACAGTTTAACATAAAATCACCGCAACTTGCTCTTCCTGAATTTACTGGATCTTATGACAAATGGTCTCAGTTTTATGATACATTCCGAACTTTAATTCATGAAAATCTCACTCTAAATGATGTGCAAAAGTTCTATTATTTACAAGCATCATTGAAAGGTGAAACTGCTCTAGTTATTCAAGCTCTTGAGTTGAATGAAGCTAATTACACAGTTGCTTGGGATCTTTTAAAGGCTAGGTTTGAGAACAAAAAATTTATTATAAAAACACATGTTAAAAATCTATTCGATCTACATACACTAAATAAGGATTCTCATATATCACTAAGGCAGTTTTTGGACAACTTTCAAAAGAATTTTAGATCATTGAGAAATTTCAATGAGCCTGTTGATCAATGGAATACCTTATTGATATATTTATTGACATCAAAGCTTGATATAAATTCCAAAAGAGAATGGGAAATATATACAAACAATGAAATATCTCCAACAATAGATACATTTATTTTGTTTTTAACAAATCGTTGTCACTTATAAGAATCATTAGATAACAAAGATAATCAAACGCAATATAATACAAATAACTACAAGAAATCTAATGAATCTAAATCACAAACACATTT
The DNA here is from genome assembly GCA_958510875.1 of Endomychus coccineus. Lineage (NCBI taxonomy): Eukaryota > Metazoa > Arthropoda > Insecta > Coleoptera > Endomychidae > Endomychus > Endomychus coccineus. The sequence goes on along the minus strand of OY294068.1, from coordinate 100,971,657 downwards.
AGTTACTGATAACAATCATAAAGCACCTCCTCATTGCATATTCTATAAGGGAAAGCATCAAATATTTCATTGCGAAGATTTTCTTAAATTGCCAATTAATAACAGAATTACAGAAATTAGGAATAGAAAGGCTTGCACAAATTGCTTGAAGTTATGCCATACACCACAGCAATGTTATTTGGGTCCATGTCGAACCTGTAATAAAAAACATAATACATTACTACATTTACAACAAGCACATATAAATGAGGATCACACACAAAATGCGAGTGTATCACAGAGTTCTGACCATAATACAAGCAGATCAGCAAGTCATAACAAACAAGTAAGTGCACGTGTTTCAGCATTCAGACACGTGTTTCAGACACGTGTTTCAACATTCAGACACCTGTTTCAGCATTCAGACACGTGTTTCAGCATTCAGACACGTGTTTCAGACACGTGTTTCAACATTCAGACACGTGTTTCAGCATTCAGACACGTGTTTCAGACACGTGTTTCAACATTCAGACACGTGTTTCAACATTCAGACACGTGTTTCAACATTCAGACACGTGTTTCAGACACGTGTTTCAACATTCAGACACGTGTTTCAGCATTCAGACACGTGTTTCAACATTCAGACACGTGTTTCAGATACGTGTTTCAACATTCAGACATGTTGTTTAAGCATTCAGACACCGTTTTCAGACACGTGTTTCAACATTCAGACACGTGTTTCAACATTCAGACACGTGTTTCAGCATTCAGACACGTGTTTCAGACACGTGTTTCAACATTCAGACACGTGTTTCAACATTCAGACACGTGTTTCAGACACGTGTTTCAACATTCAGACACGTGTTTCAGCATTCAGACACGTGTTTCAGACACGTGTTTCAGACACGTGTTTCAACATTCAGACACGTGTTTCAACATTCATACCTATTTAACATGTATTTGATACCTGATTTTGACAAAAGCGTAGGAGTACCTAACCGCGTGATCAGACATACACAATATAACAACATCAACTAGTATATAAACAAATGCTTATTAACATATGTTTCAGTATGATTTCGATTTGCCTTCAGGCATGATGAAGATTGTTAAGAAAAAAGACTCGTTGAGTATTATGAACTTAGGGTCAAGCAATGAGAATGTTGAACAACCACAACGTCACAGCTCTTTGCTGCCTAATACTCTACGAACAATAATCTGCGGTCCAAGTAATTCTGGGAAAACAAATGTGATGTTATCTCTATTGTTAGATGCTAACGGCCTGAAAATTGAAAACGTGTACATATATTCAAAGTCTTTACACCAACCAAAATACCAGTTACAGACATTGAAGAAAATTGAGGGGCTTGGATATTTTCCTTGTACCGACAGTGATGAGGTCATAGACCCCACAGAAGCGAGGCCTAATAATATTCGATGACGTGATGTTTGAGAAACAGCAGAAAATTACTGCTTATTTTTCAAGAGAGAGACACAACTCAATTGATAGTTTCTATCTTTGTCAGTCTTTTGCTAAATGTCCAAAACATGGATTGCGCGACAATGCCAATTGCTTGATTATTTTCAAACAGGATGAACTCAATTTGAAACATATATTCACCGATCATGTAAGTACCGACATGTCACTCGAGAAATTTAAAGAGATATGTAGCGTATGTTGGAAAGATAAATATGGATTCCTTATGATAAACAAAGACTGTGATATGAACAAAGGACTTTATCGCAAAGGGTTTGATAGTTATGTATACATCTAACATGTATATATACATCTAACATGTATATATACATCTAACATGTATATATACCTTCATTTGAAATAGACAACCCGCTCAGCATGGACGTGGGTGTGAGTAACAGCTAAAGGAGAAACAACAATTGAAGAAAAAAATTTGGGAGTTAGCAAACGTTGTGAGGAAAAAATATATGGCTGTGGAATTGGGTAAAGCTGAAAATGATGAGATTCTAGATAATATGTTCAGGAATGTATCTAAACCCCTGGAGGAAATTGCGAAAAATGCTGAAATAATCAAACAAAATTCGTTGATTAAACCTAAAAGTATTGTTTCTACAGCAACACAAATGGAGAACATACCAATTCCAAATATTGTAACTGAAGGAGAAGAATTCGTATATAACCCCCAAGATACTGAGGAGGATGTGTTCACACCCGAACCTACTATCGATCAGATTCGTGAAGAATTCAGAAAACATAAGAAAGATAATGCAGCGGCTACAGAGGAGTTTCTGCAACAATACCCCACATTAGCACGTTATTACTTGGAAGGATTCCTATTGGATGATGATGTTAAAAGATATGATGATGAAATGGGTTTGCAATATAATTCAACTTTAGACAAATGGTTCATGGGTAATCAACCTATAGAGATTGATAGTGAGAGTAATATAATTATCAAGGGTACTCCGTTCAAGGGTACCACAGGACTGTATAATTTGATATTTTACAAAGAAGTTCTACCTGATACTTACACTGTGGAAGATGGGAAAAATTACAGTCAAATGATGGAAATGACTAGTGCCCATAGACGTAATAACGATCCAGCTGATCGAATAAGATACACAGTAAAATACAAACATGTACTGAAACCTTTGATTAATTCCATGAAAAGACCCAGAGCCAAAACATACACTGGAAGTGCATATATCAAAAATGATATGCTTGAATATAACGAGAAACCTATCGAATATATTTATTGGGATGACGTTAACGAAATGGTGGATAGACTGAGACTTCTTGTTGCATCCTCGCATGCCGGTAACCATAACGAGATAATCTCTATAATAGAAGAATTGATAGGCAGGGGTAATTGAACAAAAACCAGGTGTAAGACAAATTCATCACAGTTATAAAGATGGTTTCAATGGATAAGTTTGGCAGAGCCTCCTCTTCCATGTGGATATATGATACAAATGTATTCAATAATAATTTCAAACAAGTTCACGGACAAGGATTATTCCTAACGAGCGATGGAAGTTATGATATGGAAAATCGTAGATTGTGCAACGTAAAATCACCGAATGATGATGGAGATGTTGCAAATAAAGTATATGTTGATAAATTAACACACAAACTGAATCTGAAAACGGAAACCAGTCTTAAAGATACCTTCAATGTTAGGGTTGATAATTTGATCAAAGATATCAACAAGGATCTGGATGAACATAACTTAACGAATGAGAAGGTTATTCTCAACATTGATAAACATCTGATGGACATTCAGAATAAATATAATGGAATGGGGATCTATATGAAATCAGAGTATAAAACAATCAGTGATAGTGTGAGGGAAAACAGAAATGAATTGAAAGAGATCAATAACACATTTAACAGTATGAACATGCGTCTAAATGACATTACTAGTAAAGTGGAGGCGTTAGAACGACGAATGACGTCTGTGGAACCTTCTAAGAAGAGACCCTCATCATCCACAACAACAACAAAGCAGGGCTCTGTGAAACGTGTATCTCCAAATCCTGTGAATATACCCAAAAAATTAATTCTACACTATATTTCCACATTGATAAGATGAGTAGAGAACAAGTTTTGCATGAGCTTCATGAGCACAGAAGAAAGAACTTTTACCAGCGTCGAACATACATAAAAGGACTTCAATAGAGGTGGAAGGGGTAGGAATATGCAATACGACTAGGACGATGAATCAAGAGTCAAGATTGAGATATTTGAAACATATATTGTTAAGATTATACTTAAGTCTTTTGTATTGAGAAAATTAATAAAAAAATTATTTTGAGATCTTTGGTCTTTCTCCCAACCCTCGTTAAATAACGGTGCAATCTTGAATCCTCATCAGTCTGTATGGAAGCGTGCGTGGGAGAAATTGTTCTCAATAGGCTTATAAACAAGCTCCCGTTTGAACTTCAAATCAATACCAGGGGCAAAATTAGAAGAACGGTTGAGGAGATTCAGGGTATCAATTCATTCGATAAAGCTTGCCGTCTACACGATATTTCATGCAATATAACACTTATATTTTTAGCCAGTTATATTTGGAATTCCTCTCTAACTCTTCAGTTGTGGTCGAGTAACATTGCATTTCATCAGTATATAAATAGATTGTTGATGAAGTTTTCATCAATCATGTCTCAGACGTTCACTATCATGGGTAAGAGCTCCCGCTTATGTGTAGATTTTCACCCACCTATAGAACTAGATCCTCATTCATATTATTCTATCGCACTTGCTGGTTTGCATACGTACAATAGCATCCCGAACATTGAAGAAGGTTTTAATAAATTTTATTATGAAGATGTGAAGGGTGAGGAAAAAAGTAGTTACTATACCCACGGGGTCCTACGAGTTGACAGACATCGAAGATTTCATACAAAGTACAGTTTGTGGGATAGGAGTGAAGCAAGAAGAGCGTGACCGGAAATTATCAATAAAATCTAACAACAACACTCTACACACAGAGCTGAAGAGTGATTTTAAAGTGAATTTTATCCCTAAAGATAGCATAAGCGAACTGTTGGGATTCAGCAGAAAGAAATTGACATCTCATGAACTACACGTATCTGATCGACCTATAAACATAATCAAAGTTCAAACTATACGCGTAGAGTGTAACTTAACCGCAGGAGCATATTATAACAATAAGATAGCTCATACGATATATGAGTTCTCACCTCTTGTACCACCTGGGTTTTCCATTGATATAGAACCGAAGAATCTTATTTATCTACCGGTCATCAGCAAGACGTCCTTCGATAACATCACGCTGAATATTTTAGATCAGAATTGGAAACCGGTAAATTTTCGTGGAGAAGAAATTATTATACGATTGGAATTGAAAAAGATCTTTAGGGATTATACCTCACAACAATAAATAATAATCCAATACTCACCACCACTCATTATATGAAAAGAATTCAACTGAGAAGGTTGCAGTAGCCATCGCTTGAGAACATGGGTTTGGATTTTAGCAATAAAAGACATCTCCATAGTGGTCATCAGTCATTATCTACAACGAGCTCGAGGGAGAAGGTTGCTTCTGCATCACTGTCATTGAAGAAGGAGAAGGTTGCTTCTGCATCACTATCATTGGAAAATATAAATTTTTTGGAGTCCCTTGGTTACAATGTCGGAAAAACTTCAAATATTCAACGAGCCAAACTTCATTGAAGACATCATCCGGGAAGAAACTCATACCTACTATCCACACACAACATCTTCTGGCAACAGCGATGAAATTGAGATATTAATCAATCAACAAGATGTGTTGGTAGATTTGGCATCGTCTGCTTTATTCATCGAGGCAGAATTCCAGCCAGAAGCAAGTGGTGATGGTGAATGTGAACTAACGAATAATTTCGGAGCGTTTTTCTTCGAATATATTAGTTATGAATTGAATGGGAAAGAGATAGACAAAGTACGTGATCCTGGTATTGTCAGCACCATCAGAGCTTATCTAATATGCCAAACATGAATCTATACCTCTAGCTATTTCTGGATGGTCATTTAAGGATGCATTGAGTTCAGTCTACAATAATAAAATCAATTTATGGATACCGTTGAATTTTCTACTAGGCCTATTCATTGACTATAACAAAGTCTTGAGTGGAAAACATAAGCTGCGCTTGATAAGGTCTCGAACCGATAACGATTGCTATACTAATAGCACAGGCACGAAAACGGCTAAAATAAATGTGAAGACGATAGCATTAAAAGTGCGACATGTGTTTCCAAGTGATCAGGTTAAATTTCAAATGTTGGAGAATTTGAGTGCTGAGAAGACTATTTCGATTCCATTTCGCAGCTGGGATCTGCATGAAAATCCGTTGATGAAGGAGAGCACTCGTGACATTTGGGCTGTTAAAACATCAATGATTCTGGAACGTCCTAGATATGTGATTCTAGCTTTCCAAACTGATCGAAAAAATAATCCTGTTAAGCACAGTGCATATTTCGATAATATAAACTTGCTAAATGTAAAATTATACTTGAATTCAGAGTGTTATCCATGTGAAGCAATGAAATTGAATTTCACCGACCAGCAATACGTGGAAGCATACCAGATGTACTATGATTTCCAGAAATGATTTTCAAATAAAATAATAAGTGAGCCCATGTTAGATTATATAGCATTCAAGAATAGAGCAATTTTTGTGATTGACTGTTCAAAACAAAACGATGCTATAAAGTCATCAACAGTTGACGTCAAACTAGAGATGGAAAGTTTCCTGAATTTCCCCAAAAACACCAGGGCTTATTGCATCATCATTAACGATCGTATAATGGAGTATTCTCCAATTACAGGATCAGTTCGGAGTTTAGTGTGAAGAACCATGAATCATAATGTTATTATTTTAATTCTAAATGTATTTTTCTAAATAAATGTTATTATTATTATTTTTGGTATTTTATTTCTCTCACTTTCCCGCAAGACATCACAATAATGAACGAGCCGTTTGGTAAAGTATAGTCCCTTGGATCAACCCATCAAGATTGTAATCTAAATTATAAATATCGCTTCAGAGTTAGGAACAAAAAATTTATGTTACTATCTAATTAATAAATATAAATATACTTTTGTTTTATTACATGTTTACATATAATGTTCCTCAAAAAGTGATTCAGATTATTACGTTATCTTTTCAATTATTATAATATGTAGTAGTGGTTATAAGACAGTTTGCGGTAAATATTCTCTCTTATCTCGAGTGTTGAAGCGTGCAGCCGATAAAGTTGTCACATTCAGAATAGCAAATATGAAAATAATAAATAACCTATCAAATCGTTGGAGCTTCTTTCTTCATGTGGGTTATCAATCTCAAACTTGAAGAATCTCAAATGAGTCTCTACAGGTGATAATAGTCAAACATATTCATTTAGCCCCGACCAACACATACAGGCCCTCGTAGGCTCGCAAATGATAACAATGTTGCATACAAAATAGCTTTAGGCAATAAGCCGTTACATGGGAAATATCGATATTCTCAAATAAAAAAGGTAATGAATGTGAGGTAATTTCTACAGCAGATATTTAACCTCAAAGATTTTTGATCGCTCCAATACTCAAACCACCTGCTGATTCATCTGTTCAATGTTCGAGTCCTCATCGAACCATCATAGTTCGTGAACGATGATGACGTCACAGGCTGTTGAATCACGTGCTAAACAGGTGTCTGAATGTTGATAATGATCGCTTATGAAGATACTATAGCTCTACTCAATGTTCAGACTTTTATGAAGCATGTGCTTGAATGTCATATAGATTAGCGCTTATGAAGATATTCATATGATTATTATTATTATCCTCATCTATTCCTCATTCAACCATCATAGTTCTACTTCTTGGGTGGTTGGGGAACGAGCTCGATCTACATGAAACTCCCCCGTATATATGTTTCCATTGAAATTGATTGAATTTTATAAAAAGCTAACTATCCGTCTGTCTGTCTGTTCCTATGAAGAAATGTGTGTTGATGAAAAATGTTTTACTAGTATATTTTTGCATACTGGAAAAATTATATTAGCACATCTATATGTTTAAGATGATTAAAAATGTATTTTGTTATATAGCAATCGAGCTGTACAGACAGTTCGAATAATCATCGTGATGCGTGACACCGCTTCGTCTAGATTCTGTATAGGTATTGGGCTCCAACCCTCCCGCACCTATATATTGTATACCTCAAATTACCGAATTCGTCGTCGCAAATCTTATTAGTAGATGTACTGGGCTACCACGGGCTCAGGATATCCGGTCTCCACTTCCGGTCTAGCTGTCGATGTGCATCCGGTGCATGAGCTCGTTCTTATCAGTTTGAAAGGATGTAGGTGATAAGGATTTTATTTTATTTGTAAAGAGTATACAGGGTGTGTTCAAAAAGTGTGTCACATGTACAGAGTCACGTGACTAACACATGGCAGCATGGCGGCCCTAAGGTCCAACTGTCATGGCGGCCATAAGAACCAACTGTCATGGCGACCATAAGGTCCAGCTGTCATGGCGGCCATAAGGTCCAGCTGTCATGGTGGGCATAAGGACCAGCTGTCATGGTGACCATAAGAACCAGCTGTCATGGCGGCCCTAAGGTCCAACTGTCATGGCGACCATAAGGACCAGCTGTCATGGCAACCATAAGGACCAGCTGTCATGGCGACCATAAGGTTCAGCTGTCATGGCGACCATAAGGACCAGCTGTCATGGCGACCATAAGGACCAGCTGTCATGGCTACCATAAGCTCCAGCTGTCATGGCGACCATAAGGTACAGCTGTCATGGCGAACCCAAGGTACAGACTGCTTCGTGGAGGGGGCTCCGCCACCTCTAGGAAGCAATCTGTACCTTTGGTCCAAAGGTACAGGCTGCTTCATGGAGATGTCACCACCACGTGACAGCTGTCATCGAAGGTACAGAATGCTTCGTGGAGATGTCGCCACCACGTGACAGCTGTCATGGCGAGCCTTGGGTACAGGCTGCTTCATGGAGATGTCGCCACCATATGACAGCTGTCATGGTGAACCAAAGGTACAGGTTGCTTCGTGTAGGTGTCACCAACACGTGACAGCTGTCATGGTGAGCTAAAGGTACAGAATGCTTCGTGGAGATGTCGCCACCACGTGACAGCTGTCATGGCGACCCTTGGGTACAGGCTGCTTCATGGAGATGTCGCCACCATATGACAGCTGTCATGGTGAACCAAAGGTACAGGTTGCTTCGTGTAGGTGTCACCAACACGTGACAGCTGTCATGGTGAGCTAAAGGTACAGGCTGCTTCGTGTAGGTGTCACGTGACAGATGTCATGGCGGATTGAAGGTACAGACTGCTTCGTGTAGGTGTCACCACCACGTGACAAAGACTGCTTTGTCATTGTTTCAATCCGGCGACCATAGTTTACGAACGATGATGACGTCACTGCTTCGAACCGATGACAGTAACTGATTCAATCCGGCGACCATAGTTCACGAACGATGATGACGTCACTGCTTCAAGCCAATGACAGTAACTGATTCAACCCGGCGATCATAGTTTACGAACGATGATGACGTCATCATCGTTCACGAACTATGATGGTCAGATGAGGAATGAAATGCGAGTAATAATAATGATACTCTATGTGTAAATGTGAATAGTTGGAGGTTATGATAAAGATATCCAGTAAGTTTGTAAATGTGTCATTATGCATATATCTTTTGAAGAATACACACGTATACTTAGAAAATTTGTGGAGAAAGTTCATGAACTAAGAAGAGACTTGAATTTTTACGAACATAAAATAAAAGTTATAAGACTGTTGAATACATTTACAAGTGCAAAAAGTGAAGATAATGATGGGAGTGGGGATGTTAAAAACAAATTTCGTGATTCTAACCACAATTCTGAATGGTATTCTATACGCAAACGTTCCCCAACACGTGGAGCGCATTTATATTTGTCTGAAGGATGTTGCAACCGATGGTGGTGGGGGGTGTAACCGTACCGAATGGATTCCGATGAATTTTAGAAAAATCAACGATAATCAATTAGAGGTATTCGCATTCAACATTCCTCAAGATAATCGTACCACCATACATTATAAACTTAAACTTTTATTCTTTGATCGGAGTGAGGGAGATATGGCTGAATGGCAATTGCTCCAACAATCATCATGTTTACCACATGTCATACAAAAGACAATATCAACACCATCCACACGTACATCATCCTCACTAGACGAAGAAATTTCTAAAATTTTCGCAATTTTGTATGCAATTTTATCTTCTTTATCAGTACTAATGTTGAAAATGTTTGTTAAATATGTAAAGAAGGCTATTTACCATGTAAATAAATGATTGTATGAAGATATAAGTGTTTTAATAAAACAAAAGGAATGATAATTATAATAATATATTGACATTATCATTTGCTAGTTCATAAGCTTCATTTTTGTGATTGACAACACATTCTATCAATGACTCGATGTTGATATCACTAATCAATTGTTCACCCCCCTCTTCTTCTGCGGCATGAATAATATTTCCTCTTGCATACCATTTCAAATCGCGGCGGAAATTCTGTTTCACTTCGTTACCAATATCGATAGCATGAGATATGTTAGACCATTTACGTATTAATCGCATTCCCCGATTTTGTAATTTTCTGTCGGCATCACGCCAACCATCCTCCTGTCGACGCATTAGGTACCATTCTGGTCTCATATCATTCGATGTTCGATATAATCCTAAATAATATATATTATATAAATTTTATTATAAAAAACAAAGTAATTACCTAAATTTCGTCTCTTTCCAAAATTTATAGGAGGTGGAACAATATTTGGTGCAATGTTATTCCGTAAGGTGATAACATTCATTTGAATTTGTTGAGATAAGCGTTGAGATCGTTCATTCGCAAGACATTCACGTTCCTCAGCTCTTTCACGTTCTTGTTGTTCATAGAATTTCTCGTACTCACAATATTTCATCATAATAAATTTCATTAACGAAAACAGTTCACGTAACTCGATGACTTTAGGAGTTCGCATTTGCATCAATAATGATTCGAAATCAATAGCATCTAGAACATAATATTTCTTTCGTGCATCAGTCTTATCACAAATTTCTAAATGGTGTATATGCGGGTTTTTCCTCAACAATCTTGTTATAACACCCTTTTTAGCATGATATTTTTTGCCGCGATAACCTAACCAATCCAATAGATCTTCATTCATCAGAACGCGTTGGTTTAGTTGAATATTCCAAAATAAATAGTTTCTTTTATCGTTTCTTATATCGATCCCAAATTTTAGACACACTTCATTAACTGTTAACTTAATAAAATTGTTGGTGGACCATGTAGCCACATTTGAATCACGAACGCACGCTGCTAAGTTCATTTTTATAACTGAACATTTTCTGAAATGATTCTCTCTTACATACGTGAGAACGTGAACGTGAATAGTGAGGGTGGGGGTAACTCTCCGTTTCGATATCATTGCAAACGTTGATAACTGACTGATAACGTCACTAGTTGTTTCAATTTGTTTCATTTCCAGCAACCGACTACCATAGTTTACAAACTATAATCGTCGGATGTTTACATCACCACCTACCGTTTGAGAAATAAAATATCAAATATAATAATAATAACATTTATTGGGAAAGATACATTTTGATAGTACATCATTTAGAACATAAATTATAACATTATGATTCATCACCTGGTTCTTCACACCAAATTCCGAACTGATCCTGTAATCGGAGAATACTCCATTATACGATCGTTAATGATGATGCAATAAGCCCTGGTGTTTTTGGGGAAATTCAGGAAACTTTCCATCTCTAGTTTGACGTCAACTGTTGATGACTTTATAGCATCGTTTTGTTTTGAACAGTCAATCACAAAAATTGCTCTATTCTTGAATGCTATATAATCCAACATGGGTTCGCTTATTATTTTATTTGAAAATGATTTCTGGAAATCATAGTACATCTGGTATGCTTCCACGTATTGCTGGTCGGTGAAATTCAATTTCATTGCTTCATATGGATAACACTCTGAATTCAAGTATAATTTAACATTTAGCAAGTTTATATTATCGAAATATGCACTGTGCTTAACAGGATTATTTTTTCGATCAGTTTGGAAAGCTAGAATCACATATCTGGGTCGTTCCAAATTCATTGAAGTTTTAACAGCCCAAATGTCACGAGTGCTCTCCTTCATCAACGGATTTTCATGCAGATCCCAACTACGGAATGGAATCAAAATAGGCTTCTCAGCACTCAAATTCCCCAACATTTGAAATTTAACTTGATCACTTGGAAACACATGTCGCACTTTTAATGCTATCGTCTTCACATTTATTTTAGCCGTTTTCGTGCCTGTGCTATTAGTATAGCAATCGTTATCGGTTCGAGACCTTATCAAGCGCAGCTTATATCAAGCGCAGCTTATGTCAAAACTTTGTTATAGTCAATGAATAGGCCTAGTAGAAAATTCAACGGTATCCATAAATTGATTTTATTATTGTAGACTGAACTCAATACATCCTTAAATGACCATCCAGAAATAGCTAGAGGTATAGATTCATGTTTGGCATATGTTAGATAAGCTCTGATGGTGCTGACAATACCAGGATCACGTACTTTGTCTATCTCTTTTCCATTCAATTCATAACTGATATATTCGAAGAGAAACGCTTCGAAATTATTCGTTAGTTTACATTCACCATCACCACTTGCTTCTGGCTGGAATTCTGCCTCGATGAATAAAGCAGACGAGGCCAAATCTACCAACACATCTTGTTGATTGATTAATATCTCAATTTCATCGCTGTTGCCAAAAGATGTTGTGTGGGGATAGTAGGTATGAGTTTCTTCTCGGATGATGTCTTCATTGAAGTTTGGCTCGTTGAATATTTGAAGTTTTTCCGACATTGTAACCAAGGGACTTCAAAAAATTGATATTTTCCAATGATAGTGATGCAGAAGCAACCTTCTCCCTCGAGCTCGTTGTAGATAATGACTGATGACCACTATGGAGATGTCTTTTATTGCTGAAATCCAAACCCATGTTCTCAAGTGATGGCTACTGCAACCTTCTCAGTTGAATTCCTTTCATATAATGAGTGGTGGTGAGTATTGGATTATTATTTATTGTTGTGAGGTATAATCCCTAACGATCTTTTTCAATTCCAATCGTATAATAATTTCTTCTCCACGAAAATTTACCGGTTTCCAATTCTGATCTAAAATATTCAGCGTGATGTTATCGAAGGACGTCTTGCTGATGACCGGTAGATAAATAAGATTCTTCGGCTCTATATCAATGGAAAACCCAGGTGGTACAAGAGGTGAGAACTCATATATCGTATGAGCTATCTTATTGTTATAATATGCTCCTGCGGTTAAGTTACACTCAACACGTATTGTTTGAACTTTGATTATGTTTATAGGTCGATCAGATACGTGTAGTTCGCGGGATGTCAATTTCTTTTTGCTGAATCCCAACAATTCGCTTATACTATCTTTAGGAATAAAATTCACTTCAAAATCACTCTTCAGCTCTGTGTGTAGAGTGTTGTTGTTAGATTTTATTGATAATTTCCGGTCACGTTCTTCTTGCTTCACTCCTATCCCACAAACTGCACTTTGTATGAAATCCTCGATGTCTGTCAACTCGTAGGACCCCGTAGGTATAGTTACTACTTCTTCCTCACCCTTCACATTTTTATAATAAAATTTATTAAAACCTTCTTCAATGTTCGGAATGCTATTGTACGTATGCAAGCCAACAAGTGCGATAGAATAATATGAATGAGGATCTAGTTCTATAGGTGGGTGGAAATCTACAGATAAGCGGGAGCTCTTACCCGTGATAGTGAACGTCTGAGACATGATTGATGCAAACTTTACCAACAATCTATTTATATACTAATAAATGCAGGGTTAGTCGAGCACAACTGAAGAGTTAGAGAGGAAATCTAAACATAACTGACCACAATTATAAGTGTTATATTGTTGAAAATTATCGTGATTGAATAATATCTTACACTTTTTGAAATAATCCACTAGTTCGCGAGGGGGGCGTAAATTGCCAAAACTATCATAATATAAAACTGTATCACCGACTTTATTAAACCCAACCCAGTGAGTGCCTCCATTGTCCGAGCTATCTAAATTAACTATTCCACGCTCGTTTTTCCATGGTCCGTTGGATGGTAGTTCATCACGCATAAATACTCCTCTAAAATGGGGAATTTTCAGAGCTTTTGCTAGTTTTCGTAGATCGAGATCGGTCAGAGGTCTTCTGGGTAGGTTTACTGACAGTTTTTTGGATGTTTATTTAAATATAGACCAAGACCTTTGCGATACTTTTTCAAATATAGACCAGATCCTTGTTTCCCCAAAGCTATAGCTTCCATTGTTTTATTATGTCTTTCCGTTTCCTCCAAGGTTTTTCGAGCTGCTTTGCTGTCGTTGACAGCCTTAGCGATGCCTGCACCACCCCCCGCCAATGCTCCAGCAGCTGATAAGCCGGCAAACAGAGGTATTAAAAATGGTAGAAATCCTCCAGTCTTTGGAATAGGAATTACTCTTGGTAACCGAACATTTTTCCGACCACCCGCTTTTTTGAATTGTTTTCGTGCAACTTTCAACGCTGTTTGGGATGTTTTCTTCAGATTGGATGAGTCAAACTTATTCTTCATAACTTTTCTCACCCCATCGACAATTGCACTTCCGAACCCAACCTTCTTTCTCATACCCATTCCCAATTTCCTCTTTGCCTTCATAATTTTATTTACACCGAAAGCGGCAATCCTTTCTCCAAATTTTGTGTCTTTAGATTTGACACGTTGCCAAGCAGCGTTCTCTAATATTTTATCCGCCTCGTGACGTCCTTCCAAACTAGCGTTTCGCAGATATGAAATATCGTGTTGGCGGCAAGCTTTATCGAGTGGATTGATACCTGAATCTCCTCTTCTCAACCGTTCTTCTAATTTTGTACCGGGACCACAGAATTGATAACCAGGAATATGAAGTTCAAACGGGAGCTTGTTTATAAGCGTATTGAGAACACCTTCTCCTACGTACGCTTCCATACAGACTGATGAAAATTCAAGATTGCACCGTTATTTAACGAGGGGAGGGAGAAAGATCAAAGATCTCAAAATAATATTTTTTATTAATTTCAAAATTTTCTCAATACAAAAGACTTAAGTATAATCTTAACAATATATGTTTCAAATATTATAATCTTCACTCTTGATTCACCCTCATATTCACGGAATTTTTGTTCTATTATAATAGCCATACCCTCAAGTCAATAATATTCCAGCTATTTGTTCCTAATAATCTCCAAATGATCAATGATAGATTCATTGAACGAGATCCGAATTATTGATCCAACTGTTGTGATTATTATCTAGACCCAACCATTTCACATACTGTTGACCCCTCCTCTTTCGTAATATTTTTTCGACTAAATACACATCGGGTTGTTTTGTTTTCTGTAATTCTTCCTCGTAGAAACAGCCGCTGATTGGTGCGTTGGTCATATCTTCTAGTAGATATGTGACCGGGTTGGTAATTTTTACTTTGATGATTTTAAATAATTCCGTACTCCAATTGGGTGTAAATCCCTTCTCAAAAAAATGTTTAGCCTTACTTATTCGTACCACATCTCCTACGTTGAATTTGTGAGGCAGAGCTAACTTGATGTGTGAGTAGGATCGCTTCAATATCTCGCTCTCAATCTGTTTCGTCACTTTTATTGGAGCCATATTTATAGTACTATGTTTACGTTTATTATATTTTTCTGTGGTTTCTTCAAGTATATCAAGCCATTTGTATTTCCCGCTGAGACTGAAATGTTTGTAGAGCGATTCCTTTAACGTTCGAATGACACGTTCAGCAATGGCTGCTTTTTTCACACTATACGTATTATAATGATTGATATTATGTTTCTTCATTAGATCGTTAAAGTGTTTATTGAAGAATTCTTTTCCCTGATCGCTTTGCAGATTCCTAGGCTTACGATGTCCTTCTAGCAATATAGAACTGACCGCTTTCCGAACTTCTTCGGCTGATTTTGTTTTCAGCGGGCGTGTCCATAGAAATTTCGAGAAACAATCGATCATAATCAAAATGTATTTGAATCCTCTATTTTCACGAGCGTAATTACCCATTTCTGCCAGATCCATTTGCCACAAATCATCCAAACCTTTTATGATCGTTCTGCGTCGTTTGAAATTCTTCCTACTCGGCTTATGAAGCTCATGCACAACTTGTTCTCTACTCATCTTATCAATGTGGAAATCTAGTGTAGAATTAATTTTTTGGGTATATTCACAGGATTTGGAGATATACGTTTCACAGAGCCCTGCTTTGTTGTTGTGGATGATGAGGGTCTCTTCTTAGAAGGTTCCACAGATGTCATCCGTCGTTCTAACGCCTCCACTTTACTAGTAATGTCATTTAGACGCATGTTCACACTGTTAAATGTGTTATTGATCTCTTTCAATTCATTTCTGTTTTCCCTCACACTATCACTGATTGTTTTATACTCTGATTTTATATAGATCCCCATTCCATTATATTTATTCTGAATGTCCATCAGATGTTTATCAATGTTGAGAATAACCTTGTCATTCGTTAAGTTATGTTCATCCAGATCCTTGTTGATATCTTTGATCAAATTATCAACCCTAACATTGAAGGTATCTTTAAGACTGGTTTCCGTTTTCAGATTCAGTTTGTGTGTTAATTTATCAACATATACTTTATTTGCAACATCTCCATCATCATTCGGTGATTTTACGTTGCACAATCTACGATTTTCCATATCATAACTTCCATCGCTCGTTAGGAATAATCCTTGTCCGTGAACTTGTTTGAAATTATTATTAAATACATTTGTATCATATATCCACATGGAAGAGGAGGCTCTGCCAAACTTATCCATTGAAACCATCTTTATAACTGAGATGAATTTGTCTTACACCTGGTTTTTGTTCAATTACCCCTGCCTCTATCAATTCTTCTATTATAGAGATTATCTCATTGTGATGATTATGGTTACCTGCATGCGAGGATGCAACAAGAAGTCTCAGTCTATCCACAATTTCGTTAACGTCATCCCAATAAACATATTCGATAGGTTTCTCGTTATATTCAAGCATATCATTTTTGATATATGCACTTCCAGTGTATGTTTTGGCTCTGGGTCTTTTCATGGAATTAATCAAAGGTTTCAGTACATTTTTGTATTTTACAATGTTTCTTATTCGATCAGCTGGATCGTTATTACGTCTATGGGCACTAGTCATTTCCATCATTTGACTGTAATTTTTCCCATCTTCCACAGTGTAAGTATCAGGTAGAACATCTCTATAAAATATCAAATTATACAGTCCTGTGGTACCCTTGAACGGAGTACCCTTGATAATTATATTACTCTCACTATCAATTTCTATAGGTTGATTACCCATGAACCATTTGTCTAAAGTTGAATTATATTGCAATCCCATTCTATCATCGTATTTCTTGACATCATCATCCAATAGGAATCCTTCCAAGTAATAACGTGCTAATGTGGGGTATTGTTGCAGAAACTCCTCTGTAGCCTCTGCATTATCTTTCTTATGTTTTCTGAATTCTTCACGAATCTGATCGAGAGTAGGTTCGAGGGTAAACACATCCTCCTCAGTATTTTGGGGGTTATATACGAACTCTTCCCCTTCAGTTACAATATTTGGGATTGGTATGTTCTCCATTTGTGTTGCTGTAGAAACAATACTTTTAGGTTTAACCAACGAATTTTGTTTGATTATTTCAGCATTTTTCGCAATTTCCTCCAGAGGTTTAGATACATTCCTGAACATATTATCTAGAATCTCATCATTTTCAGCTTTACCCAATTTCACAGCCATATATTTTTTCCTCACAACGTTTGCTAACTCCCAAATTTTTTTCTTCAATTGTTGTTTTTCTTTAAGCGTGTTACTCACACCCACGTCCATGCTGAGCGGGTTGTCTATTTCAAATGAAAGTATATATACATGTTAGATGTATATATAACTATCAAAACCTTTGCGATAACGTCCTTTGTTCATATCACAGTCTTTGTTTATCATAAGGAATCCATATTTATCTTTCCAACATACGCTACATATCTCTTTGAATTTTTCGAGTGACATGTCGGTACTTATATGATCGGTGAATATATGTTTCAAATTGAGCTCATCCTGTTTGAAAATAATCAAGCAATTGGCATTGTCGCGCAATCCATGTTTTGGACATTTAGCAAAAGACTGGCAAAGATAGAAACTATCAATTGAGTTGTGTCTCCCTCTTGAAAAATAAGCACGAATTTTCTCCTGTTTCTCAAACATCACGTCATCGAATATTATGATTGAATTAGGCCTCGCTTCTGTGGGGTCTATGACCTCATCACTTTCGGTACAAGGAAAATATCCAAGCCCCTCAATTTTCTTCAATGTCTCCTTTAGTAACTGGTATTTTGGTTGGTGTAAAGACTTTGAATATATGTACACGTTTTCAAATTTCAGACCGTTTGCATCCAACAATAGAGATAACATCACATTTGTTTTCCCACAATTACTTGGACCACAGATTATTGTTCGTAGAGTATTAGGCAGCAAAGAGCTGTGACGTTGTGGTTGTTCAACATTCTCATTGCTTGACCCTAAGTTCATAATACTCAACGAGTCTTTTTGCTTAACAATCTTCATCATGCCTGAAGGCGAATCGAAATCATACTGGAACATATGTTAATAAGCATTTGTTTATATACTAGATGATGATGTTATATTGTGTATGTCTGATCGCGCGGTTAGGTGCTTCTACGGTTCTGTCAAAATCAGGTATCAAATACATGTTAAATAGGTATGAATGCTGGAACACGTGTCTGAATGTTGAAACACGTGTCTGAATGTTGAAACACGTGTCTGAAACACGTGTCTGTATGCTGAAACACGTGTCTGAATGTTGAAACACGTGTCTGAAACACGTGTCTGAATGCTGAAACACGTGTCTGTATGTTGAAACACGTGTCTGAATGTTGAAACACGTGTCTGAATGTTGAAACACGTGTCTGAATGTTGAAACACGTGTCTGAATGTTGAAACACTTGTCTGAATGTTAAAGCATGTGTTGAATCATGCGAAAAAACATGTGTATGAATGTAATACAATCATTATGATTATTCACATTTTATTCCTCATTAGCCCATCATAGTTCGTGAACGATGATGACGTCATCATCGTTCGTGAACTATGGTCGCCGGATTGAAACAATGACAAAGCAGTCTTTGTCACGTGGTGGTGACACCTACACGAAGCAGCCTGTACCTTCGGTCCGCCATGACATCTGTCACGTGACACCTACACGAAGCATTCTGTACCTTTAGCTCACCATGACAGCTGTCACGTGTTGGTGACACCTACACGAAGCAACCTGTACCTTTGGTTCACCATGACAGCTGTCATATGGTGGCGACATCTCCATGAAGCAGCCTGTACCCAAGGCTCGCCATGACAGCTGTCACGTGGTGGCGAGATCTCCACGAAGCATTCTGTACCTTCGATGACAGCTGTCACGTGGTGGTGACATCTCCATGAAGCAGCCTGTACCTTTGGACCAAAGGTACAGATTGCTTCCTAGAGGTGGCGGAGCCCCCTCCACGAAGCAGTCTGTACCTTGGGTTCGCCATGACAGCTGTACCTTATGGTCGCCATGACAGCTGGACCTTATGGTAGCCATGACAGCTGGTCCTTATGGTCGCCATGACAGCTGGTCCTTATGGTCGCCATGACAGCTGAACCTTATGGTCGCCATGACAGCTGGTCCTTATGGTTGCCATGACAGCTGGTCCTTATGGTCGCCATGACAGTTGGACCTTAGGGCCGCCATGACAGCTGGTTCTTATGGTCACCATGACAGCTGGTCCTTATGCCCACCATGACAGCTGGACCTTATGGCCGCCATGACAGCTGGACCTTATGGTCGCCATGACAGTTGGTTCTTATGGCCGCCATGACAGTTGGACCTTAGGGCCGCCATGCTGCCATGTGTTAGTCACGTGACTCTGTACATGTGACACACTTTTTGAACACACCCTGTATACTCTTTACAAATAAAATAAAATCCTTATCACCTACATCCTTTCAAACTGATAAGAACGAGCTCATGCACCGGATGCACATCGACAGCTAGACCGGAAGTGGAGACCGGATATCCTGAGCCCGTGGTATCCCAGTACATCTACTCTTATTATATAACGTTTACAGCGCTTATAGGGTACTACGTTAATAATTATTAACAATATTTCCACCACCAGCAGCTAGATTTCGGGTCATATTATGCGATTTACAATCAATATGATTCGAATATATATATACATACAATATGTTTGATTTGAAATAAAGTATTCTCATCGTGTTTGAAGGTGATCGGTGTAACTTTCTTATCGCTCGAGCGAGCTGTAGCTCTACCGCAGTTTGATTTGAAATAAAGTATTCTCATCGCGTTTGAAGGTGATCGGTGTAACTTTCTTATCGCTCGAGCGAGCTGTAGCTCTACCGCAAAATATGATAGTGGATATTGTTCAACCTGCCACAAATTTAGCATAAACTTATTTGATTTATATCGGATAATTTATGTAACATACTTGAATGAATATAATATTATAACGAATTATGTTTACTTCGGAACTAATTTTGAAAAAACATTTTATATATTCGTATTACTTTCAGATAACTTATGAAACTACTTTAACATTGAAGGATCGCGCATCATTTCGATAATTTCAAGTTGAATACATTACTCTTGGAGATGATTTAGCACAACCTTATCGCTCAAGTGAGCTAATGATACATACTTATAATATTATAACGAATATTGTACTCGCTAGTACTAATCAAGAAAAAAGTCCTTAGATGATTTAATAGTTATTTCTGTAAACGCTTCATAATATCGCTATTATGAGAAGCAGCATTTTTTGTAAACTATCGCATGTTAGATGTTATGACCCCTTATTGAAGACTTGTGGAGCAGTCGATGCATCGCTACCGATATCATTATAACTCTAACAAACCCCTTGACTAATGTCATATACAAACAACCCCCACATTTCATTGAAGACTCCTGCAAGGTAGATACCTCGCTGAAGACCTGCGTGATAGACATCATTATACCTGCACACTCTGTATAACCTCACATACACACCTATCTCGTTGGAGACCGCACCTCGCGACAGCTTCGTTCAAATTCACGTAACTGACGTCATACGTAAACAACCCCCATTCCATACCTCATTGAAGTCTCCCAACTCCATTTTGTATACTGAAAATAATATCCATATATCTATATGTTTGAGATGATTGAAATCGCATTTTGTAATATAGCAATCAAGTAAGGTACAGACAGCTTGAATAAACGTTTTGAAAGTAATTTCCTTATAAACATCGCGTTTGAGAGAGATGCAGAAGATATCATTTCCGTACTGTATAACATTCCATCTATACACCCACTCCGATGAAGGAGCAGCAGCCCTCCCATGATACCTCGATGAACCCCCGCGTGACAGTCTCTTTCAAAAATCACGTGACTGACGACATGTACAAACAACACTATTTCAAAACCCTAGAACTGACGCTATGAAGAAGCAGCCTCACATTCCATACCTCGATGTAGGCTCCGACACTTCGTCCCCCGCATGTTCAGATACCTGCATGACTGACGTCATGTTAAAACAAATTACCTACATCATATGGACTGCAATATACTCGCACTTATCACTCAGACCGGATACCCTGCGGCTATATCTACAACATTAAAATCGCTTCTTCTCAATTCCTCCATAGCTGAGCGGTTAAGGAGCTGGCTTTGGATTTTATTTCTCGGGTTCGATTCCCGTGTGTAGAAAAATATTTCATTCTCAGTAGAAGTGTTTGTATACTAGATTAAATTGTTTCAAATCCTCCGCGGTTAAGCCGCCTAACTTTAGAGTTTATTTCCCGGGTTCGAATCTCGGTGTGTGTAGACAAAAAATCATTTCAGTATAATGTGAGTACACAGATGAGTAGTTCACTGACTTCAGATTATCCAGACCGTTGTTAGGGAAGAACCATACACAGATGACTAGTTCTCAGACTTCCAGAACCATAGTTAGGGTAGAACCATACACAGATGACTAGTTCACAGACTTCCAGAACCATAGTTAGAGGGAACCATAGACAGATGACTAGTTCATAGAACCGTAGACTACCTACCCCATCGACATGTCTGCGCATGCGTG
The DNA here is from genome assembly GCA_958510875.1 of Endomychus coccineus. Classification (NCBI taxonomy): domain Eukaryota; kingdom Metazoa; phylum Arthropoda; class Insecta; order Coleoptera; family Endomychidae; genus Endomychus; species Endomychus coccineus. The sequence continues at coordinate 100,949,874 of OY294068.1, read as the reverse complement.
ATTGTGGATGACCTTGGGATGGTCAGTTTTCGGTAAAATGAACCTTAGATTTCCTTATGGAGATTTACATGCAAAGAAGGGTGATTTTGAGCCCGAACTCTCATAGCACATCTAGTGGTAGTCAGCCTGTATATACAAGATCGTTCAAGGTAGACAGCAAGCAATATGTGAGGTTAGGGAGAACTTCAATGTAAAGCAGCATCAAAATATTTTTCTACACACGGGAATCGAACCCGAGAAATGAAATCCAAAGCCAGCTCCTTAACCGCTCAGCTATGGAGGAATTGAGAACAAGCGATTTTAATGTTGTAGATATAACCGCAGGGTATCCGGTCTGAGTGATAAGTGCGAGTATATTGCAGTCTATATGATGCAGGTAATTTGTTTTTACATGACGTCAGTCATGCAGGTATCTGAACATGCGGGGGACGAAGTGTCGGAGCCAACAGCGAGGTATGGAATGTGAGGCTGCTTCTTCATAGCGTCAGTCCTAGGGTTTTGAAATAGTGTTGTTTGTACATGTCGTCAGTCACGTGATTTTTGGAAGAGACCGGGGCTTCATCGAGGTATCATGGGAGGGCTGCTGCTCCTTCATCGAAGTGGGTGTATAGATGGAATGTTATACAGTACGGAAATGATATCTTCTGCATCTCTCTCAAATGCGATGTTTATAAGGAAATTACTTTCAAAAACGTTTATTCAAGCCGTCTGTACCTTACTTGATTGCTATATTACAAAATGCGATTTCAATCATCTTAAACATATAGATATATGGATATTATTTTTAGTATACAAAATGGAGTTGGGAGACTTCAATGGGGTATGGAATGTGAGGTTATACAGATTGTTCATGTATGACGTTAGTCATGTGAATTTGAATAAAGCTGGCGCGGTCTCCAACGAGACAGGTGTGTATGTGAGGTTATACAGAGTGTGCAGGTATAATGATGTCTATCAAGCAGGTCTTCAGTGAGGTATCTACCTTTGCAGGAGTCTTCAATGAAATGTGGGGTTGTTTGTACATGCCGTCAGTCGAAGGGGTTTTGTCTGAGTTATAATGATATCGGTCGCGATGCATCGGCTGCTCCACAAATCTTCAATAAGGGGTCATAACATCTAACATGTGATAGTTTACAAAAATGCTGCTTCTCATAATAGCGATATTATGAAGCCTTTGCAGAAATAACTATTAAATCATCTAAGGACTTTTTGCTTGATTAGTACTAGCGAGTACAATATTCGTTATAATATTATGAGTATGCATCATTAGCTCACTTGTGCGATAAGGTTGTGCTAAATCATGTCCAACAGCAAGGTATTCAACTAGGAATTATCGTAATGATGCGCGATCCTTCAATGTTAAAGTAGTTTCATAAGTTATCCGAAAGTAATATGAATATATAAAATGTTTTTCTAAAATTAGTTCCGAAGTAAACATAATTCGTTATAATATTCATTCATGTATGTTACATAAATTATCCGATATAAATCAAATAAGCTTATGCTAAATTTGTGGCAGGTTGAACAATATCCACTATCATATTTTGCGGTAGAGCTACAGCTGGTATGAATGATAAGGAAGTTACGCCGATCACCTTCAAAAACGCTATGAGAATACTTTATTTTAAATCAAACATGTAGTATGTATATATATTCGAATCATATTGATTGTAATTCGCATAATATGACCCGAAATTCAGCTGCTGGCGGGGGAAATATTGTTAATAATTATTAACGTAGTACCCTATAAGCGCTGTAAACGTTATAAAATAAGATTTGCGGGCGAATTCGGTAATTCGAGGTATACAATATATAGGTGTGGGAGGGTTGGAGCCCAATACCTATACAGAATCTAGACGAAGCGGTGCCACGCATCACGATGATTATTCGAACTGTCTGTACAGCTCGATTGCTATATAACAAAATACATTTTTAATCATCTTAAACATATAGATGTGCTAATATAATTTTTTCAGTATGCAAAAATATACTAGTAAAACATTTTTCATCAACACACATTTGTTCATAGAAACAGACAGACAGACGGATAGTTAGCTTTTTATAAAATTCAATCAATTTCAATGGAAACATATATACGGATTGAGTTTTATGTAGATCGAGCTCGTTTCCCAACCACCAAAGAGGTAGAACTATGATGGTTGAATGAGGAATAGATGAGGATAATAATAATAATCAAATGAATATCTTCATAAGCGCTAATCTATATGACATTCAAGCACATGCTTCATAAAAGTCTGAACATTGAGTAGAGCTATAATATCTTCATAAGCGATCATTATCAACATTCAGACACCTGTTTAGCACGTGATTCAACAGCCTGTGACGTCATCATCGTTCACGAACTATGATGGTTCGATGAGGACTCAAACATTGAACAGATGAATCAGCAGGTGGTTTGAGTATTGGAGCGATCAAAAATCTTTGAGGTTAAATATCTGCTGTAGAAATTACCCCACTTTTATTACCTTTTTTATTTGAGAATATCGATATTTCCCATGTAACGGCTTATTGCCTAAAGCTATTTTGTATGCAACATTGTTATCATTTGCGAGCCTACGAGGGCCTATGTGTGTTGGTCGAGGCTAGATGAATATGTTTGACTATTATCACCTGTAGAGACTCATTTGAGATTCTTCAAGTTTGAGATTGATAACCCACATGAAGAAAGAAGCTCCAACGATTTGATAGGTTATTTATTATTTTCATATTCGCTATTCTGAATGTGACAACTTTATCGGCTGCACGCTTCAACACTCGAGATAAGAGAGAATATTCACCGCAAACTGTCTTATAACCACTACTACATATTATAATAATTGAAAAGATAACGTAATAATCTGAATCACTTTTTGAGGAACATTATATGTAAACATGTAATAAAACAAAAGTATATTTATATTTATTAATTAGATAGTAACATAAATTTTCTGTTTCTAACTCTGAAGCGATATTTATAATTAAGATTACAATCTTGATAGGTTGATCCAAGGGACTGTACTTTACCAAACCACTCGTTCGTTATTGTGATGTATTGCGGGAAAGTGAGAGAAATAAAATACCAAAAATAATAATAATAACATTTATTTAGAAAAATACATTTAGAATTAAAATAATAACATTATGATTCATGGTTCTTCACACTAAACTCCGAACTGATCCTGTAATTGGAGAATACTTCATTATACGATCGTTAATGATGATGCAATAAGCCCTGGTGTTTTTGGGGAAATTCAGGAAACTTTCCATCTCTAGTTTGACGTCAACTGTTGATGACTTTATAGCATCGTTTTGTTTTGAACAGTCAATCACAAAAATTGCTCTATTCTTGAATGCTATATAATCTAACATGGGCTCACTTATTATTTTATTTGAAAATGATTTCTGGAAATCATAGTACATCTGGTATGCTTCCACGTATTGCTGGTCGGTGAAATTCAATTTCATTGCTTCATATGGATAACACTCTGAATTCAAGTATAATTTTACATTTAGCAAGTTTATATTATCGGAATATGCACTGTGCTTAACAGGATTATTTTTTCGATCAGTTTGGAAAGCTAGAATCACATATCTAGGACGTTCCAAATTCATTGATGTCTTAACAGCCCAAATGTCACGAGTGCTCTCCTTCATCAACGGATTTTCATGCAGATCCCAGCTGCGAAATGGAATCAAAATAGGCTTCTCAGCACTCAAATTCTCCAACATTTGAAATTTAACCTGATCACTTGGAAACACATGTCGCACTTTTAATGCTATCGCCTTCACATTTATTTTAGCCGTTTTCGTGCCTGTGCTATTAGTATAGCAATCGTTATCGGTTCGAGACCTTATCAAGCGCAGCTTATGTTTTCCACTCAAGACTTTGTTATAGTCAATGAATAGGCCTAGTAGAAAATTCAACGGTATCCATAAATTGATTTTATTATTGAAGACTGAACTCAATGCATCCTCAAATGACCATCCAGGAATAGCTAGAGGTATAGATTCATGTTTGGCATATGTTAGATAAGCTCTAATGGTGCTGACAATACCAGGATCACGTACTTTGTCTATCTCTTTTCCATTCAATTCATAACTAATATATTCGAAGAGAAACGCTCCGAAATTATTCGTTAGTTCACATTCACCATCACCACTTGCTTCTGGCTGAAATTCTGCCTCGATGAATAAAGCAGACGATGCCAAATCTACCAACACATCTTGTTGATTGATTAATATCTCAATTTCATCGCTGTTGCCAAAAGATGTTGTGTGTGGATAGTAGGTATGAGTTTCTTCCCGGATGATGTCTTCAATGAAGTTTGGCTCGTTGAATATTTGAAGTTTTTCCGACATTGTAACCAAGGGACTTCAAAAAATTTATATTTTCCAATGATAGTGATGCAGAAGCAACCTTCTCCTTCTTCAATGACAGTGATGCAGAAGCAACCTTCTCCCTCGAGCTCGTTGTAGATATTGCTAAAATCCAAACCCATGTTCTCAAGCGATGGCTTTTGCAACCTTCTCAGTTGAATTCCCTCCATATAATGAGTGGTGGTGAGTATTGGATTATTATTTATTGTTGTGAGGTATAATCCCTAACGATCTTTTTCAATTCCAATCGTACAATAATTTCTTCTCCACGAAAATTTACCGGTTTCCAATTCTGATCTAAAATATTCAGCGTGATGTTATCGAAGGACGTCTTGCTGATGACCGGTAGATAAATAAGATTCTCCGGTTCTGTATCAATGGAAAACCCAGGTGGTACAAGAGGTGAGAACTCATATATCGTATGAGCTATCTTATTGTTCGAGCAGATACGTGTAGTTCACGAGATGTCAATTTCTTTTTGCTGAATCCCAACAGTTCGCTTATACTATCTTTAGGAATAAAATTCACTTTAAAATCACTCTTCAGCTCTGTGTGTAGAGTGTTGTTGTTAGATTTTATTGATAATTTCCGGTCACGCTCTTCTTGCTTCACTCCTATCCCACGAACTGTACTTTGTATGAAATCTTCGATGCCTGTCAACTCGTAGGACCCCGTAGGTATAGTAACTACTTTTTCCTCACCCTTCACATCTTCATAATAAAATTTATTAAAACCTTCTTCAATGTTCGGGATGCTATTGTACGTTTGCAAACCAACAAGTGCATAGAATAATATGATTGAGGATCTAGTTCTATAGGTGAGTAAAAATCTACAGATAAAGGGGAGCTCTTACCCGTGATAGTGAACGTCTGAGACATGATTGATGAAAACTTCATCAACAATCTATTTATATACTAATGAAATGCAATGTTAGTCGACCACAACTGAAGAGTTAGAGAGGAATTCCAAATATAACAGGCTACAATTATAAGTGTTATATTGCATGAAATATCGTGTAGACGGCAAGCTTTATCGAATGACTTGATACCCTGAATCTCCTCAACCGTTCTTCTAATTTTGCCCCTGGTATTGATTTGAAGTTCAAACGGGAGCTTGTTTATAAGCGTATTGAGAACAACTTCTCCCACGCACGCTTCCATACAGACTGATGAGAATTCAAGACTGCACCGTTATTTAACGAAGGGTGGGAGGAAGACCAAAGATCTCAAAATAATTTTTTTATTAATTTTCTCAATACAAAAGACTTAAGTATAATCTTAACAATATATGTTTCAAATATCTCAATCTTGACTCTTGATTCATCGTCCTAGTCGTATTGCATATTCCTACCCCTTCCACCTATATTGAAGTCCTTTTATGTATGTTCGACGATGGTAAAAGTTCTTTCTTCTGTGCTCATGAAGCTCATGCAAAACTTGTTCTCTACTCATCTTATCAATGTGGAAATCTAGTGTAGAATTAATTTTTTGGGTATATTCACAGGATTTGGAGATATACGTTTCACAGAGCCCTGCTTTGTTGTTGTTGTGGATGATGAGGGTCTCTTCTGAGAAGGTTCCACAGATGTCATCCGTCGTTCTAACGCCTCCACTTTACTAGTAATGTCATTTAGACGCATGTTCATACTGTTAAATGTGTTATTGATCTCTTCCAATTCATTTCTGTTTTCCCTCACACTATCACAGATTGTTTTATACTCTGATTTTATATAGATCCCCATTCCATTATAATTATTCTGAATGTCCATCAGATGTTTATCAATGTTGAGAATAACCTTCTCATTCGTTAAGTTATGTTCATCCAGATCCTTGTTGATATCTTTGATCAAATTATCAACCCTAACATTAAAGGTATCTTTAAGACTGGTTTCCGTTTTCAGATTCAGTTTGTGTGTTAATTTATCAACATATACTTTATTTGCAACATCTTCATCATCATTCGGTGATTTTACGTTGCACAATCTACGATTTTCCATATCATAACTTCCATCGCTCGTTAGGAATAATCCTTGTCCGTGAACTTGTTTGAAATTATTATTAAATACATTTGTATCATATATCCACATGGAAGAGGAGGCTCTGCCAAACTTATCCATTGAAACCATCTTTATAACTGTGATGAATTTGTCTTACACCTGGTTTTTGTTCAATTACCCCTGCCTCTATCAATTCTTCTATTATAGAGATTATCTCGTTATGGTTACCTGCATGCGAGGATGCAACAAGAAGTCTCAGTCTATCCACAATTTCGTTAACGTGATCCCAATAAACATATTCGATAGGTTTCTCGTTATATTCAAGCATATCATTTTTGATATATGCACTTCCAGTGTATGTTTCGGCTCTGGGTCTTTTCATGGAATTAATCAAAGGTTTCAGTACATGTTTGTATTTTACTGTGTATCTTATTCGATCAGCTGGATCGTTATTACGTCTATGGGCACTAGTCATTTCCATCATTTGACTGTAATTTTTCCCATCTTCCACAGTGTAAGTATCAGGTAGAACATCTCTGTAAAATATCAAATTATACAGTCCTGTGGTACCTTTGAACGGAGTACCCTTGATAATTATATTACTCTCACTATCAATTTCTATAGGTTGATTACCCATGAACCATTTGTCTAAAGTTGAATTATATTGCAATCCCATTCTATCATCGTATTTCTTGACATCATCATCCAATAGGAATCCTTCCAAGTAATAACGTGCTAATGTGGGGTATTGTTGCAGAAACTCCTCTGTAGCCTCTGCATTATCTTTCTTATGTTTTCTGAATTCTTCACGAATCTGATCGATAGTAGGTTCGAGGGTAAACACATCCTCCTCAGTATTTTGGGGGTTATATACGAACTCTACACCTTCAGTTACAATATTCGGGATTGGTATGTTCTCCATTTGTGTTGCTGTAGAAACAATACTTTAAGGTTTAACCAACGAATTTTGTTTGATTATTTCAGCATTTCTCGCAATTTCCTCTAGGGGTTTAGATACATTCCTGAACATATTATCTAGAATCTCATCATTTTCAGCTTTACCCAATTTCACAGCCATATATTTTTTCCTCACAACGTTTGCTAACTCCCAAATTTTTTTCTTCAATTGTTGTTTTTCCTTTAGCATGTTACTCACACCCACGTCCATGCTGAGCGGGTTGTCTATTTCAAATGAAGGTATATATACATGTTAGATGTATATATAACTATCAAAACCTTTGCGATAACGTCCTTTGTTCATATCACAGTCTTTGTTTATCATAAGGAATCCATATTTATCTTTCCAACATACGCTACATATCTCTTTGAATTTCTCGAGTGACATGTCGGTACTTACATGATCGGTGAATATATGTTTCAAATTGAGTTCATCCTGTTCGAAAATAATCAAGCAATTGGCATTGTCGCGCAATCCATGTTTCGGACATTTAGCAAAAGACTGACAAAGATAGAAACTATCAATTGAGTTGTGTCTCCCTCTTGAAAAATAAGCACGAATTTTCTCCTGTTTCTCAAACATCACGTCATCGAATATTATTATCGAATTAGGCCTCGCTTCTGTGGGGTCTATGACCTCATCACTTTCGGTACAAGGAAAATATCCAAGCCCCTCAATTTTCTTCAATGTCTCCTTTAGTAACTGGTATTTTGGTTGGTGTAAAGACTTTGAATATATGTACACGTTTCCAAATTTCAGGCCGTTAGCATCTAACAATAGAGATAACATCACATTTGTTTTCCCACAATTACTTGGACCACAGATTATTGTTCGTAGAGTATTAGGCAGCAAAGAGCTGTGACGTTGTGGTTGTTCAACATTCTCATTGCTTGACCCTAAGTTCATAATACTCAACGAGTCTTTTTGCTTAACAATCTTCATCATGCCTGAAGGCGAATCGAAATCATACTGAAAAATATGTTAATAAGCATTTGTTTATATACTAGTTGATGATGTTATATTGTGTATGTCTGATCACGCGGTTAGGTACTTCTACGCTTCTCTCAAAATCAGGTATCAAATACATGTTAAATAGGTATGAATGTTGAAACACGTGTCTGGATATTGGAACACGTGTCTGAATGCTGAAACACGTGTCTGAATGTTGAAGCACGTGTCTGAAACACGTGTCTGAATGCTGAAACACGTGTCTGAATGTTGAAACACGTGTCTGAAACACGTGTCTGAATGCTGAAGCACGTGTCTGAATGCTGAAACACGTGTCTGAATGTTGAAACACGTGTCTGAAACACGTGTCTGAATGCTGAAACACGTGTCTGAATGTTGAAACACGTGTCTGAATGCTGAAACACGTGTTTCCAAATAAAAAACGAAATAAAAGTGGGGTGATTTCTACAGCAGATATTTAACCTCAAAGATTTTTGATCGCTCCAATACTCAAACCACCTGCTGATTCATCCGTTCAATGTTTGAGTCCTCATCGAACCATCATAGTTCGTGAACGATGATGACGTCACAGGCTGTTGAATCACGAGCTAAACAGGTGTCTGAATGTTGATAATGATCGCTTATGAAGATACTATAGCTCTACTCAATGTTCAGACTTTTATGGAGCATGTGCTTGAATGTCATATAGATTAGGGCTTATGAAGATATTCGTATGATTATTATTATTATCCTCATCTATTCCTCATTCAATCATCATAGTTCTACCTCTTGGGTGGTTGGGAAACGAGCTCGATCTACATAAAACTCCCCCGTATATATGTTTCCATTGAAATTGATTGAAGTTTATAAAAAGCTAACTATCCGTCTGTCTGTCTGTTCCTATGAAGAAATGTGTGTTGATGAAAAATGTTTTACTAGTATATTTTTGCATACTGAAAAAATTATATTAGCACATCTATATATTTGAGATGATTAAAAATGTATTTTGTTATATAGCAATCCAGCTGTACAGACAGTTCGAATAATCATCGTGATGCGTGGCACCGCTTCGTCTAGATTCTGTATAGGTATTGGGCTCCAACCCTCCCACACCTATATATTGTATACCTCGAATTACCGAATTCGCCCGCAAATCTTATTATATAACGTTTACAGCGCTTATAAGGTACTACGTTAATAATTATTAACAATATTTCCCCCGCCAGCAGCTAGATTTCGGGTTATATTATGCGATTTACAATCAATATGATTCGAATATATATACATACTACATGTTTGATTTGAAATAAAGTATTCTCATTGCGTTTTTGAAGGTGATCGGTGGAACTTCCTTATCATTCATACCAGCTGTAGCTCTACCGCAAAATATGATAGTGGATATTGTTCAACCTGCCACAAATTTAGCATAAACTTATTTGATTGATATCGGATAATTTATGTAACATACATGAATGAATATTATAACGAATCATGTTTACTTCGGAACTAATTTTGGAAAAACATTTTATATATTCATATTACTTTCGGATAACTTATGAAACTACTTTAACATTGAAGGATCGCGCATCATTACGATAATTCCTAGTTGAATACATTGCTGTTGGACATTATTTAGCACAACCTTATCGCACAAGTGGGCTAATGATGCATACTCATAATATTATAACGAATATTGTACTCGCTAGTACTAATCAAGCAAAAAGTCCTTAGATGATTTAATAGTTATTTCTGCAAACGCTTCATAATATCGCTATTATGAGAAGCAGCATTTTTGTAAACTATCACATGTTAGATGTTATGACCCCTTATTGAAGATTTGTGGAGCAGCCGATGCATCGCGACCGATATCATTATAACTCAGACAAAACCCCTGCGACTAACGGCATGTACGAACAACCCCAAATTTCATTGAAGACTCCTGCAAAGGTAGATACCTCACTGAAGACCTGCTTGATAGACATCATTATACCTGCACACTCTGTATAACCTCACATACACACCTGTCTCGTTGGAGACCGCGCCAGCTTCATTCAAATTCACATGACTAACGTCATACATAAACAATCTTTATAACCTCACATTCCATACCCCATTGAAGTCTCCCAACTCCATTTTGTATACTAAAAATAATATCCATATATCTATATGTTTAAGATGATTGGAATCGCATTTTGTAATATAGCAATCAAGTAAGGTACAGACGGCTTGAATAAACGTTTTTGAAAGTAATTTCCTTATAAACATCGCGTTTGAGAGAGATGCAGAAGATATCATTTCCGTACTGTATAACATTCCATCTATACACCCACTCCGATGAAGGAGCAGCAGCCCTCCCATGATACCTCGATGAAGCCCCGGTCTCTTTCAAAAATCACGTGACTGACGACATGTACAAACAACACTATTTCAAAACCCTAGGACTGACGCTATGAAGAAGCAGCCTCACATTCCATACCTCGCTGTAGGCTCCGACACTTCGTCCCCCGCATGTTCAGATACCTGCATGACTGACGTCATGTAAAAACAAATTACCTGCATCATATAGACTGCAATATACTCGCACTTATCACTCAGACCGGATACCCTGCGGTTATGTCTACAACATTAAAATCGCTTGTTCTCAATTCCTCCATAGCTGAGCGGTTAAGGAGCTGGCTTTGGATTTCATTTCTCGGGTTCGATTCCCGTGTGTAGAAAAATATTTTGATGCTGCTTTACATTGAAGTTCTCCCTAACCTCACATATTGCTTGCTGTCTACCTTGAACGATCTTGTATATACAGGCTGATTACCACTACTCGGCCTCCATTGACTCTACCATACAACCATAGCAGAAGGGCCCTAGCGGTCAGAGACCACACCCTGGCCGTCTACCCGGTAACACTTAGCGGTTAGAGGCGAGACCACACCCTGGCCGTCTACACGGCCGGTAATACAGGGTCAGTACTTACCGATACCTATCTGGGCATACCGCGCATGCACGAGTGTATCACCGGTTGCCTACATCCGATAAGGCTCTCTGTCGGGCGGTCCAAAGTGCCCCAATACCTACTTATTGGATGCATAATTCATTTGTATTATTATCTACGGTACAATTGGATATTTTTGATCAAAGAGGTAGAGTTGTAATTGCCAGGGTTTTGCTTGATAGTGGAAGTCAATCATGTTTTATTACAACAAAATTATTCAATTCTTTGCATTTGAAATCAACAAAGACTAAAATTCCAATCTCAGGAATTAATGCAGGGAACACGAATATTTATGAATTAACTAAAGCTAAGATCAAGTCTAGAACTTCTAATTTTCAAACGGATTTGAATTTTTTAATCATTGATAAAATCACAGACAAATTACCTCAGTTTAATTTAAACATGTCATCACTCGAAATAGCAAGTGATATTACTTTGGCTGATCCTGACTTTCTTATACCAGGTGATATTGATCTATTAATAGGTGCCTCAGTATTTTATGATCTTTTATTGTATGGACAAATAAAATTAAATGAAATAGGTCCAATTCTGCAGAATTCTAAGTTTGGTTGGATTATATCAGGTCCTATAACTTATCATCATGAGTCAACAACAAGTATATGTAATTTTACAAAAACAGATTTACAAGGTCAACTCGAGAAATTTCGGTTTATTGAAGAAGTTGATACAAAACAAGTAAAATATAGCAAGGAAGAACTAGAAGTCGAGAATCATTTTATAGAAAATATTAATAAGGATGAGTCAGGCAGATTTATCGTAAGATTGCCAGTAAAGGAGAATTACATTTCATTAACAGATAATTTATTCGAAGCAATCAAGAGATTTCATTCTCTTGAACGAAGGTTTTCTAAAGATAGGGAACTTTATATAGATTATTCAAATTTCATGCAGGAATATATTGATATGAATCATATGACTGCAGTCAATCACAAAGAGGATACTGAAGGTATTATATATTATTTACCTCATCATTGTGTTAAGAAGGAAACTTCGATTACTACTAAATTACGAGTGGTATTTGATGCTTCTTCCAAGTCTAAATCGAATCTTTCTTTGAATGACGTTCTTAAAAAAGGACCATGTATCCAAGATGACATATTTTCTATATTATTGCGTTTTAGAACTCACAATGTAGTATTTACTTCAGATATAGCTAAAATGTAGCGTCAGGTTCTCGTAGACGAGAAAGATAGGATCATATCCTTCTCAAGAGTTAATCCATTACAAATTAAACACAATAACATACGGCACAACGCCAGCGTCTTTTCTAGCAACACGCTGCCTAAAACAACTTGCATTGGAAAATGAATATTCGTATCCCAAAGCTAGTTTAGCAATCGAAAGCGATTTTTACATGGATGATTGGGTTAGTGGAGCTTCAGATAGTGAATCAGCATCGAATCTAATTCAAGAAGTCACGTGTATATTAGCTAATTCAGGTTTTTTACTTAGACAATGGATTTCAAATGATCCGAAAGTACTCGAAAATTTATCATTCAGAGTAAATGATTTACAATATAAGATTAAGGACGAGAATCAATCAGATAAAACATTAGGCATACATTGGAATGCTTCACAAGATTTTTCAAATATAAAACAACTATTAACACGGATGATGTTCCAACCAAACGTTCCATACTTCCTAGTATTGCACAAATTTTCGACCCCTTGGGACTTATAGGTCCAGTGATATTAACTTCAAAATTGATATTACAAAATTTATGGCAGATTAAGTCTGATTGGGACGAGCCAATCACAGAAAATATTCATACAAAATGGTTGAAATTCTTCAATAGTCTCAGTTCATTAGAGACACTCCAAGTACAAAGACAAATAATATTGAAGGACAGTTCATACATTGACTTACATTGTTTTAGTGACGCTTCACAATCAGCTTACGGTTCTTGTATTTATGCAAGGTCAATAAATGATTCCGGAAATATATTAGTAAGGCTAATTTGCTCAAAATCACGCGTTGCGCCTCTAAAAACAATCAGTATCCCAAGACTAGAGTTGTGTGGACCTTTATTGTCAGCTAAATTGTTGAAAAGAGTAATTTTATCGTTAAATCTGAATATAGATAAAATAATTTATTGGTGCGATTCTAGCATAACGCTTGCTTGGATATCTTCTGATCCTAGCCGTTTTAAAACATTCATCCCGGACAGAATTGCACAAATTCAAACAATTACTCAAAACAACGAATGGCGTTACATACCCACCTCATATAATCCAGCTGTTTATATATCGAGAGGAATTTATCCACATGAAATTGGAAATTTATCGTCATGGTGGCACGGTCCATCCTTTCTTACTCAAAAACCAGAATATTGGCCATCTAATCTTAATACTAACAACATAGAACTACCTGAAACAAAACAGATTTATTTAATTTCGAATAATCCATATTATGAGGATGTTATAATAGAACGTTTTTCATCATTTAAAAAATTAACAAAGGTATTTGCATACTTACTTCGTTTTGGATACAATTCCAGGATTTCATTGATTCATCGAAGGGTGGGTGAAATTACTGATGATGAATTAGAAACTAGTATACAAACAATAATTAAAATCGTCCAAGAACAAGAGTTTCCCTCTGAAATAAAGGCGTTGAAAAATTCACTGAATTTACCTAAGGGTTGCAAATTATACAATCTTAGTCCGTTTTTGGACAAATGCGGAATATTGCGTGTAGGTGGACGTATAGCTAAGTCCTCATTAGAGTCCGATTCTAAGCATCCAATGATCATTCCATCTAAGCATAACTTAACTACCATGATCGTTCGACAAGAACATACTAGAAATTTACATGCTGGTTGTCAAACTGTGTTAGCAGCTATTCGTTTAAAGTTTTGGCCATTAAATGGTAAACAGGCAGTTAAAAGGGTTTTACGCAAATGTGTCATTTGTTTTCGTGTAAAACCACGTCACCTCAATCAAGTAATGGGACAATTACCTTCATCACGAGTTACTCCATCACGACCATTTTCTGTGTGTGGTATAGATTTTGCGGGACCTTATCTTGTAAAGGACAGTAAATTCAGAAACAGAAAGATGATCAAGGCGTATTTATGTGTATTCATATGCTTTTCATCGGAAGCAATTCATTTAGAGCTTGTTAGCGATCTAACGACTGATGGTTTTCTCAATGCTTTGAAGCGGTTTGTTTCTCGCAGAGGTATTCCTCGTCATATACATTCTGACAATGGAACTAATTTTGTTGGTGCAGACCGATACTTGGAAAAATTTTTAGAACTCACCAAGGGTACTAAATTTTCAAGGTTATTCATACGATTCTAAGATCAAGTGGCATTTTATTCCGCCGCGTACACCTCACTTCGGGGGGTTATAGGAAAGTGTTGTACGTTCTACAAAATTTCACATAAAACGTGTTATTAATAATGTATCTCTAACGTTTGAAGAGTTTCATACTTTCCTAGCGCAGATAGGATGTATTTTAAATTCCCGTCCCATTTACCCACTCACAGAAGATCCAGAAGACACAGAACCGTTGACACCAGGTCATTTTCTGATCGGCACATCTTTGAATGCTTTACCTGAAGCTGAAGTACAAGATGATAGAAGTACTCATGTCTCCAGATACAAATCCTTATGTTTATTGATACAAAAATGTTGGCAGAAATGGTCAAGAGTCTATCTTCATACACTACAACAACGAACGAAGTGGCAATATACTAACGTACCTGAACAATTAATAGGCTCATTAGTCGTATTGCACGAAGACAATCTACCACCTATATCTTGGAAACTAGGTCGTATCATTAATATTCATCCTGGAACCGACGGCGCTGTACGTGAGGTATCAGTCAAAACAAAAAATGGTGTTGTCAAGCGGTCAATAGTTAAAATTAGTGTACTTCCCACTGATAAAGAATGTTGAACTTTAATTACTGCATTCACATACTTTTAAATTGTTATTTCTTTTGTCACATAATTTCTTTTATATGTATCATTTTTTTTATTGAAAGTCAGTTCTTTCAAGGTGGGGAGCATGTTGTGGCTCCGATAATTCAGATAGAGTTCTATGTTACTTATTCTATGCTACATAATTATGTAGAGGAAGCGGGTCGGCTCTGAAAAAGAGACGCTTGTCTAATTTTGAAAGTTTGTTAAAAAATAAAATTCAACGTTTGTTTTTTGTTGCAAATCAAATCGAACAAGATTGTGTTTGATTATACTCAGAAAATACAGTCCACTTAACTAAGCGACACAAGACTTCACATATATACTGAAAATAAAATGAAATAAAAATTCTTTTTGCCGTTTCGACAATGTTCATTGTGTTTATCAAAATGTGAATTATTGTTTCCATGTAATTTAGAAAAGAATAGATGATTTCGATTAATGAAATGCGTCTGCAGCCGACTCGTGTTTTAAGATCCAATTAAAACTGCAGAAAACATTGGATCGGTTGTGTGTGAAAGAGTAATGTATGGCTAATTACAATTTGGAATGGATTGAATTTGATTAAATACAAGACATTCTAAGATTGTACAATTATAAATATCTATGATTATTGTATGAATTAGTTATTCTATGATAAACACTTCCGATCTATCATAATCAACTATTCAAGTTTAAGATAATTCTATGGAATTTAACCTTAAAATTGTTATTCATAATGTCATAATTAAATAATACTTTATCTTTTTCAGGTTGAATTTTAAATAGACAAGTGGAAAGTGGCACTTCAAACTAATCAAATTTTGTTAAGTTTGAATTATATTATTATAAAGTTTCGAAAGATTGGAATCTATTCAGTATATATACGAACCAATATACCAAGAAAATATACAAATATTACAAATGGTTCAAGAATATCAATATATATATATAAATCAATATCGTAGGAGACCACAATGTCCAAACCGTAATGTCCACCAATTTTTATGTCCACCTAATTCCATGTCCAAATTATTAATAAAATTGATTCCATTTTCCATTTTATTTCAAATTTAAATTGACGAGTTCCTTGTTCACGACCTGTCATTCATTTGGTTATTTCCTTGGTTACCTCCTGTTATTCAGTCGCGTCAAAATTATCTGCAAAAATGTCTGAGAATTCGGAATACAATACAGTTGAGGTCATTCCAACAAGAAAGGGAGGTCTGTTCCTGAACATTGACAACTATTTGTACACAAAAAAGGACGAAAAAGGTGGCAAAATTTATTGGACGTGCCGAAGACGTTCCGAATGCTCTGCTCTGGCTCGGACAACAGGCGTTGGCGGCAACATCATTGTTCTGCAAGGTCCAAACGAGTCCGGTCACCCAAATCACGCACCCAACCCTGCCGAAGTGGACGCTGAAAAAAAGTTGAATTCGCTCAAACGGACCGCTGAAGAGCATCCAGAGGCTCCACCGGTACAGGTTCTGCGGGGTCTGCAGGGCACGTCTGATGCTGTTCTTGCAAGACTGCCAGATCGCGACAATATTAGAAGAGCAATCAAGCGAGTACGAACACGCAATTTCCCAACCAATCCAACCAACCTTGAAGACCTTGCTGAAATTCCGGACGAATACAAGTTAACACGAGCCGGTGAATCCTTCTTCTTGTATGACTCATACGACGATGACGTGGATGAGGAGGTCGGTCGAATCATAATATTTGCAACGAAGCAAAACCTGACAAAGTTAATGCAAAGTCATTACTGGTATCTGGACGGAACTTTTAAGGTTTGTAAGCTTCTTTCGACTTTTCGACTTCTTCGACTTCTTCTTCGACTTTCTCTCACGGTTTTTTCAACTTCCAGGTTGTGCCGACTCTGTTTTTTCAACTTTTCACCATATTGGGATCCTTTTCTCAAATTACTTCTGGCGTTGAACAAAGTGTTGCTTTGCCCCTCGTATACGCTCTCATGACAAATAAAGCGCAGGCAGCATATGAAAAAGTTCTGGAGGTCGTCAAGAGCGAATGTGAGCGGATGCGGATTAGAACTTCTCTCCCTCAGAAAACTATGACTGATTTTGAGTTGGCCATAATCAACGCGATCTCGGAGCAGATCGGTGAAGCCAATGTGACCACATGTCTCTTCCACTTATCCCAGAGCGTTTATCGGCATGTGCAAAGCGAAAAATTGGCTGTGGCCTACAATGAGAACGAGGAGATCAGGAATGCAGCACACATGCTGTGTGCTCTGACGTTCGTTCCCGTGGATCACGTCGTGGAACACTTTGATTTAATGCTCGACGAAGTTCCAGAAGAGTTCCTGCCTGTCGCCGAATACTTCGAGGTCAACTACGTTCGCGGTGTTAAAGCCCGAGGAAGAAGACGTGCCAAGCCACCCCGCTACCATCCAAAGTTGTGGAACCAGTACAACGCTGTTCTACAACGGTTTCAGCGAACCAACAACCTGTCGGAAGGGTGGCACAACAGGTTCCAGAAGGTCGTAGGACGAAGCCACCCTGGTCTATTCGCCTTCTTCAAGGAGGTCCAGAAGGAGCAAGGCGACACAGAGACCATGTTGCAACAGCTGAACCTGGGGCAGCCCATACGAAAGAAGAAAAGCAAGGCCTCAATGCAAAATGAAGACCGCATCTATAACATTGTCAATACGTATCAAGAACATCTCGACGGGGGTTCAATTTTGAAATATCTACGTACCCTTGGAAATTAGATAAATATGTAACAAAACAATATGTTATTGGATATCATATTTATTGGACATAAAATACTGGTGGACATTATTTCTGGTGGACATTATTCCTTGGACATTACGGCTTGGACATTACGGTTTGGACATTACGGTTTGGACATTGCGGTCCCCAATCATTAATATATATATATATATATATATATATATATATATAAGAGATATAGAATTAAATTTTCTGAATTATGAAGATAACTTAGATAATTTAACATAGGATTATAAAGATGAATAAACGTAAAAGACTGAACCATAGGCGGGATTCGAACCCACATTACTGGATTTCTAGTCCAGGGTGTTTACCAATTACACCACTTCGGTCCTGTTAGATTTTCATATTTTTGTAAATATAAACCTCTGAAAGGATAGTAGATCATTGATGAACACAATGCGATTCGATGCCCTACCATAGATCAACTATTCACGCACATTCATCTGAAGTTCAGTCGTTTTTTGAAGTAAGGATTGTAGGTTGTACTGCTATGGTTGGCAGTTACTTGACAGTTCTTATTCAAATGACAGCATCCCGGTTCTTATATATTTCAATAGAACTGACTGAGAATTGTTCTGGTTAATTATAAACAAGTTTAAAGTTTCTTTGCCTAATTGGCCACTATCGTGTATGTAACTTAAGAGATATAGAATTAAATTTTCTGAATTATGAAGATAACTTAGATAATTTAACATAGGATTATGAAGATGAATAAACGTAAAAGATTGAACCATAGGCGGGATTCGAACCCACATTTCTGGATTTCTAGTCCAGGGTGTTTACCAATTACACTACTTCGGTCCTGTTAGATTTTTATATTTTTGTAAATATAAACCTCTGAAAGGATAGTAGATCATTGATGAACACAATGCGATTCGATGCCCTACCATAGATCAACTATTCACGCACATTCATCTGAAGTTCAGTCGTTTTTTGAAGTAAGGATTGTAGGTTAGTACTGCTATGGTTGGCAGTTACTTGACAGTTCTTATTCAAATGACAGCATCCCGGTTCTTATATATTTCAATAGAACTGACTGAGAATTGTTCTGGTTAATTATAAACAAGTTTAAAGTTTCTTTGCCTAATTGGCCACTATCGTGTATGTAACTTAAGAGATATAGAATTAAATTTTCTGAATTATGAAGATAACTTAGATAATTTAACATAGGATTATAAAGATGAATAAACGTAAAAGATTGAACCATAAATTAAACCATAGGCGGGATTCGAACCCACATTACTGGATTTCTAGTCCAGGGTGTTTACCGATTACACCACTTCGGTCCTGTTAGATTTTCATATTTTTGTAAATATAAACCTCTGAAAGGATAGTAGATCATTGATGAACACAATGCGATTCGATGCCCTACCATAGATCAACTATTCACGCACATTCATCTGAAGTTCAGTACTAACCTACAATCCTTACCTCAAAAAACGACTGAACTTCAGATGAATGTGCGTGAATAGTTGATCTATGGTAGGGCATCGAATCGCATTGTGTTCATCAATGATCTACTATCCTTTCAGAGGTTTATATTTACAAAAATATGAAAATCTAACAGGACCGAAGTGGTGTAATTGGTAAACACCCTGGACTAGAAATCCAGTAATGTGGGTTCGAATCCCGCCTATGGTTCAGTCTTTTACGTTTATTCATCTTTATAATCCTATGTTAAATTATCTAAGTTATCTTCATAATTCAGAAAATTTAATTCTATATCTCTTAAGTTACATACACGATAGTGGCCAAATAGGCATATATATATATATATATATATATATATATATATATGTATATATATATATATATATATGTAGAACTGGATTTTCGGGTATTGATCTGCGTTGTGTGGTTTCGGTCCTCGGAAGGACCAATTTTACGACGTTTCGGCAAAGTCGCATTTGCCATCTTCAGGTGATTCGACCGTAGAGTGTGGAAAATCTAGGCGAACTGACGCTTACTTGGAGGGACAGGTATTTATATCCCCCGTTATGCTTGACCTTTGGACTTTCGAACTATTTCACGCTTGGTTGATTTCTACGTGTTTGGCTCCGAGTGACACGTTTGGATGACGTCATTGCGTTGCTGGAATCAGCCGGAAAGTTTCCGTGACCTGTTGCACGTGCACTGGATACCACGTTCTCTCTTGTTTTTGGTTGTATCTTCCGACTTTCTAAAGCGGGTTTCCATGTTGCTGGTAATCTTAGTCCGTCATCTCGTTTGTTAAGACTATGTGGACGTTTCTCGATCTCTATTGCCTCCCTGGTTATTCTGGTGTAGAAGTGTTCAATGTTGGCTAGAGTCTTTGTGCCGCTAAAGTTGATCATATGGCCAGTACTTCTTACATGTTCAGCTAGTGAAGACGTGGTTTCTTTTTTCGACACAGCGTTTGCATGTTCAGTCTTTCGCACATCAATGCGTCTGTTGGTCTGTCCGATGTATGTCTTTTCACAATTACCACATGGCACCTCGTACACTCCTTGGCATTCTAGAGGAATTCTGTCTTTTGGATTCCGAAGAACATTTTTGATTTTCCTATCTGTTGTGAAGGTTATTTTGATATCATGACGGCTCAGTATTTTGCAGATTTTGTCAGTTGTGCCTTTTATGTAAGGTAGAAAGGTAATTGTGAAAAGACATACATCGGACAGACCAACAGACGCATTGATGTGCGAAAGACTGAACATGCAAACGCTGTGTCGAAAAACGAAACCACGTCTTCACTAGCTGAACATGTTAGAAGTACTGGCCATATGATCAACTTTAGCGGCACAAAGACTCTAGCCAACATTGAACACTTCTACACCAGAATAACCAGGGAGGCAATAGAGATCGAGAAACGTCCACATAGTCTTAACAAACGAGATGACGGACTAAGATTACCAACAACATGGAAACCCGCTTTAGAAAGTCGGAAGATACAACCAAAAACAAGAGAGAACGTGGTATCCAGTGCACGTGAAACAGGTCACGGAAACTTTCCGGCTGATTCCAGCGTCGCAATGACGTCATCCAAACGTGTCACTCGGAGCCAAACACGTAGAAATCAACCAAGCATGAAATAGTTCGAAAGTCCAAAGGTCAAGCATAACGGGGGATATAAATACCTGTCCCTCCAAGTAAGCGTCAGTTCGCCTAGATTTTCCAGACTCTACGGTCGAATCACCTGAAGATGGCAAATGCGACTTTGCCGAAACGTCGTGAAATTGGTCCTTTTGAGGACCGAAATCACACAACGCGGATCAATACCCGAAAATGCAGTTCTACACATTACGTCCGCGAGAACCTAAGAAGAAACATATATATATATATATATATATATATATA
This sequence comes from Endomychus coccineus, assembly GCA_958510875.1. Classification (NCBI taxonomy): domain Eukaryota; kingdom Metazoa; phylum Arthropoda; class Insecta; order Coleoptera; family Endomychidae; genus Endomychus; species Endomychus coccineus. The sequence continues at coordinate 100,928,587 of OY294068.1, read as the reverse complement.
TATATATATATATATATATATATATATATATATATATATATATATATATATATATATAACTTAAGAGATATAGAATTAAATTTTCTGAATCATGAAGATAACTTAGATAATTTAACATAGGATTATAAAGATGAATAAACGTAAAAGATTGAACCATAGGCGGGATTCGAACCCACATTTCTGGATTTCTAGTCCAGGGTGTTTACCAATTACACCACTTCGGTTCTATTAGATTTTCATATTTTTGTAAATATAAACCTCTGAAAGGATAGTAGATCATTGATAAACACAATGCGATTCGATGCCCTACCATAGATCAACTATTCACGCACATTCATCTAAAGTTCAGTCGTTTTTTGAAGTAAGGATTGTAGGTTAGTACTGCTATGGTTGGCAGTTACTTGACAGTTCTTATTCAAATGACAGCATCCTGGTTCTTATATATTTCAATAGAACTGACTGAGAATTGTTCTGGTTAATTATAAACAAGTTTAAAGTTTCTTTGCCTAATTGGCCACTATCGTGTATGTAACTTAAGAGATATAGAATTAAATTTTCTGAATTATGAAGATAACTTAGATAATTTAACATAGGATTATAAAGATGAATAAACGTAAAAGATTGAACCATAGGCGGGATTCGAACCCACATTTCTGGATTTCTAGTCCAGGGTGTTTACCAATTACACCACTTCGGTCCTATTAGATTTTCATATTTTTGTAAATATAAACCTCTGAAAGGATAGTAGATCATTGATAAGCAACTGTCAAGTAACTGCCAACCATAGCAGTACTAACCTACAATCCTTACTTCAAAAAACGACTGAACTTTAGATGAATGTGCGTGAATAGTTGATCTATGGTAGGGCATCGAATCGCATTGTGTTTATCAATGATCTACTATCCTTTCAGAGGTTTATATTTACAAAAATATGAAAATCTAATAGGACCGAAGTGGTGTAATTGGTAAACACCCTGGACTAGAAATCCAGAAATGTGGGTTCGAATCCCGCCTATGGTTCAATCTTCTACGTTTATTCATCTTTATAATCCTATGTTAAATTATCTAAGTTATCTTCATAATTCAGAAAATTTAATTCTATATCTCTTAAGTTACATACACGATAGTGGCCAATTAGGCAAAGAAACTTTAAACTTGTTTATATATATATATGTATATATATATATATATATATATATATATATATATATATATATATATATATTGGAAGTCACAATGTTTTCAATGTTTTTAGTTAAAAAACGAATAATAGGTGTCGTGGGACCCTAATGCCGAAAATTTGTGTGGAAGTCATTTTGACCTCCAGTACCTACAAGTACGCCAGTACTGCTGGCGTTGTATATACATCACAAGGTTGAAAAGGATACTTTCTTACTTCCATTTTAGTCTGATTATATGGCAACATTGCGATCGTTGCATTGCGTATGTCTTTTGTCGGTACTTGAAGTTTTAAAAGTGTTCAAGTGAATTGAAGAATAAATAATGTCATCTCGAGGTTCATTGATGTTAAGCTTTGTTAAACAAAGTATGTATACGTATACATGAATCTTAATACTGATTTTCTAAAAACTGTAAAATCTAATCTTAAACCATATAACCTACTTTGAATAATTCCCGCCCTAAATAAATCTTGAAGTCTACTGTGGAAAAGAGTGTTCGTTATTTTACTATTACTCAAAATTCTGGCGCATTTTGAATTGAAATATTCTTCAATCTCTATCGCTTCCAGTTGTGCTAGAAGTATGAGACCGTAACTTATATTTATTTCTTTTTTCAATATGTTTCATAATTGTTTGTTTTGATTTTTCTTAACTAATGCACAAAGAAAAATACAAACCTGCAAAAACATCTAAACGATTTTCTTACATTTCCTAAGTAACTATGAATCTTTTCTACAGATGAATCAAATATTGCTGCTGAAAAATCACCTAGGATAATAGGTAATCAAGTTCGGTGAGTCATTTTTACCTATTCTTTTCGTATAAAATTATTACAACTGTACACTAAATTGCTTTCTTGAATGTATATTCATTCATTTGTATGTTTTTAGAAATACAGTACGGGAAGCTCTTCCTTTGAGTTTGAGGAAAAGTGTAATTCTGAAGTTGATAACAATAAAGAGAATTTGGATAGTTATTGTCTACATAGTCAAGATTCATATACTGAAATGTTGATAATACGTTAAGGCCTACCACTATTGCCAACGACGTTCAAAATATGATTCAAAATGATAGTAGCACTTGTTTTTGTAAAGAAATAAGCAAATCTAAAGCATGCTTGGAGGATATTTGCGAATGTGCATATGTATCAGAAACTTCCTCGTCAGATTCTACTGACAATAATTCTGACTCTGATTTCTTTGACTTGGAAGCTTATTCCAATTTTGTTGATAAGATTCCAAAAACTCTAGAAATGTGTACATCTGATAATCCAAGAGATAATTTTACAGTTACATCAAACTCTTTTATGGAAGATTTTACGGACAATGTCGTCGACAAGAGTAAAGTTATTGAAACATCCTCACTGTCACTGGAAAGTATTCCTACTGAAAGAGCCACTGACGATACTAACTCAGATCCTGATGTGAATAATCATTTTGATTTTGAGTCCTCTGGCAGTTCAGAGATTTTGGATTCTTCTACTACATCAATACGAAATATATCTTCAATTCCAGAAGCCACAAATGGAAATGCTTCAAAACAAGGTATATTTTCAATTCAAAAAACCACAAATGAAAATGAGCTAGAAGATGCACCTCTCTCAGAGAGATTAAGGAACGAGAGAAGAGAAAATCTAAAAGTTATGCGATGTAAATTTTGTGAAAATGATATAGCTACAAAAAATTTCATGAGGCATTTGAAGAGGAATCATCAGGATGAGAACGAAGTACGTAAAATTTTCGAGTTTCCGAAACGTAGTAAAGATAGGCGAAAAGCTTCAGCTTTACTAAGAAATGACACCAACTTCGATCTCTACATAAATGGGGAAGTAAGACCTAACAGAAAATGCAATGAAAAGCTCGGTTTGAGTTACACTAAATATTATCCTTGTGAGTTTTGTAAAGGCTTATATCTGAAGAGTTATTTGAAATGACATGCTAAAAGTTGTGGATATAACAAAGGTTCTCAAAATGTAAAAAATACTAGGATGAATCATTTAGGAAATTCACAAACATTAACTGCTTGTGCTATAGATCCAACTAATGTTATATCTCAACTGGACATGAAAGAGAAGGTCTTCCGGATAATGAAAGCAGATGATATAAGTTTCGAAGCTAAAAAAGATCTTCTTATAGCGAATTTTGGTGAGTCCTATCTCAAAAAGCATAAGAGAGAGCGCATGGCCTATGCATGGAGTAATAGAATGAGAGAGCTTTCGCGTCTTTTAATTCGGTATCGCCTGATAGTAAATAACAAAGATCTCCAATTGAAAAATTTACTCCATCCAAAGAACTTTGATAATGTAGTTGCTGCAACACGAAGTATTGGGGGTTATGACCATATTAAAAAATCTTTTCAAGCTCCTAGTCTTGCTATGCATATGGGAACCTCATTGAAACATGCCTGCGATGAATTGATCCATTTAATTTTACGACAAAGCAAGGGATTCAAATATACAAACAACAACAGAAGAAAGATTATGGTTGCAAAACATTCGAGATTTCAAGGACTCAGTTCAATATCGTTACAGAGTTATCATCTCTTGCTAATAAAGACCTACAGGAGAAACGTTGGGAAAAACCGCTACTCTTGCCATTGGTGAGTGACATAAAGACATTTCGGGGAAAAAGATTGCAAATGGCAAATGAATGCACTCTTCACCTACTCGAAAACACTGATACCAATAATGTACATCGTTACAAAACTCTGGTGCAATGCACTCTGTCATTATTAATACTGCTTAACAGGAGACGTATTGGTGATGTTCAGTACTTGAAATTAAAAGATTACCAAAGTGACAAAAGAAGTAACACGACAGATTTTGAAAGTACCTTATTAGAAAACAAAAAGATTTTAACAACGAAATATAAAAGAGTCATCAATAGTGGGAAAGGAAGCAGAGCTGTGGTAATTTTGGTACCAGAAATACTGCAGAAATTTATGGACACATTATTATACCATCGCTCTAAATTTATTCCACAAGATAATGAATATGTGTTTGAATTCCGGGAAGCACTCTAAAATGGGGAAGAGGAGATATTGCTATGAAAGCTTTGGTGAAGAAGATACCTTTGCAACATCCCGAAGCAATATCGAGCAACAAATTGAGAAAACATGTAGCTACAGTTATGCAAATTTTAAATTCAACTAAGGACGAATCAAAACTATTTTCAAATTTTATGGGGCACACTGAGAAGACTCATGCAGAATTCTATGAGTAATTACTTATTTCTTTATTATTGACATATTGTTCATGATCTCTAGAACTTGCATTATTGGAGAAGTGAACATTCCTTGAGACAGCTACAGCCCTTCAAAGATATTATAAAAAAATTGTTCAACTGAACACACGACTCCCCAACTTTTGTTAGCAAACTGGCTTTCGGACACTCGTGCCGATCGAATGTATACTAGGAAGACTTGAAAAAGCGTGATCTCCGACACCAAAGACTCCCTTATACCAATTTTGAAAAAAATGGCACCATAATCACAAAACTCGTTCGCCGTATTGGAATTTTGAATTTTGACTGGAAAATATCGATCTACGAAAACCCCCTTGGCGGCTCCAATATGACGGACGAGTTTTGTGATTATGGTCCGATTCTATATAAAATTGGTATAAATGGGGTCCTTGGGTTCGAGGATCATGCTTTTTTAGTCAAAGTTTAAAAATTCAAGGTGGCGGCTAAGATAACTGACGAGTCTTGTGATTATAATCAGATTCTATTCAAAACTGGTCTAAGGGGGGTTTTGGGGTCGAAGATCTTTACTCCAAAATATGTACGTGATGAGTCTAGTAAATATTCAATTTTAAGGTTACCTGTCGATATATATCAAACTGCTAAGGTCTCGAAGATACTCATGTTAATGGAAAAGTGATCTTTACCGGTCGAATTCAGAGGAAAGTCTTTAAGGGATATAAACATGGAGGATTGTTATGTTGAGAAGGAAAATGTACTCGGAAGTTTTGATTGAAAGCGACTTATTTTTCATATTATCTTGAAGCGCGTTATACTGATGAAGCAAAATTATATCAGTGACTGAATGATTCGTAATACGAAAGCCGTATTGAACAATAGGTTCCTTTAACATTTTTCTTAACGTAAGGTCTATACTATAGATAGCAATGAATCTAGAAAATTTATTCGAAAACAAATTTTGTTTCCGGTCAATTCTTCGAAATGAAGATTATTTTAAAAGATCATTTTTCGGAAAGCGATGTTATGCCTGAAACGACAGATACAGAAATCAAATAAGTAAATTTCACCGTTCATTCCTTTTTTATCTAATGTAGGAGGGAGAACGTTAATGGAATGTGTATCAACAAGATTAAAATTCTCTTATTCTCTTTCTTGACAAAACAAAAAATGGTTGGGTTTAATATGTATATTTCTTATTTGTATTCAACAGTTGAAATGGAAGGTATGCTGCAAGATACTGCTGAGGGAGCAGTATCTGAAGAAATCCAGACTAGGACTTCAGGTTAGAAAATAATCAAACATTTATTGGCATTATTGAATTCTTGAGATGTTAAATATATAGACTGTCTGAAATTAGAGTTCGAATTTTTACCAAAGTATTTCAAACCAAAACAGAAATCAATAGTTCCTACAAACATGACTCGTTAATTTTTTCTAACTGAATCGTATCAAAATGTTTTCTAAATATGCATATATTCTGAACAAATTCAAATTGAATTATTATAGCTGTATGCTTTGTAAGAATTGAGTTTTGAAAAATACTACCTTTTGTGAGGGTACTTTTCAATTTCGATAAGCATACCCAGAAATTTAATGAGAGGTGACGCTTCTGTAGGATGCAATCAATTTACTTTGCATTTAAAATCATGTTCATTAAAAACAAAGGTATAAAAGTTAAGAAAAGAAAATTACATGCGATAAACTGGCTTCTAAGCTGTACTATTTGAATCTTTTGAAGACTGTTCTTCCATATGGAACAATTTGAACACATCGATTCCCCATTGAAACAAAGTTTAGTACTTTTCCTTTTATCGCTCTTGAATTTTGGATCATTTTCATATCAAAAATGAAGGCACATGTTAATTCCATGTTACAATTCACTTAACGTGGTGGCTTTACATATCCTTGGGAAAGTTTTGGAATTATGTTAGACATTATGTGTTTAGGGGAATCACGTTTCGACTTTGTTTATAGAAAAAGTTTCTCTTCGTTTAGCTGGAATGCACTTGTCATATAGAGCCGTCTAATTTCTGTATAGTCTGTATTATCCAAGTGTTCTGAAAATGTTCCTCATATTTACGAAAACACGTGTATTGTTCCTTTTTTTTATCAAAATCACCATTAAATAAATCTATAATCACCACTGAATAAAAGTTGTTGTAAAACATTGAATCTTAAATTGAAAACGTTGAAGTTACATAAGTCAAGCAACAAGTTTTCGGTCAGTCTGAAAACGAACGCTTAAATTTTCATACATTTTTTTCCATCAATTCATGAGTGCATCAAATTTTCGTTGGAAAGAATGGAAATAATTCCCATTAAAGTATTCAGGAAACGAGTGAAAAATATATACTGGTTTTTGATTTTGCTATTTAATGGATATTTCTTCAATTAATTTTTATTCGTCTTCTCCTTCAGTAGAATAATAACTAAGCTTCATATGTTTACAGATATAGACATCAGTAGTGGAGAGGAACTTGAAGAGGAACGCCCGAAAAAGAACCACAAAAGTTACTCTAAAGCTGAAAAGAGTGAGATATCTACTTCATTACTTGATATATTTGCGTAAATTCGATTATATTGCAGGTTGTAGGGAACAGAATATTTTGGGGAAGAAACTCAAAACTCATGTTAAAGCTAATAAGAGTAAGATATTTACTTCATTATATATGGTACATTTGTATGAATTTATTTATATTTCAGGTTGGTCCGAAAGAGAAATTTTATTATTACGAAAACATTTTGAATTACATTTAGAGAAACATTATTATCCTTCAGGAGAGGAAATCACACATTTCATAGAAGAAACAGTAGCAGTAATAAAATCAAAACTACAACATCTTCGAAAATTACAAATAAAAATCACATAATAATATTATAGATTCTCATATCCATGCAATAAAATGTTTTCAGTTGATGTATACGTCTGTGAGAGTATAGATTATATTATAATATGAGCTGAGGCAACGTCGCAGGACGTGACAACGTGCGTACCGTTATACAATTTTGCGTATATAAGTGGAAGTCATTGCGTATTGTAAATATCTGCACATATATGAGTCCAAAATTTTCGAAATCCTTCCCCCTCTTTTGATACCCCTAATCAGCATGATGTTTAGGCTATATGTACCCAATTTTGAAATATTTCGAGCAGTAGAAAACCTGGAAGTCAGGTCGCCTCTTCTGTGATACGGAAGTCACAGCTTATCATTTGCCAATATACATACATATATATATATATATATATATATATATATATGTATGTACCAGTCTGAATTTCAAAGCCATGATGAGTGTGTGCTTCCGTAAAATCAACTCACTTCATAATGTAAACAATGAATAAATTCCTGAAGAAGGCGAAAGCCGAAACGCGTCGAATGAAAAGATTGTTTCATTGAGATAATTCATTTAAAATTGCTGAAAAACCTAAGAGAACCCACAACTTACTTTATATATATATATATATATATATATATATATATATATATATATTATTCTTTTATTGATATTCTTGAACCATTTGTAATATTTGTATATTTTCTTGGTATATTGGTTCGTATATATACTGAAAATGAAATAAAAATTCTGTTTGACGTTTCGACAATGTTTATTGTCTTTATCAAAATGTGATAAAACCGGAAGTGACTTTCAATTTTTGTTCTTCTCAGTTAAAGGTTCCTTGAACAAACTGGAGATCATAACATTTTCAAATTTTTATCCTTCGAAATGACTGAGATGATCCATTGGAACATGTATACTGGGAAACCCGGTATAAGTTTTTTATAGATTAAAACCTGGTCGTGGCTGCTGCAAGCTCCGACGACATCGCAGCAGTCTCGCTAGAAAACCCAAAAGTCCCCACCTGTCGGTAAGTAAATTCAGAATCTCAAATCGTGTGCTCTAAGTAGTCTTATGGAACTCAGAATGACTGCCTTCTGCAGTCTATCAAGATCTTTTCACCGAGTTCTTACAAGCCGGGATGATCTTCAAGTTCGAACACAGCGGAGAGGTAATTCCGCCCAAAACACAGATGATCAGAACAACTAACACGACCTTGTGTCCTGGGTATGGCGTGCGGAACTCGAACAGGAGATCTTGATACTTTGTTCATTTTTCCTCCTCTTTCAAGACTATGTTCTTTTCTGCCGGAGCAGAGAATTAGATGACATACGTAGTCTTGCTTTGTTCATCGAGAAGGACAACGTCAGGCCTATTTGCTTGTATGGGCCTGATGGAAACAGGTAATTCCAGTAGATCTGACATTTCTCGTTTCCGACAACGGACTCAATATTTCCAGGGATGTAAGGCAGCACCGGGTCTTGGTCTATTCCGTACGAGTGCCTTAGATGGTAATACAGCACCCGTAGGGCTGCATTATGGCGATGGCTGTACACGAGGCCGCTTTTGGCGGACATGCCGACAGAAGATGGAAAAGCGTCTCAGGCGCCTTGCGACAGGTTCTACAGCTGATATCGTTAACCTGCACACCCTATCACGTTGTGGCGATAGACCAAGATGTTGATTACGCCATCTTGGCAAGCCGCGGTTCATTCTTCGGTTTCGGATGTAAGCCCGGCTGACCTTAGGTAGCCGAAGGTCAGCCTGGTTGACAAGCCGAGCGTTTCGATGTTTCGGTAGAAAACATCGTGTATCGGCTTGTCAACCTGACCACATGAGCATAAGATCTTGCTCCGCAGCATATGTTCTTTTTTTATAATTTTATTTAGTCTATCGGGTATTGGTTTTGTGTGAATAGTTTAGTTAAATCATTTGGACCTTGTATCCTGAGGTGAAGGCTAGTGAGTTTTATTGCTTCATCGATGATTGAAATTGCTGTGCATTTTTTATGTGATATGGGATGGTTTGAATAGAAATTTGAATATCTTTCAGGAGAAGAGAGTTTTTTCTCTGATTAAAGTTATATCTAAGAAGTTTATTTTGTCGTTGAGTTCTTTTTCTATGGTCAATTGCAAATATGGATGAAAACTGTTGAATTAGTTTGAAGTGTAATCTGTTTCATACTCTGGGATTGCTGTTAGGCAGTCGAATCGCATTGATGAACACAATGCGATTCGATGCTCCACTGTGGATCAACTATTTACCTACTCACCCATGATCATCCAAACCTCCATCATTTTGAAGTGAGGAATGTAGGTTATTAAACGTGTCATAAAATAGAATACAGTACAATATAAAATCCAAAGCTCAAAATTAGCTAAAATATTAGAGTTTAAATTATAAATTACGGTTGAAGTTATATAAATATACACAGATGACCCAATATACTATTAAGAAAACTCTTACTGAGTTTTTATTTATTTAATAATTATAATTTATTCTTCCGGCTAGCTTTTTTATTTAGTTTATTTTGAATAATAATGATCCTTTTCTTTTTATATATTTTTATTTTATGGAATTAAACACAATATTCTTTGAATGTTAAAAAATTTCTATATTTAAATCTCTATGACTCTAATTATCTCAGGGTTTCAAATTTACAATTTAGTTTTATGTTCTAAGCATAGAACTAGCTTTAACCTCAAAACTATTCAATATTAATAGTTGTTTACAAAATTACAAACGACAATCTTTCTTTCAGATTTACAAATAACACTACAATGGAGATATAATAATAAACAAACTTACTTTTAGTTTATATCCAAAAGTGTGTTTAACTATGTTGGCAATTTTCGATTTAATTCTTTTATAATTTCGTTGATGATTCACTTTTACACAATACTATGCTTTTTCACAATAATCACAGGTAACTAATTTGGATTACTTCTTCTTGAGACTCAGGAACTGTTGATAATACTTTGTTTTATCCTTTTAGATAAAACATGAAACTTTTCGATGCTTTATTGAAATTATTGATGAATGGTAATCGTTGGAAATTTCTTCTTAATTGGAGGTTATTACAGCCTTTTTACTGGATTCAGATACTTGGATAATCGTTGACTTTATATAAAACTTATTAACTTTGGTTTCTTTGAACCTATCGAAGTTTGGAATACTTTCGTTCACTGGTTTTTTATAGGTTATGAAATTTTGGTGAGTTGCAGTAGTACTTTCAGTCTACAGATGTAATGGCAAACTAACTTCTTTACTTTCAGATTCGTTTTTATAGGCCTCCAAAACCGACGCAACTTTATGTCATAAACAACCTATGAGATGATTGCTTTTCAAATCAAGGATGCCAAGTTAATTGTTGTGAAACTGACACAAGTCTTCATTGTTACCAGATTGACATTAGAAATTCCTATTGACCAATCAGAATTTAGTATTCTTTACTTTTTGAATTATTTGAGATTTTCAACTTATTTTAATTGTTAGTGATTCCTTCTTTTTAAATTAATATTGCCTACATTTTTCCCCACACTTTGGTATAATATAACCTATGATTGGGTTATTATTAATATGATTATTCCCATATTTATGGTTTTCTTGACAGTTACTTATTCTTAAATCTAATACATACCATATTATATCAATAACATTCTTTTAACATTACATAACTCAAATTTACTAATCCTAACTTACATCTATAACATTATTCAATGTTTTGTACTATCTCATGATAGTTTTGTAATCATTTTACTTATGATTTATGATTTCGTTACACTGAACGTTTCTTCACTTTCACTGAAGTTCTTGTTTATCACATCTTATACTATTACATCGTTGTTTATTATGTTTTACATTGTTAATATTAATATCCTAACTATTATTTAGCTTTTATTATTGTTTTTAATTCCATAAAATATTTTTTATTTGATCTTTTCTTATTTTCATAGTTCGGTAAGTTATTATTTTTAAATTTTTATTGTCTATGAAATGAAATCATAACAAATTCCCCTAAATCAATTTTAACATATTAATCACATTAATATTTAAAATTTATTTATCTTTTGATTTTATTTTCATGAACTAAATTTATTAATAATTATACTTGTATATTTGATCAATATTAAATATTCCCCTTATCTTTCCGTTTTCAGGATTCATTAATTCATAACTATTTTCAGCATTTTCATTCATGACTACATACGGACCTTCAAAAGCAAAACATAATTTTCCACATATATTCTTTTTATTATTAGTTCCTCTCATTGCTCTTACTATTACTAATTCACCTATTTCAAATTTAATTAACCTTCCTCTTTTTCTCATTTCCCTATTCATATATTTTCTTGCATTTCTTTCTAACCTATTTCTTGTAAATAAATTCCCTCTTTGATTTTACATTTCTTTTTATTTTTTTCTGATAATTCTGTTTTCCCTTTTCTAATTCTATCTAATGAAATATTTGTTCCTACTTTATATTTGAACATTCTATATGCACTTCGAATACCAACAGGTTTATCTTTAAATCTATACACTTTTTCTTTTAAAATAATGCTAGTGTAATCTCTACAACTTTCATGTAAAGGAATCAACCAGAAACTATGTCTTAAATCAACTTTACTAAAAATTTGTGCCTTTATTATTCTACCAAAAATTGACTCTATATTTTTAGGAGCTTCATATTGTGGTACTGACAATCTATTCAATGTTCGAGCATCTAAACATAACCTAATATCACCATTTGACTTTTTTGCTATAACAATAGGGTTTATATATTTTGTTTTACTTCTTTCTATTATGTCTTGTTCTAGCATTTCACCGATTTTTTTCCTAACATCTTCTATGTACTTGTATGGGATTGGATAGTTCTTGGATTTAAAATTTTCAATTTCTTTGACTTGGAATTTATGAATATAATTACTAGCTATGCGAGTTTCATCAATTATTAAACCTTTATGTTGTGAAATTATTTCTGATATTATTCCCCTATATTTCTCGGATATTTTCATCTGCGAGATTATTTCATTTAAATTTCTGCTTGAGTCTTTTCTTTCGACCGCATTTATTATATTGCAACCTTCATTTGGTCTGTCAATATTTTCATTTTCCCCTTTCCCTATCTTTATAATTTCATCTAACAACTTTATTTCCTTTTCCTCGTAATCTATAATAATTCCATGCTTTTCTAATTCATCAGTTCCCATAACAATATCCAATTTCATATTCGGCACTACAAATAATTGCATCTCTAGACTTGACTTCCCTATTATAATATGCTCAGTAATCATTTTTGATACTTCAGTAATTTTCTTTCCACTAATATTTACTAATTCTACTTTTGGTATTTTCAATTGATTTGTTAATTTTATTTCAGACAATAGTTCTTCCCTTATTAAAGATAGTTCTGATCCTGTATCACACATAATTTCTACTTCTTTCCCTTTTAAAAAACCTTTTAATTTAATTAAACCTATACTTTCATTTTCTTCCCTTTGCTGTTCGTAGTCAATGTATTCCCTCTGATGTTCATATAATACATTAACGTGGTATTCGTGCTTTCTTAAAAATCCTGATTTTGTTGATTATTTTGACTTGAAGAGTCTTCCCTTTCCATATTACTTTCTATCCTACTACAGTTTACTTCCCTTTGATTATTTTCATTTCTACTATTATTTCTATTATTATTATTATTTTGACTTCTATAATCCCTATATCTATTTCTATTTTGATTAGCATTATTTCCATTATATCTATTTTCCCTATTATAATAATTTTGGTTTCTATTATCTCTATTTCGAAAATTGTTTTGATAATTATTATTTTGGAATCTATTATTATAATTTTGATTTCCCCTGTAATTGTTCCTGTTATCATTATGTCCATTTTGTTGCCTAGTTCCTATGTTATTCTTATTATCAATTCTATTTAAGTATGATAGTAGTTGATTCATGTTTTTAATATTTGCAATGGCTATTGCCTCAGATATTTGACTTCGATACTGTCTTGAAATGTATAAAACTATCTCTTCCTCTCTCATCTTAGGTTCTAAATATTGCGCTTCATTATATAGGCTAAGTGCATAAGCATTCATGCTTTTTCTAGTCCCTTCTATATACTTCCTAAAATATAATCTTTCTCGACATTTCGATTGTTCATTTTCACCCCAAAAATTATTTAAAAACTCATCTATAAACTCATCTAAACTATTTAATTCCCTTTCTTTGCAATTGAACCACAACAAAGGTTCATCAACCAATCGTTCTCTTATTAATTTTTTCATTCTCTCTATATTCCTTTCATACTGTATTTCATTTTTCAAATCTTTAACAAAAATGCATGGATGTAATAATTTTATGTTTCCATTAAATTTTATTGTATTCTCATGACCTACATTTCTGTATTCTATATTCATTCTCTCTTCGGATCTATTCTCAATTCTTTTTATTCTTTCATCTTGTTCATTTATCATTTTTTTCTGATTTTCTCTTATACTTTGTACATTCACATTTACATTCTCTTCAATATTCTTCCCCATATCATTCATTCTATTTTCCATAATATCTATTTCTTTCTCTACATTATTAAACTTTCTATTTACAAAGCTATTATATTCTTCTAATTTATTATCTATACTTTCTTCAACATGTTGTCTTATTTCCTTTTTTTCAGTTTCAACTATTCTCATAATTTCCTCAGTTCTTTTATCAAATTTATCATTCACTCTCTTAATTTCATCTCTTATATCACTCATACCTTGTTCAATTTTAGCATTAGTTTCATTCTTACATTGTTCAATTTTTTTATTTGTTTCATTAGCTTTTAAATTTAAACTTTCAAGCAATATCATTATTTGTGATTGACTATCTATTATTGGTGGTCTTTCTGCACTAATCATTTCACCCTCTTGATCAAATCCTATCAATTCTGGAGTCCTCTGTCTATCTCCTTCCATTTTTACTTTCTTTTTAATTAACCTAGTTCTTTAAATTATTTTGATACGCGGTTCTATTTCTTTTTTCAAATGGCCTCACGTTTGAGCGACAATTATTACTAAAAATCTTATGAGTTTATTTTGCCCCACGTTGGGCGCCAATTATTAACTAAACTCTTACTGAGTTTTTATTTTATGGAATTTATTGATTATGAATAATAATGAACTTTCTCTTTTTTTTATTATATTTTTATTTTATGGAATTAAACACAATATTCTTTGAATGTTAAAAAATTTCTATATTTAAATCTCTATGACTCTAATTATCTCAGGGTTTCAAATTTACAATTTAGTTTTATGTTCTAAGCATAGAACTAGCTTTAACCTCAAAACTATTCAATATTAATAGTTGTTTACAAAATTACAAACGACAATCTTTCTTTCAGATTTACAAATAACACTACAATGGAGATATAATAATAAACAAACTTACTTTTAGTTTATATCCAAAAGTGTGTTTAACTATGTTGGCAATTTTCGATTTAATTCTTTTATAATTTCGTTGATGATTCACTTTTACACAATACTATGCTTTTTCACAATAATCACAGGTAACTAATTTGGATTACTTCTTCTTGAGACTCAGGAACTGTTGATAATACTTTGTTTTATCCTTTTAGATAAAACATGAAACTTTTCGATGCTTTATTGAAATTATTGATGAATGGTAATCGTTGGAAATTTCTTCTTAATTGGAGGTTATTACAGCCTTTTTACTGGATTCAGATACTTGGATAATCGTTGACTTTATATAAAACTTATTAACTTTGGTTTCTTTGAACCTATCGAAGTTTGGAATACTTTCGTTCACTGGTTTTTTATAGGTTATGAAATTTTGGTGAGTTGCAGTAGTACTTTCAGTCTACAGATGTAATGGCAAACTAACTTCTTTACTTTCAGATTCGTTTTTATAGGCCTCCAAAACCGACGCAACTTTATGTCATAAACAACCTATGAGATGATTGCTTTTCAAATCAAGGATGCCAAGTTAATTGTTGTGAAACTGACACAAGTCTTCATTGTTACCAGATTGACATTAGAAATTCCTATTGACCAATCAGAATTTAGTATTCTTTACTTTTTGAATTATTTGAGATTTTCAACTTATTTTAATTGTTAGTGATTCCTTCTTTTTAAATTAATATTGCCTACATTTTTCCCCACACTTTGGTATAATATAACCTATGATTGGGTTATTATTAATATGATTATTCCCATATTTATGGTTTTCTTGACAGTTACTTATTCTTAAATCTAATACATACCATATTATATCAATAACATTCTTTTAACATTACATAACTCAAATTTACTAATCCTAACTTACATCTATAACATTATTCAATGTTTTGTACTATCTCATGATAGTTTTGTAATCATTTTACTTATGATTTATGATTTCGTTACACTGAACGTTTCTTCACTTTCACTGAAGTTCTTGTTTATCACATCTTATACTATTACATCGTTGTTTATTATGTTTTACATTGTTAATATTAATATCCTAACTATTATTTAGCTTTTATTATTGTTTTTAATTCCATAAAATATTTTTTATTTGATCTTTTCTTATTTTCATAGTTCGGTAAGTTATTATTTTTAAATTTTTATTGTCTATGAAATGAAATCATAACAATACATTAATCGTGTATAGTATTATCATTTATATATTTGCTCATCTTGTAATATACCCTTTTAATAAGGATTTACGTCATTTTAAGTTTGAAGGCATTTATAGGTGAAGTTCTCAGGCATACTAGTAACTTATCATGTATTTTCAACAGACAGAAGTGTACATTGTTTAGGATATATGAGAAGTTACAACGTCCACAAAGTAGGTCCTTTTTAGATCTAGTGTCATGTGAGTGACTTCTAGAATATTTGTTGAGTAAGTCCTGATTCTTCTTTACGAATAAGACTATTTCATATATGTATACACTTGTAAGGGTGAGTATTGAATTCAGAATGAAGTACGGTTTACAGCTAGTGGTTTGCCTAATTTTGGAGACACCTCTCAACATTTTCTCTTGTAGAATAAATATTCTTTCGAAGTCAGGAGATCCCGCCCAGAAGATGATTCTGTACCCAAAACTAGATTCAACATAAGCATTGTAAGGGATCAATGCTGTTTCCCTATCAATCTCAGCTGTAAGTACTTTTAGTGAGTAACACTATTTGCCTAGTTCTTTGATGAGAGGATCAATATGTTACTAAATCAATATGTTACTAAATTCGGAGTTTTCATTTCGATATGAGTATTTAATGATGTGCTTATTCAATGTTTAATATTAGGTAATTTTCCTTATAGTATTATTCCATTTTTATTAGTTTCTGACATCTGCGAACTGAACGACGGCGACGCTCTCACCCAAGATATCAGTCATTTTTATAGCGGATATAGCAGTGATCCCAATATAGACCCCTGGAACATTTCTCTTTCGACTAGACAGTAATTTGATTTGACTAGATCCCCTTTTTTATCTTCCCTAAAATATATTTTTTCCTATTGATAAGGTATGATGAAATGAGCTCCAGTGTAATACCTATTATACCGTAGCAATCAAGTTTTTGGAGAAGTATATCATAGTTTAAACAGTCGAAAGCTTTCGATTGATCAATGCACATTGTTAGAGTGAGTTTCTCATTATTCAAGAAATTTAATATATCATAGAGGGCCAGATACACTGCTCTGATAGTGAAGCCCGTTTTGAGCTTTATTCAGGATGGTGTGTTTTTCAAGAGAAGAAATTATTCATTAATGAAGCCTTCTTCGAATATTTTGCTGACGATATTTAGGACTGCAATGGGACGATAATTTTCTATGTTTTTTTTGTGTCCCATTTTGAATAGAACTTTTATTTTTGCAATATTTAATGAATTGGGAAACGTACCACTTTCCATCGAAATATTGATCATAACTGATAGAGGTATTGCGATGTATTGCGCCATCTAGTTTAGGACATAAGTAGAAACATCATCAAGACCTACTGATATCGAGGCTAAGGTCCGACAAGCTCTTGTTGGTATCAAAAACTTAGCTGCTCCCGGTCCTGACGGCATTAAAATATGGTGGTGGAAGTAATTTCCTTCCAGCCACAGCCGTCTGGCCAGGGTCTTTGACTATTGGCTTGAAGAAAAGCCGAGATTCCAAGGTGAGCTGTCGAGGGGTACACTGTGCTACTTCCAAATAGTGAAGCCTCGTCTGATCCCAAGAACTACCGGCCGATCACTTGTCTCAACACCTACTTCAAGTTATTTACACTATCTTGTATGCTACGTTGTTGAGATCGATCAGTCCGGTAATTAATAACATCAGCAAGCAGCGGGGGGCAAAGAAAGGCATGCAGGGTTGCCAGGAGAACCTGGTGATGAATATATCACTCAATACTTCACACTCTACAAGAGCAACCTTTCCATGGCCTGGATTGACTACCGCAAGGCATTCGATTCAATATCACATGAGCCATTATTATACTTGCTCGAATACCTTGCGGTACCAACTCCACTAGTGAGGTTCACAGAACATCTGTTGCCACTCTGGAAGACTCTTTTTGCCATCACATCAGGCACACGACGAGTCTTGACAGAGTTGGAAATATTCAAGAGGGGAATTCTTCAAGGAAACTCATTGAGTCCTCTCTTGTTCAACATCTCACTGCTTCCGCTGTCCATGGCTTTAAGACGACATGGATATTACTCTTGACCACCGAAGAACCGGAGGCATCAGATCACCCATTTGTTTCACATGGATGATTCGAAACTGTATGCCTCTGGGGAGAAATACCTCCATGAAGCTCTCAATGTGGTTAAGGAATGTACACAAGCCGTAGGCATGGACTTGGCATTGGTTTGATTTGAGGAGAGGACGATATCCGGAAGTGCATGAGAATATGCAGCTTTCCGACGGAAGCGTCTTTGAACAACTTGATGCTGGAGATACTTATCGATACCTGGGAATTCAACAGCGTCCTAATTATGATGCTTCCCAGGTGAAGGTGGTGTCGAATTTCAGATCAGTCGAGAAGGCCGACTAGAAGGCAGCCTCGAGTTCCTTCTCGCCTGAAAGCACAGATAAATGCCGCGGAGCAAGATCTTATGTTCAGGCGACATGTTGACAAGCCGATACATGGTGTTTTCTATCGAAAAATCGAAACGCTCGACTTGTCAACCAGGCTGACTTTCGGCTACCTAAGGTCAGCCGAGCTTACATCCGAGACTGAAGGATTTACCGCGGCTTGCCAAGATGGCGTTATTAACACTTTGGTCTATCGCCGCAATGAGATGGGTGTGCAGGATCCTGATGTTAGCTGCAGGGCCTGTCGAAAGGGCGCCTGAGATGCTTTCACACCTGGTGTGGGCATGTCCGGCAAAAGCGGCCTCGGCGTACACCCATCGCCATAATGCGGCCGTACGGGTACTGTATTACCATGTAAGGCACTCGTACGAAATAGACCGAAAGCCGGTGCTGCCTTACATGCCAGGAGATATTGAGTCCGTTGTCGGAAACAAGAAATGCCACATCTACTGGAATTATCCGTTTCCGATCGGCAGGTCCATACAAGCAAATAGGCCTGACGTTGTCCTCCTCGATAAACTAAGCAAGACTATATATGTCATTGAATTTTCCGCTCCGGCAGAGAAAAATATTGTTCCGAAAGAAGAAGAAAAACGGACCAAATATCAAGATCTCCTGTTCGAGCTACGCACGCTATACCCAAGCCAAAAGGTCATAAAAATGGTTCTGATCGGTGTTTTGGGCGGAATTCGGTCTTTGCTGAATTCGAACTTGAAGATCATTCCGGCTTGTAAGAACTCGGCGCAGATCTTGATAGACCGGATGCAGAAGTTATTCATTCTGGGTTCGATTAGAATACTTAGGGCACACGATTTAGGAACATGAAGCTACTTACCGGCCGGCGTGGAGGAGTAGCTTCGGTCAGCCGCCTCTTAGGTTTTCTGGCGCGACTGCTGCGATGTCGTCGGACCTCGCAGCATCATCGATGTAAGAAAAAATGTATAGATACATATATTTACTAAGGATTCATTTGTTTGAACCAATCTTTCGATATTCCGAATTTTGGATAGTAATCTGGGTTTTAGGTTCAGCTTTCAATGAAATGTTACTCTGTCAACGTTCCGGAAGTAGATTTCCACCATTTTCAAAATTTTTAATATCAAACCTCGAATTCCATTCAGTATTATTTCATTAATTTGTTGAATAGAACATCTTCATATTACATATTGCACATTATTCTAAATTTGTACTGTTAGATTATAATTATTTGAATTTTAATCTGTCACTTTCATTCTAATAAGGTACATAACGCATCATTACTTGTTGTACAAAGTAGGTCATCGGAAATGTATAATATACAACTTGTGCGGATACTTGCTATTTGATACACGTGTTACAGGGTGATAAAACACTAGTTACACAAAATACAGTATTTTCTATTCGATAATAGGTAGCTTCGTCTGCAGTCATATTTGTGTTTTCGAAACCTTCGATTTTTGGTCTAATTTGATATTTCAAAATAGTGTTAGGACAATCTGTGCTGACGTGCTAAATTTTTGATAACATGTAGATAGTGAATTTCCCGCCAGGAAAACTGCGAAGGCATAAAATAATCATTGAGGTTACATACTGAATTCCTAGTTTTTGTTTTCCTCCTACTCCTTGGAACATTGCATTTAATGTGGATTGAATCAATTTGTGAAGGAACAATACCTTGCCTCGCCTAAAATTCCATCATGTTATTATATTCGTTATAGCAGAATAATTTTATGCAATTACGGTGCATCATCTGTTCCATACTCAATAGGATCTGAAATATGAAAAGTCAGCTGTCTTGAACATGGCATTTGGCATAACATATTACTGTGTAGCAAGTGGCTAATGAATGATTTTGCCGTTCTTTTGTCTATCATCTTATTGAATAATTGGTTATTTTTTCAATAAGATTCTCATTTCCTTCAACATACATGAAGTAGTACCTTGTTATCTTTTATTGTTAATTTAGATGTTACTTGAATAGTGATACCACAACGTTGTGCTAGTATAGTAATATAGTTCCATAGTGGTATTTGATATCTGTATGATATAATTTTTGAATATGAATATTGTTTTCCTGGAAATGTTACCTCGTGTTTCCTCTTGTTCCGGAAAAAGGAAAGCAAATATCGAAGTTGATGAATATCTAATGCTATGAATGAGAAATAATCACCTTCATTCACTAAAAATACTTAATAATGATTCTCGACCCAGGTATGAATTATATATAAATTCTCGGGAAATATGTCACATATAACCGAAAATACTGATGAGCATTTGGCTACCAAATAGCCATCATCAGAGTAAACTAAATTGGGAATCATACATAATCTGCCTGTCTGAATACTATTTGGGTATAATGCAAAAAATGGGAGAGAAATCAGAAATGAATGAATTCCTTTCCCGTAACTACATTTTCATATCTTCTACATTTCATAGATATTTGTTCTTACTATATTTCAGAAGTGATAAACTTGAGAAGTAGTGTGACATGTATTTGTAATACATGATTTTCAGCATTATTTTCCTCAATATGGTCAAAATGTTCCTTCTAGTTGAACCCATATAGCATTTTGAATATGTCTCATAACGGATTTTGCAAATTCCGGAATTGTCTAAGTCGGAACCTTATCTAAGATGTTGCCTAAACGGTTTTTTATCTTGTTCCTACTTCTATAAATGAGCTGTATTGCAAATTCAGGAAGCAAATTATGCGAGTTAATAAATGAATTGAAACTTCTGAATTTCGTTCAACTATGTAAAGATAGTGGCTCCAATTTGGTCAGTTCTTTGCGTTCCAATTTCTTTTTTTATTTAGAAATTAAACTATCCATCAGAAATTCGTCTATAACACGAATTAAACCTCGAATGGTGAGTGATCTCAAAACGAAAAAGACCACAGGATAGCTACGGAGTCGCAGAGAAAGTGTTCAGCGAACAGTCCCATACGGGTTCCAGATCCCTTCCAACCAAACACATGGAGGGTCATCATGATTGACAGTTTAGAAGGTTCATGTAAAAATACTACTATTTTAAATAAACATCAATATCAATATGAATAGACATAACTTGCTAATTATATCTTTAACTCGCCAATGACAACAAAGATATACAATTCCATTGTAGTCCCCAACATCAGTTCGCTAATTCGGGAAGTAGGAAGCATTACCATTATCAACGACCGTAAAAGAAGGGCTGAATCATAGTAAACTTTTGATGCGATGACCGAATTTTATTATTATATCAATAAAGAGATGGCGTGCAGACGGAAATTCCTTTTACAGATAAAGTTTGAGTGTCACCGTGAGTTCTCAGTATAGTGGTGTTCATTTTATTGTCCCTAATGACGGGACTGTAATGAATATATGTTATCACTCAATAATTCAAAGCATAAATGTAAGTCAAATTTGAAGTCATCTGCATTCCGAACCTTTATTGTCTCCAGGAAGTATGAGAGTATAATAAGTTCAAGAACAACAAAATATTGTATTCGTTGAAAAAGTAATGTAATATTGTGTCTAGAATTAAAATCATTAGCGAACTAAAATATCATGTATGAACTGATGATCTGAAATAAAGATACTAATGTCGAAGTCAAGGTAACCCACAAATTTTAAATTACCTTAAGAAATAAGCCAATGGACTCCGTATTATCTTTCAGTGATTGTAAACAAATAATTACTTAGATAATCCAATAGGTTTTTCAAAAACCGGTCAAGTGGTTACAGATTATATTTCCTTTAAACAGACAATAACTCTTACGATAAATTACTCAATCCTTTATGATGTAGTCACCAACAAAAGTAGACTCGAAAACGATAAGATAAGATAATAGAGTGAATTCTCAAAACATGCAATGAAATGGATCTGTAAATTCCAGAATAATTATGCAGATCATTGGAAACTGAACTTTTTTCTAGGAAGTCTCAAACTAAAAAAAAAACAATTTTAGGGTGACCAAACCCCAAAAATAGTTGTAACTATACGATAACGATAATATATTTAAGGTAATGATAGAATAGAATAGAATAGAATAGAATAATTTATTCAATAAAGTAAAATAATTGTACAATGTTTTTGTAATATAAAGTATTAGTTTTAAAATAAAATTAATTCTGTTTATGATCACAGAAGCCCTATTGGCTTGTTAGTGATCCTAGGGTATTCTAAATATATATATACATATACACATACATATACATATACACACATATACATATACATATATACATACATATACATACATACATGAATATGACAAGAGTAAAAGATAACAAACTAAAGGATGAAGAAGAAAAATAAAGTTTTTAACTTAAATATTCATACAATAATTCTATAATAATTCCAGCAGAGATAAAAGTTTGAACCTAATTTTTAATTTATTTTATTTTAATGATATTAATTTTAATTTTTAATTTTTAATTTTTAATTTTTAATTTTTAATTACATGAGAATTTCATTAATCTTGCTACCTGACATTGTTATCCATAGTTTTAGCTTTTTATTGAAGGATTGTGGTGATCCATAGTAGTGTTTTAGTTCTATTGGTATGATATTATAAAGTTTAGTCATATAATAAGCGTAAAATTTTTGAGCAATAGTTTTATTGGTTTTTTGGATCAGACATTGTTTTGAGTGAGATCTTGTGTTATAGTCATGTTGAAAATGATTCAATAAATGCTTGTTTTTATGCATATATTTTAAAATTTCGAAGGCATACAGGTCTCTTACTGATAGTACATTAAATATTTTATACAAATCTTTGGAAAAGAATAGTCTTGGTTTAAATAAAATTATCTTTAGGATCGTTCTTTGTATGATATTCACACGATTAATATTAGATTTAAAAGTACCACCCCAGACTAATAGACCATATGTAATTAAAGATTGAACCATAGCATAATATATATTTTTTAATATTTCTTTAGGCATTACATTACGCAGTATTTTGAATAGATATGCTACACGTTTAATTCTGTTTACTAAACTATTTATGTGTTCATTCCATTTTAGATGAGCATCTATTATTAATCCTAGATACTTAATATGCTCGGCTCTTTTAATTTTTGTTTTACATGAACAGTTTACTTTATTGCATGTATATTTATGTAGTGTAATGTCATTTAGATCCTCTATGTTTTTTTGATTACATGTGAAGCATAGGAATTTTGTTTTTTCACTATTTAATACTAAGAGATTATGATCCAACCACGCACAAAGTATTTGCATACAATTTTCCGCTTTTTCTTTTACTGATTCCCATGAGACACCATCTATTAGAATGACTGTATCGTCGGCGTATGTAATAATATTAATATTAACCTCTTCGATCTGACTAAATAAATCGTTCACATAGACAATAAATAATATTGGCCCCAAAACTGTACCCTGTGGTACACCGCAATTCACTGTTAATGGAATACTACTTACATCATTAATTTTTACTGTTTGGTGTCTATCCGTGAGATAGCTCTTTAACAGATCCAAGATGTTACCGCGAAACCCATAATTTTCTAATTTTTTAAATAAGATAAAATGATTGACAGTGTCAAATGCCTTACTTAAATCCACAAATATTGCCAAGCATGGTTTCGATACATCTAAATTATTGTACAACTTAGAAACAAGTGCTAAAATAGCATCTTGGGTAGATTTGCCAGATCTAAAACCGAATTGATTTGGTGCTAATACCAACATTTTATCTAAGTAGTCATTGATTCTTGATGCAATAAGTTTTTCAAATACCTTCGCAATATTGGATATCAGAGAGATTGGGCGATAGTTTTGAACTTCAACTTGTTCTCCTCCTTTATACAGAGGTATAACTACTGCTTTTTTGAGACATTCAGGAAATATACCAGTTACAAATGATAAGTTGAACAATTGTGTTAATGGTGAAATAATATATGTAATAATACGTTTCAAAGTGTAAGGTTTAATTTCGTCATGCCCTGCCGCCTTTTCATTATTTATTGAATTGATTATTTTTAATACTTCAGATTCCAAGATTGGTCGTAGAAAGATGGACCCATTTAAACATTTCGTACATTTAGGTTTGTATTTGTTATTGTGATTTATTGATTTTGTTAATTCTGATGCCGTATTAATGAAGTATTTATTAAATTCATTCTCTATCTGTTGTTTTAACTTTATTGGTGTATTTTGTATACTAATCTCTTTAATTTCAAAGTTTTCTCTTTTTTTAAATTTTGTGATCTCATTTGTTAATTTCCAAATAATTTTTGGATTGTTGAGATTATCATTTATTTTATTTTTATAGTAATCCTGTTTAGTTTTTTTAATTAAGTTATTTAATGTATTGCGATATGTTTTATAATTTTCTTTCATTTGTAAATCACCGGGATATTTTTTTAGATTCAAGAACATTTTATTTTTGGTGTTAATTGAATGAATAAGACCATTTGTGATCCATTGCTTGCGTTTATGAAGTTTATGACGTTTGAATCTGGTTGCTTTTTTAATAGATTCAGTGATTATGTTTATAAATGATTCAGTAGCGGTATTAACATTATCACTATTTATTATATTGTGCCAATCTAACTGCGACATAATAGAATCTAATTTCAAATAATCGATAGTCTTAAGTTTATTTTCTGTTTTTATTATAGGAGAATCAGTTTTAATTTTTAATAAGATGGGAAAATGATCGGTAATTTTACATTTTAATATTGATGTTTGAAAATCATTCTCAGGTTTATTTGTTTTTACCATAATATGATCAAGGCATGATTTGCTAGTTCCTTCAACTCTTGTATATGTATTCATAAGTGAAACATAGGCATTAACGGCAAGGTAGTTTAAATAATTATCAGTATGTAAAGGTAGCGGAGCTTCTTGTAATATATTAATATTGATATCCCCCATGATAACTTCTGTATCTAGTAAACAATTCTCTGTAATGTAAGAATTAAGAGAGCTGTTGAATTCATCAATATCGTGATCGAATGTTCGATATATTCCCGTTATTCCTATTTTATTGTTGTTTACATTTAGTTCAATACGCATGAATTTGCATGACTTGTTCGTGATTGTTTTAACTTCATGATGTAAACCCTTTTTTATATAAATAATGACTCCATCATTTTTATTCATTTTTGATTGGTTATAATATATGTTAAAATTATCCAGACTGTATACATTTTCATTATCTATATGAAAGGTTTCAGTTAATATAACAATGTCAGGGCAGTTTTGTAGTTTCTCCATTAAAATTTCAAATTCTTCAAAATTTTTATGTATACTACGGATGTTTGAGTGTAAAATTTTCATGTAATTATTATTATCGCAACTACTTTCTGTAAAAAATTATATGCCTCTGTTTCTGTTAAGCTAACATTGTTTTTAGAATAGTAATTATCTAATTTGCTTATATAACTTTCCATTAGAATAATTTACGATATCTATAATGAAGATGAAAATTTTTGCAAGTTTTAAATTTATTTTTGTCTTAACAGAACTGTTAGGTATTATAATTAGTTCGTTCTTTTAATAATTTTTGATCCAATACTTCTAAATAAGCCAAAAATTCATTAAAATTATGGTTCAGACTTCTTATATTAAAGTGAATTACTGTTAAATCACAGTTATATTCATTTAATGTTAAAATTACAAATGTGTTAATAGACTCATTTTGATATTCAGAGATATATTGATCCATTTATTACTTAGTGTATATGTATATAAAACTCCTATCTATACTAATTTGTGAAATAGTTTGTTCAACAGATAGATTTGTTATTATTGAAAATATTTTATGATGGAACATAGGGTAATGTTAATTATAATTTGTTTTTTGCTTGAGTAACTCCACATGTTTTTTATAGATCTCACAATCGTTATCAAAAGCCTTATGATTAGTATCAAATTTTGTGTTATTTTTAATATTACTATTAGTGCAGTTTATACATTTATAGCGAGTTGTATTACATTCCTTTGAAGAATGTGATTGCATACATTTAGAACAAATAACAGTTTCTATTCTACATTCATTTGATTTATGATTGTAGCCACAGCACTTAAAGCATCTGAATAGATGAGTATTTTCATATACAATACCTCGCTCATAACCAATGTTCACTTTTTTAATTTGTAGAAGTTTTCTGTAAGCTGACCCATTACAGTCAATTACGCAATATTGTGAGTCTCCCTTGTTATTGTTCTTGATAAATTTCAGTTCCAGTTCATCGTTGTCGGTAATTTGTTCATTTTGACTTCTTAGAGCTTCGATAACTTGATCTGGTTTAATTTTTAAATTTATATTAGTTATCATGACACTTGGCTTTTTCATTTTGGTTTCGTCAATGTTGTAATTAGGCATT
The DNA here is from genome assembly GCA_958510875.1 of Endomychus coccineus. NCBI lineage: Eukaryota > Metazoa > Arthropoda > Insecta > Coleoptera > Endomychidae > Endomychus > Endomychus coccineus. The sequence goes on along the minus strand of OY294068.1, from coordinate 100,901,981 downwards.
TTTTTTATTAGTTCTTCTTTCATTTTTAAAGTGGAAGCTTTTGTCGTACATTTAATTAAAATAGATCCTTGTTTACCATTTTTAATCATACTAACACCTACAGCAATTTTAACTGGATCTACATTTTGTTCCATGTCTGATTTAGTTTGGGTGTTATTTTGATTTGCTTTTGGGGCAATAATTATGCAGGGTAAATTTTGTTGAACTTTATTACTTGGCGTTGAGGTAATTAATGCATAAGTCGGTGTAGTCGTATCCTTTTTTAATGCGTCTATATTTTCCATCTTCTTTTTTAATTCTAAAATTTCATTTTCCAAAAGGCAAATTATCTTATCTTTACTTTCCAGCAGCTTAGATTTATCATCAATAATTGTATGCAGTAAGCTAAAGGTATCATTTTTTCTACATTTTCTGCAAAGGTATTTCATGATAACTGCAAGGTTAAATTATGAACTTAATAAGTTCAATATGAAACAATACAGAACTAAAATCGAAACGATAAATTGGACAATTTGGCAATATTCATTGCACAATAATACAATATCTGATCAGAAGGAGAATAGATGCAGATTGAAACCACAGGGACTACCGCAGATCCCAACTTCTTTTAGTTTCCTCAAGAGTTTTCATTACCTGGGCACTGGCGGAGCCATGCGCGTTGCAAAAAATATGCTGATGATGATCAATGCAATCTCAATCTCTACCACAAGGTTAGTTACCTGCATGAAACCGTTATCCTCCTGTTCAGAATTATCATTGCATAGATCTACTTTTATATGTTTCACATGCCAGTTCCTCAGATTTGGGTTGTCTTCATTCTACAACTCATAAACTAGATTAGAGATTACCATTGTTACAGTATATGGAATATATTCAGGTTCCAATTTAGCGGAAAAGTAATTTGCAACTTTTGACGTAATTCCGTTTCCAAGCTTCATCACCCTCTTTAAATGATACTGATCGCGATTAGATAGTTCATAAGTTAATTCTTTAGTTATCAGAAAGTTAGGTTCCATAATGGATAAGACAACGACAATTTTTGTAATATAATGAAAATAAAATATCAGATAATACTAGTGTAACTCAAGTGAACTAAATAAATATCAAAGATAAGAAAAATTATAGAATTATCCAATTTTTCCCTTTCTCTCTATGTATTTCCCCTTTTCAACCATCAACAATGTTCTGAACTAAGTTCATTTTTGCGCTACTGTATGGTTTTGAATAAACCTTTTGTGTATCTAATGAACACAACCAGCTCAGGGTAATAATTAACCTCAGGGCTCCCAATGAAACGTATCAATACCTTCAGCTTAGCGAGGTGAATAAATTTTCATGGTTATATTGGAGATAATAAAAACAAGTTTCAACTTAACAATTTGGTTTTCTTCTTCTAGAGAATCATAATCGAGAATAAAATCATATTGAGTAACAAAGAAACTCAATTCAATACATTATCAAATGATAATACTAAAAAAAATTAATAGTGAAACAAATAAGGGGTAAATTGAAATTGCAGGTTTAAATTTGCCAAGGAAAATTAAATTTTGTATCAAAAGTTCGCGTTAGAAAGTTAATGTGTAGTTGAAATGATAATTTTAAAGAGAGATCACAAACAGCTGATCATGAAAATATGGTTATTACAACTAAAGTATGATACCGTTCTTGAAACTTGGTTGAGCATTGTGGAGTTGAAACTTAGCTTTCTACCAGGAATTACTTCTGCTACCACACATAGGAACAAGAAATGAAAAATCGCAATCGTTCAAATTCTGGAATATAGACAATGCAAGCAGTATCTTGCCTCAAGTCCGAGGGACAGATAACTAATTGTGTTATCTACAGCTGATCATGTTATCTACCCAAAATCTATATTGAAAATTATAAAGAGGAATTGAAGTTTCGAAGAGAATGAATAAATTACAATTACAAATTAGTTAAGCACGAAATAACAATTTAATTAATAACAATATTGAAGTCTGGAGGAGAATAATTAGTTACTAGTTTACTGATTATAGTTGTGATGGAATAAGAGCTATGAGACTATGAGATAGTCTACTCCCATAAAGCAGTAGCTAAGAAGTTTGAGTTTCTCTATGTTCACCCAGATTAAATGATTATCCCTCTAAGTCATGTGAGCATACAATCCCGCTACTGTATCAAATTTATTATGACTAATGTCAATTCAAGGTGTAACGAAATACCACGAAAACATGTGGATCATTTGCTACGTTGAACAAGCTGAATAAAACAATATGAACAATCCTGATGATTGAGCTAACAAATGTATTACTCTATTTAATGAAGGTAAGAAGAAATATAATTTTGCATTTAATTACATACAAGAACGATGATCTTGGTGTGTGGCAAGAGTAAGTTCGATGAACGAGAATATGAAAGTTTAAATAGCGAATATCACATTGATATCATGTAATTAGAATGATCAAGTTATCATAATAACATCTATCAACAACTATATAAACTTTGAAGTCATCGAATAACCATGAACTAACAAAATTGATTCTATAGATTTCACCTCTTTACATCCGCATTCAAACTCTCCCCGAATGTCGCGAATTATGTGGTCTCTTGCGTCAAACTTCTGTTTCCCCAGAGAACCGCTACCGAATTGACATAATCAGCTTGGGCTGTCAAAATACAGAGGTCGAGGTTGTCTCTTTCACTGAGATTGAATATCTCACAACAGTCAACGAAATGATAAGTGACCATTAAATAAAATTATTAACATGCAAACATTGCAACATTATCCAACGCTGTTTGCTGAAGTTTCTCAACTTCGTTTTTATAATTTTGTTAGCTCAAAGGACTTCCAATAAACTATGAACCGGATATTAAATGTAGCTATTTTATAATCAAATGGTGCAGCTGAATCAACCGTAGCGAATACCTATTTATTTGAGTGGGTTTTCTGTATTTGTCGAATTCCACGTGAATGCTGTCCTTTATAATGTTAATATAGAGGGAGAGAAGCTGCCTATCTATTTCATTTCGACAGTGAATTCCAGTGAAACAGATTAGGTACTAAGCGTGTTCAAAACGTCATGTTAATCAGAATCTTCACTGAAAATATGATCAACATATATATACCAAATTTGAAAGTACGAACCGTTGACAAAAATAGATAGAGGATCCATTCGCAACAAACAATCTTAATAATTTAAATTGAATTAAGTTTACAGCCGATATTTGTATCAAGCGAGAGTCTAAAGCTTAATATCACATGAGGAATGATAGGGTCAAGAGGGTTGCAATGAGTCCACAAAAGCTTGGTTACGAAAGATCTAATAAACCTGTCGAGAGAAATAACCAATATTGGACGAGGAACTAATGGGTAGCTGCATGTAAAATCTTAATGTTCACCACCTGGAGATGTTTTATGTACATTCAAATCAGTTAGTGGTATTTAGAAAAGAGGACAGATAGATTTAGAAATTCCCACCGAAAACATTCTGAAGTAAATACATCAAGAGAGGAATCTTACTGCTTATTGGTTGAACAATTAAGGGATCCTTTCCCGAATTGTAGATTGGTTCTTGGAAAAAGGACGCATTACAAATACTAGGGATAATGCCTAAAACTTTCAGTTATATTTTCTAGCTTGAATTAGTCTCTTGAGAAGTCACGTGACGCTTAATTTCAATTAATTTCACTTAATAGTTCATTCAAAGTGTTTTTGGTAAGAAGGGTGGATTTCGCTAACTCAGAGTTGTTCTAGATTTTTGATCAAAGCTGTTGTTCTCAGTTTTTATGCAAGTTAAGTTAAATAATACTCCCAAATCATTTCATTCAGTTCGATCCCCTAGATTCATCCTAGTTGGGTATCAATTCAATAATCTTAGTTTTATTCCTCTTTTAATTAATTTAGATTATCTAAGGTTCTTTTGTTTGAATATAGATTTTGATCTTAGTTTTTTATTCTTATTAGTAATAAAGTTGATTATAATATTAATTTTTATTATCTTCAAACATCATACGTTCTTTAACTATTATCATTATCATTTAATTGATATTTTTCATCATTAAATTTTATTGTCGTGGTTGAGTTTGAGTTTATCTGGTTGATATTAGCGTTTACTCCTTCCACTTATCTTCCAGTGTGTTGAAATCTTAAGTGTCTTGTGAAAAAAAAGGGTAAGTGTCAATGATATTTTTCACATTTGTTCTGTCTAATCAATGATTGGGATCAAACTCCAACGTGTCATGGTTCTCTGAATTAAATGGCCACACTGTTAATGAATGAATAGATTGGAGATTAGGAATAATATAAATTCCTTGAGCAAAGTTTATTGGAGATTTATAGATAGAGTACCATGTTACAAGTAACAGAATTGAAGTTGTCTCGTCAGTGCAAAATTATATGAATGAAATTCTATAATCAATTCCAACCAAAACTAATTTCAGTCGGATTCGACATTTGACTCATATAATACTAAAATAACATAAAACGGGTATTACAATGAGATGATAAAAACGATCCAAAACAAAAAATGAGTAGGTGCAAAGGATAGATCAATTGCCCTCAATTATATTCAGTAGCACGTAGACTTACACAAAAGGATAGTGAACATTCACAACAATCGCACAGGTGAACAGTCATCACAGCCAGAGAACCAACATGAGGATTTTCAACTCCTCAGTAGAAGAAAAAATCAGAATTCAAAACGTTAAATCTAATTCTGTAATACAGAGAACCACAGTAGACAAATATGAACAAAATCGAAACTACCTATTCAAAGTATCATCTTATCAATGCGTGAAACTGTACCTAGAACAACAGAACAAACAGAAAAACTAGAATTCCCCCTCTAAAAATGAAAAAAAAACACGGCAGTTTAGAATTTCAGTTGGTTTTATGAATAGTATCTTTTTGAAATTGTTGCACCCTTCTGGGCATTTTCTCTGTTATAACGATGTACTAGTATATGACCTAAACAGGGATACATATTGAATTCAAAGAATGGTTTTAAAAGCGTTGATAAAGCACAACATATAGTGTGTCCATCATATGTTTGACTACACGAGCGGTATTGTATTTTTTCCAAAGTTTGGAGGATATAGGCAATTAAATGTAAAATTTATGAATTCAGCTTTTAAAAAAGAATAAACTTCACAACGAAAATTACTGCTATCTTTATTTGAGCAAAGCTACTACAGAACTGAGGATAACAATATCAATATACATAGAACATGCAAATACTAGCGTGGGATCGCACACGCCGCAGTTTCATATTCCACGGTGTCATTGGACTTGACCATATAATTCCTCCGCTCGAAGATCGGAGAAACGGGGTTTCTGTGGAAGAGCTTCTTTGAGAGTCGGTGTCAACTTTGACTTCCCAAAATTTTTAAAGAATTTTTCAATTGATTTTCTGAAGTAGAATAATAGGAACGTTATAACGATTACGACAACTAATGAGGTGTTCGTCCATTCCAAATATGCTGATTCTGGTGTAATGATTAGATGAAGTTTCAAATTTTCAGCAGCTTTCATTAAATTCTGGATTTCAAATAGGAAACCGTTATTGAATGTTCTAGGCTCTGTATATGTTACATCGTTTATTTCAACTTTGTAGTGGTGTAGGTTGGCATCTTTGAGAAAATTCATTCCTTCTTGAGGGCAATAGCTTGTAATTTGTGTTTCAGCTTTCAAGGTTACCAGGACGTTATTTGTTCTACTAGATCCATCGATATGTTGACTCGTAGGTGACGGCATTCATTCTTAAGTCCTCCAAGAAGATTGGGTATACAGGATTCTTCTTTCGATAGGACAATTTAACGGCAATAATACGTATCTTCTAATTTGGGAAAATCCTCTTCGGTGATCCAATAATCTAAGTAGCTGTGCAATAGGAAGGGGCGTTGAATTATCAGAATCTTATTTTGGATTGGGATAGGATACAGACGTAGATATTTATATGAAGATTTCAAGATGGGTATGTGAATTTTAAAGATTATCATTTCGCTATCGATGGGAACCTGTGCAGCATTATCTGATAATAGTTATGAATGTTGAATAACTGAGGTATACTATCTCCTGGATATAACTTCTCTGTTTGTTCTAGTATTGAGAATAATTGTTTTGGGGGTAAAATAGAACTATGCAATACATTAAGATGTGCGAACGCTAGAGCTATTTCTATTTGTTCTATTAATTGAACAATTTCGTTTAATTGTGCTGATTCAAGTTGTCTAATATAATTGAAATTTGTAGCACATCTGCGATACCTTGTATTCTGTCGGATGCGTTATTCAATATGTTGTTTATCTCTTTGAATATGTTGTTTTGGTTGTTATATTGTTCAATAGAGATGATAATAAGGATTCTTGACTCACTATGAATTATATATAAAATTCTTGGGAAATAGGTCACACTAACACTTTGTTTTAATTAAAAATTTTCCCCTAGAACTTTATATATAATTTAATTAGTATTATAGGATAAGGAGATGAGAAATAACACCCAGTATGTACTTCACTTCATCTTATTATTGAACATTAGGAATGAATAGAGTCTTACATCCGTTATAGTCAATATTTCGTATATTACTGATGAATTATATTATACAAATACAAAACAAACTTAAGTTTTTCTATAAATAGAAAGGGTCGGTACATGCTAATAGTGAAGGCTTGGTTGTTCACTTCGTAAGAAAGAAACGATTTTATTCTGCTTAATATTCTAATATTCCAACAGTCGAATGTGGATTGTTTTCATTGTCATCTTAAGTATTACGGTGAGTCTTAATGTACTGGCGATCATCATAGTACCAAAGGCCCAATTCTAAATTTTGCGTACGAAATTCTTAATTCTACGTCTTTTACGACAAGGTATTAGATATTGTAGACTTTCGGCATATTTGTGTATTTGTTCAATGATACGTTTTCGTTTATTGTCAAGCACATTTGCAAGGTATTGATTAAGGGACATCATACGGTTTCCGGCTGATAGATTTGTTCGTACGCTTCACCGGCAAAGTGTTTTCAAATTATCTACCTCTATATGATAAAGAAATGTATGTTTACTTATGATGACTCGTGCCCGGCCTCGTTGCACAGGAAGAATCGGTTTCCGTAGCGTCTCTATTTGTACATTATGCGATTATATTATGTTGGTCAGCGTTAAAAGAGATATTATGTGTATTATCATTTCCATGATCCTGTAACAAACGTTGTGGCTTGATAATTGATTTATGATGAACTTTTCTCGATGATATGAATTTTCCATCATTACCTTCGAGTCTTCGGGATTCGTAGCTCGGGTATAGCGACTCTGACTATTCGGTACACAACCTGGGTGGTTTCTTTCTCTTCTCGTTTTTAAAGATGTTGGAAATTTTGTTTGACTTAGGGTTATTCGGTCCTTAATAATTAGTTCGAATGTTTGAGTTTATCTGCGTGTTCTTTTACATACGTTTCAAATGTTTATTTAGTATTTACGAAATCGAAAGTTTTTTTACTTGAGGATTAGATTTGATTATATGGATAGGCGTGAATCCAATGCTAGAATAGATTGAATTATTATAAGCTAAGATTGTGTTTGGTAAATACTGAGCTATGATAGATTTTTTATTTGTTTTTCTGAGAACTCTCATTGATTCTATTAGTGTAGAGTGGGAGCGTTCAACTGGGCTGTTACTATCAGGATGTGAATTCATTATAAAATGCAATTCTATACTATGCAATTTCGCGAGTCCTTCAGTGACGACGTTCTCAAATTCTACACCATTATCGCAAGTAATTTTCCTTTGAATTCCGTGATGACTGAATGAATTAATTGGAGCGTTTAGTATTTCCATCGCGTTGCATGTATTTATCGGAATAGCTTGTTCAAATTTTGAGAAAATAATGTCCATTGAGAGGTATTATCAATTTTGAAGATATATAAATATGTTCAAAAGGAGCATAAGTTGTCGTTTTTAAATGATTACATGTGGATGTCTTTCACATTTAGTTACTGGCCATATTTCGCGAATATTGATATATTCTTTCACATCTTGGACCAATTTGGGCCAATAACATATTTTCTCAAGCGCTTGTGTAGTTTCTTGCATACCACGGTGACATGTCTTTATTTCGTACTGGAATTTGATTTTCTGAATTTGGTCTACCATCTCTGTGATATTTGTGAGTATGTTATTGCTAATGATTACTCTCTTATTGAAATTGTTTTGTAATATTCTGATGAACTTCAGCTTCACGTTCTCGTTGTTGAAATACATATAGTTTAAAGGGTCGGACTCAATTCTAATGTATTCTTCACTGGCATCTTTTGTTATGATGAGGATAAGTCTACTATGATCGGATAATTTATTAACTACAATTTTTTTACTATCTTTCACTAGGACAACCACTTGATTTTTGTAGGTGTTAATAGCTTTGTAGGGTATATTTTACCCCTAAGATTGGATTTTCATGACTAGTATGTACAGTTTCTATATTGTCATTATTATGAGTTTCTAAATAACATGGAAACACTAATTCACATTTTGATAAAGACAATAAACATTGTCGAAACGTCAAACAAAATTTGTATTTCATTTTCAGTATATATACGAACCAATATACCAAGAAAACATACAAATATATATATATATATATATATATATATATATATATATATATATATATTCGGCACTTTGCCGAAACGTCGTGAAATTGGTCCTTTTGAGGACCAAAACCACACAACGCGGATCAATACCCGAGAATCCAGTTCTACATACACACATATATATATATATATATATATATATATATATATATATATATATATATATATATATTCATCCTACTACTTTCCGAGCGTCCGTACATTGACGGATTGCTATCTTCAAAGCGTCCGGTTCCTACAGAGCGTCCGTATACGGACGCTTGGAAGTTTCCCCGTAGTAAATCATTCATACTTGTTCGCTGAACCCGTTGCCAAAAATTTGTCTGGACGCTCAGATGCTAGTGCAACCTGTCGTTTTGTGTATTACAAGTATACTGATAGTACAACGTGTCTGCCGTTAGAGGCGTTCGCTACAATTCCTGTGTATTAGTCAGGTGTATGTAGTACTTTCAGCATGTCGATTTGTAGGCGTCCTCGACGTCGAGGAGAGATGACAACGCCGTATTCTGATAGTTATTCCGCATTATTCTTGCATTTCAAACTGAGCGTAAGCAGTTGTTTCGTTATTCCGATATCCATACTTAATAATTGATCGCACCAAACTTATCATGTGGGCGGCACCACAAATTGATGCGCTCTCTTCCACTTTACGCATCGATTGTTATCACAAAGATGGGTATTGACAAATATCTGATCTTAAGATTTATTACATCCATGGAATCTGTACATTACGCTCATTCTTTGTTCTTTATAATTGTATGGTTTTTGTTTTAGTAGATTTTTATTGTAATGTATTGTTGGACTTCTACAGAGTATCATCCTGACATTGGAAACTCTTGAGGAATTCTGAAATGTCGATACTTAGAGCTGGTGTTCTTTCGAGAATAAACATATCGAACAGTTGAATCAAGTTGTTCACTAGCCGCATCAACATCAATTTTATATTGAATAGATGAACGCTTGCTTTTTCCGGAATCCACATTCTCAATATAAAAGACAAGTTTTAACTGAACCAAAATAATTACACACCCACCATATGATTTTCATTATTTATATCGAATTGGCGAGGCGGCGCGCGGCGTGTTGGGTAAGATCAGGGTGTACGTAGGGGTCAATAAACTTTGAGGTAATATCAATTCATCGTTATTCTCAACGACATTAATTCTGTGTCGTCTCATCATCGCAATTAAGAGATAATTTTACGTTATATATTTTCGTGTATTGCTGAAAACCAAATGATAAATTCCGTAAAAGTGAACTTCTCTGCAACTTGAAGGTGTTCGATGATCGGCGAGTCTGTAAATATAGGTTCAGATAAATGATAATTGGATCATTTGGTTGAGATTATAAGTTTTGATTATCTTAGCAGTGTAATTTTTCTTTAGAGTTTTGATCGAAAAAAAGAGTTGCGACATCTATATGGTGAATCAAGTTAATTAAACTTTTGTTGTAGAGTCTATTGAATTAAATTCGATCCCCAAAATTTTTTAGTTTAAGCCGGTGAGAGCTAGGTTGATTTCTATCTTTATATTATTAATATTATTGCATTTTACTATGATAGAACAGACTATTAGATTGGTCAAAATGTATAGATGGAGTAATATGTTATTATGTCTGATTCGCATAGTACATTTAGAATCTGTAAGTGAATTTATCTATAAATGATATTTAAAGATTTAATTTCAATATTAATTTCTAGATTAATTTTAATTGTTTGTGTTCTAGAGTTGCTTATTTTACGTTAAAATTATTTTCGATAGAACAAGTTGTTCCATATCAAGCTAGTTAAATAGTTTATTATATTTCTTCAGTTATTAATACATTTTTTAATATTCCTTTATATATTTATATATTCCAACCGATTCCTACTACAAATCTACTGTATGCCCTTCTCCATTTTATTGAAACTGTTGTGAACCAGGACAGCAGCTGTAATTCTGAAAAACAAAAATGTCCCGAGTAGGAAATTCCCCAGTTATCCAAAAAACGGTTATTCGGGGATCTTATCGTGTGCCCGTTTCCTTTCCTTCATCCAGATAATAACAATGAGGCCCATAGGACTTAAATCATTACTGATCATGTTTTCTTCCATGCGAAAGGTGATCCATATCTAGATGTCTATATAGCATATCCGGAATTTCATATGCCAGACTAAAAAATAAGAAAAATTCATATCAAATCAAGTCCGAAAATGTTTCAATGAAGAGCTACGGAGCTTTAAAGATGAAGACTGAAAGATGTTTTTCGTTTTATGACTCAGGAACCATAACATGCCAAGCTTTCAATTTTGGTAATTTGGCTTTAGTAATTATCGATGCAAAATTTTTTATATGGTAGGTACCGGTCGACGAAGCTTCTCAACAGAAGCGACGGTACGGGGAATTTGCAAAACATTTTCTGCTTTATTTTGGATCGCATCATTTTATTTTATTTTAAAACTAATTATAGGTTTTTGAGAAAATTTTGCTTCAAAAAAGTATTCTTAAATTTTTTTTCAGAAAAAACATTTTCATGGAAAATCTATTTGAAAATGGTGGAAATGGACCTTTTATAATTCCTCCTCAGTTAAATGATGAAACATATTTCAATTTATTGGAGAACGACCTTACAGATCTAATAGGTAATGTACCACAAGCAAATAGATCAGTAAGATGGTTTATGCATGATGGAGCACCTCCTCATTTTATTCAGATTTACCCTCAAAAGAGGATAATGCCGTACAGTTGCGTGGCTTCCTCGTTTACCTGACTAACAATCCTCAGATTCTGTTCCATGGGGTTATTTAAATGTACTAGGTGCAAATTGAAAATAAGAGAAATTTTGAACAAATAGTAATAGAGCAATACGAAATAATTCGGAATAAGGAAAGCTTATTTGAGAGAGATCATCCATGAGGAATCGACTAGACAGACGGACATTTCCAGCACATGCTATATTTATTAATTTTTGCCATTTAATTTTGAATCGAGTTATATGGCATAAAGTATGTTCTCGTGTAGCGGCCAAATGATAAATGCAATCAACTTAAGATTTGGACACTATAAACAAGGAACTATCATACTTATCCAATTGAAATACTGTCAAGTACTTAGGACCTTTCAGCTACCAAGTAGCCATCATCAGAGTAAACAGAACAGTATTATTTGTGGATAACAGCGATTGTTTATTATTTATAGTGTTATAGTGTGAACTCTTTCATAGCTTATCAGAAATTTTAACACAAATTATGGAATGATGCTCGAAACTTACTGGCTTAAAAGTTCAAAGAGGTACGACTGGTTTTGAGTTATTGAGTAGTACGACTTGTCGAAATACTCGACACTTTTCGCTCTGTTTCGCGCGTCATTTGGAGCGCTAATCATCTGGCCGATTGCCGATTGTAGAGAGAAATATTATGACAACACGTTCACTGCCGATCACACCAGCAGGTGCGGCACCCGATAAAGGGATAGCGCGTTCGGTCAGTAGTCCAGGCATTTAAGGAGGAAAATTGACGATTTTTGTCCGAATTTCCGCGAGGTCTAATTTTGGTCTATTCTATGTATTTTGACACGCTGTAAACGAGCGGGTAGTCTGAATTTGCATTAACCCTGTGCTCAAAAAGCTATGGCCATATTTTGGAAGCAAAAATGGCCTTTTTTCAATTTTTTGCGTTTTGAGACAAAGCTTTGAGTTGTATGGAAAAATGTTTGAACGAAAGTTTTTGGAAAAATTAATACGCGATTTTTGGCTCTGGTCCATAATCGATTCGAGGTCGTGGACCAGGGTCCATTCACTCTGTTTTTTAGCACATTGAAAATGGAGTATATGTCAAAGAGTTTTTGTTTTTTTCATATTCTGTTTCGGTGGAAACATAGTATTTTTATTTCTTTTCTTTCGGTTTCTGGTATTTCGACCTACTTCATTTTTTGGCGCCAAAAAAGGCCATTTTGAAAAATCTGTATTTCACGAATTCCAGACGAAATACTTAAGTTCTCGATCTAAAACTAAATTGATTTGAAAGATTTTATTATTCTGCACTCAATATTCAAAATTCAATCATTTTGGTTCAAAGACATAGCTTTGGCGCCATTTTGAAAATTTTGGACAGCTTAAAAATTCAAGTCTTTTGGGGTTAGAAATTTTTCACGAAATTTAAATTCTACGTTCTTTAAGAAATTTTCATAGCGACTATTTTAAGTCCAAGCAGAACGATTTGAGTCGAGTAGAAATGAAGTTATCCTAAGTACAATTTTTTATACAACCACAAGAGATTACTTTGATCAACTCATCGGGACGTGCATTTTTACTGTTTGTGACTATTTCTTCAACCCCCTTTCGTTGGATCAATGTTTTTATTACCGATCAGAACCTGAACTTGGTAATAATCCTAAAAATACGTTGCTTTGCAGCATCATCGTATTTTCATATGGTTACCTTGTGATGCCTTGGCATAATGTAATCGTTCGCTGGCATGAAAAATTGGGAGCTTTTTGCTTAACACATTTATTAGCAAATTACAATTTCCGATCTTCCATACTCGACATAAGATTTCAACAAGGTAACCATATGGAAATACGATAATGCTGCAAAGCAACATATTGTTAGCGTGTTCGGTAATCAAACCATTGATTCAACGAAATGGGGTTGGAGGAATAGTCTGAATGGACTTACTCTTATACAAACAATAAAAATGCACGTCCCGATGAATTGATCAGAATAATCCCTCGTGATTGTAAATTAAATTGTACTGGTAAGCGTTCGTGAAAAATTTAGGATTACCTTGTAGCTCATATGTAAGCATTGTGAAGGTGAAGAAGTCAGAAATCAGTATATCAGATGATGATGATTTTAATATGTAACACCCTATAACGACATCATGTCACGGTCACATATACACCATAGACTCAGATTCACACAAAACGATTATAAGCATTCAGGTGCATTTTGAAATATTTAAAAATATAGTTTCTCGCGCGGAATCTATCGTACCGACCCTCGTTTATTGCCGCTAAATGAAATGCCGCACTAGTTCTTTATGATTAAATTCGTTATAACTTGGAATTGTGAATGAATTTCCGTACGTTGTTTCAAATCTGAATAGCCGATGTATTTCTCTGTTTGCTCTAAAACTTTGTTCATAGGCCAAAAATTGGGCCCTCTAGAGGCCCAAACCCATTTATTAGGAGACACTTATCGTCATCTTCCCATCATACAGATAATAATAGTGAACCCTACAAGTATGGAATCATTACTGATTATGTTTCCGTTCTCGCAAAAGGTGATCTTCGACATATGTAGATGTCTGTAAAAACAATATCAGCGTATTCAACAGCTGGTAATGAGAACAATCTTTTCAATCATTTCCAGGAATATTATTAGTTCTGCTGAATTAAACACAGCCGATTAGTCAGAGAATATCTTTGAAAAGAAATATTGATATTTCTATCCAATTCGAAGATAAAGTTATCGACTCATCTCGAGCGTCTATTTCTGGATATAAAAAATTTAAATTATTTCTGATCTTCAATCTGGAGATTGAATATTTTCAAATGTTATTGTGTCTGCATCAGACTTTAATGATTTTGTGAAAACTATGTTGTCATCTATGGGTGAAAGTCATCTATCTTGTGGAACTGGAAATTAAGACCAACTAAGCGGAGATACCATTCCATGTTCCCAGCTTGTTAGAAAGGAATATTTTCAATCATAGTTGAAAATCAAGTCATTCCGAAAAAATCCTCTGTTGTAGACCTTAATATTGCTTGTTGACTAATAAACTATAAAAGAGTTACTGTGGATAGCACTATAGATAAGAAATAATTATAGTGATTATTTTTCCGTCCCAAATATCGACCAATAGAATTGCACCATTCGACGTCACGTGGTACAACCTACATGGAATTATACTGAATATTTTTTGAATATTTTCTCTGGTAGTTGCTATATATAAAACTTCAAACTGACAGGTTGAATTCTGTCCACCATCGATAAAAAAGTCAAAGGAAATGTTCATTTGGGACGGAAAAATAATCCCCCGAATACCACACGAGCTTCAAAATTATCTGGCATTTCCCTCAAGGTTCCCTATCGAACCTATCGGGAAATACCGAACCTATCGGGAAATACCCGATAATTTTGAAGCTCTTGTGGTATTATATATGAATAATGGTGATTATTTTAACGAAATAATAAATATAACTAGTTTGTTATACTATCACTGATATTGAATATAGTCGTTACTATAGTTTCAACATTAAACATGTCATCTTCAGACGAAAACGAAGATATGAATTTACAAGTACTATATCTACTATTATATAGGTTGAAGAAGGAATACAAACAAATTAAAACCAAAAATTATACCTAACACCAGTATTTTGGTATGCTATGATGTTTCTAATATGTTTCCACATATCCCTCCCATTGAATGTTGAAATTTAATCACAAATATCTTAGAAAAGTCACATATTATTCCTTCGATAAAATCAGATATAGAACAGGCCGATTTATGTCTCAGTCAAAAGTACTGTCAGTTTAATAACAAATATTATACTCCAAATAACGGATTAGCTATCGGTTCTCCATTAAGTCCACTTCTCGCAGATATTTTTATTTCCCACATAGAAGATTCTATGATGAGTTGACTTAACATTATTACATCATAATAATAGCATCTCATTCGAGATTTACAGAAAACCTACCTTACACAGATACAGTAATTTGTACATATTTACATAGCCCCTATAGTCATAATCTAGCTGCTTTTCATTCAATGATACATAGAGCCCTTCCCTTATCTCAAGAAAATCTCTTAGTAAAGAATTAGATACAATTAAAGTTATTGATACAAATAACGGTTTCGTTCCTCAAGTAATTTCTAAATTAATAAATAGAAAAAGACAAAAATTAATTTACAATAGCACTTATCCCTTTATGGAAGACAAAGATAACTCATTAAAATATGTTTCTTTAACTTATTGTGGTCCTATAAGCGAAAAAATTGCAGACATGTTATCCCATCATAACCTGACCATCAGCTTTAAGCCCCCAAACGAATTATCTCATATTCTGTTCAATGCGAAAGATAAAACTGACAAATTTGAAAGGCCCGGAGTTTATAAACTAACTTCTTCAGAGTGTGATAGTTTTTACATAGGTAGATCTTACCGTAATATAGCAGTTAGATATAAAGAACATTTTCGTTCCCCTAAAAATAATAAGACCGATTCTTCATTTGCAAATCATATTTTAGAAGCAGGCCATACCTTTCCTATTTTGAATAATGTCTAAATTTTACAGTCAGGATAAAATTTCAAAACTAAATATATTAGAATCAATGGGAATTTTCAAAGCAATGAAGATGTATGATAATAAGATCCTAAACGATCAACTAGATTTATATTACAGTAATCTCTTCAATGTATTAATGACCTGATTTTCGTATTTAAAGTCCGTTAGTAAATATACCCCCACCACTAAGGTTCTCACGGAACTACCTAATCACTTTACACCTCTCTGGTTTTACCTACAACTATTTCCCATAGCCATAAAATTCGTTTGTATTCCTTCTTTAACCTATATATAGTAGATATAATACTTGTTAAATTCATACCTTCGTTTTCGTCTGAAGATGACACGTTTAGTGTTGAAACTATAGTAACGACTATATTAAATATCAGTGATAGTATAACAAAGTAGTTTTATTTATTTTTTCCTTAAAATGATAAACTATCACAAAGTAACGGCATCCACAATTGAATTTTTGGAGGGTGATTATTTCTTATTCATATTGCTTATTGACGATAGTTCATAACAACAAGGTTGAGAAAATTCTCAACCAACCAGATATTCCAATTCTACAACATGAGGTCAGTTAATCACAACATATCTTATGTGAAACGTGCTTCTCTAATCAACTCAACTGTAGAATTCTGTTTCGGATTTTTAATCGCCGATAATGAAAGTCTTCATGAATTAAGAACAGATTATCGTGGTATTTTTTAAATTTTCATTACTTTTGACTCGTAAAATCCTTCCTATGAATTCAGCTACCTTAAAAAAGATTGATGGGCGCTCAGAAATGTGCAGAATGAAAGCCACTATACGCGTACTTTCCGATATAGACATTTAGAAATATGTTTTGGATGCTTTGAAATCTGTAGATTGTGAATATTATTTAGCTTTAGCGGTAGAAACATGTGGTGAACGCTCAGAGTAGGAGATGGGAAAGGTGTTTGTATATAGTACATTCAGGCCGTCGATTTGTGGGCGTCCCAAAACGCCGGTTCTTAAATTCTTCGGTATTTTTTACATTTTACGTTATACTACCAGTTACAGTTATTCAGTGAATCGTAGAGATATGCTTTGAATGATTTATTTATTTACATATTCCTTGACCCAACTCCTGTATATAACAAGAAAAAATTGTTATTTCATTTGTTTGAATCTGTCATTACCTGTAGATTGAATAAATGTATTCAGTATCCTCTTTCAAGCTTAAACATGTTTGCAATCGTTTTATGAATGATGATCTTGGATACGGATTTTCAAAACTGCTCTTCGAATCAATTTCAAAAAAGGTTTTATAGCTCAAAAGAGGTTTTTAAGAAGTTAATACCTTTTACCTATGTGGACAATTACTGCCGTTGGGTTATAGAACGATTATTATTTAGTTATATATTTTTCTGTCTATTTCTTATAGTTTTCTATTTTTCTGTCTATATAGAATAAGAGAAGGTTTCGTTTCTTTTTAAGTATGATTATGTTGAATAAAGTGCGTTTTTAGTTAAGGAATTTTTCATTCTCATTGCCTTTAAATTTTATTAAAAATTTATGTATGATCACATCAATTCCCACAGAAAATTTCGTTTGGTTAGAAAAATAACGCAATTTCAAGTTAAGTAATAAATTTATCTATACATTTTCTTATAAAAAATACATTACATATTGAATATTTTCAATTTTGAACTTTAAATATAACTGAAATGTTCATCAGTTATTCAAGAAAGAATATGATATGCAATATAAATTTTGGGACTGTTATAGAGGACCCACAAAACAGTTTTATTCAACAACGGTCCGAAAGGATTACCATTATCTTTTGATTTGTAAAATCCTTCATATCGATTATGAGCCTTCTGAACTGGCAACATCGCTGGACGCTCAGAAATGTGGTGTATGAAAGCAAACTATACTCCGGGGACGCTGAGGACCCGAAATTTGAAAGGTTTACTGTATATTTTGGACGCTCAGGAGCGGCTTTATGAACGGACGCTCTGAAATCAGTGGAATGCAAATTTTAAAAATTGTTTCCCATAATATGGAAGCTATGAACTTATTACGACCTCTACTGTTCAAAGATGGAATATATTCATACGTTATAGTGGGGATTGCATGAGAAATACGCAGTGGACGCTCAGAGTAGGAATAGTGAAAGGACGCCCTGGAGATAGCGGGATGTAAATATATATATATATATATATATATATATATATATATATAAACAAGTTTAAAGTTTCTTTGCCTAATTGGCCACTATCGTGTATGTAACTTAAGAGATATAGAATTAAATTTTCTGAATTATGAAGATAACTTAGATAATTTAACATAGGATTATAAAGATGAATAAACGTAAAAGATTGAACCATAGGCGGGATTCGAACCCACATTACTGGATTTCTAGTCCAGGGTGTTTACCAATTACACCACTTCGGTCCTGTTAGATTTTCATATTTTTGTAAATATAAACCTCTGAAAGGATAGTAGATCATTGATGAACACAATGCGATTCGATGCCCTACCATAGATCAACTATTCACGCACATTCATCTGAAGTTCAGTCGTTTTTTTGAAGTAAGGATTGTAGGTTAGTACTGCTATGGTTGGCAGTTACTTGACAGTTCTTATTCAAATGACAGCATCCCGGTTCTTATATATTTCAATAGAACTGACTGAGAATTGTTCTGGTTAATTATAAACAAGTTTAAAGTTTCTTTGCCTAATTGGCCACTATCGTGTATGTAACTTAAGAGATATAGAATTAAATTTTCTGAATTATGAAGATAACTTAGATAATTTAACATAGGATTATAAAGATGAATAAACGTAAAAGATTGAACCATAGGCGGGATTCGAACCCACATTACTGGATTTCTAGTCCAGGGTGTTTACCAATTACACCACTTCGGTCCTGTTAGATTTTCATATTTTTGTAAATATAAACCTCTGAAAGGATAGTAGATCATTGATGAACACAATGCGATTCGATGCGTGAATAGTTGATCTATGGTAGGGCATCGAATCGCATTGTGTTCATCAATGATCTACTATCCTTTCAGAGGTTTATATTTACAAAAATATGAAAATCTAACAGGACCGAAGTGGTGTAATTGGTAAACACCCTGGACTAGAAATCCAGTAATGTGGGTTCGAATCCCGCCTATGGTTCAATCTTTTACGTTTATTCATCTTTATAATCCTATGTTAAATTATCTAAGTTATCTTCATAATTCAGAAAATTTAATTCTATATCTCTTAAGTTACATACACGATAGTGGCCAATTAGGCAAAGAAACTTTAAACTTGTTTATAATTAACCAGAACAATTCTCAGTCAGTTCTATTGAAATATATAAGAACCGGGATGCTGTCATTTGAATAAGAACTGTCAAGTAACTGCCAACCATAGCAGTACTAACCTACAATCCTTACTTCAAAAAACGACTGAACTTCAGATGAATGTGCGTGAATAGTTGATCTATGGTAGGGCATCGAATCGCATTGTGTTCATCAATGATCTACTATCCTTTCAGAGGTTTATATTTACAAAAATATGAAAATCTAACAGGACCGAAGTGGTGTAATTGGTAAACACCCTGGACTAGAAATCCAGTAATGTGGGTTCGAATCCCGCCTATGGTTCAATCTTTTACGTTTATTCATCTTTATAATCCTATGTTAAATTATCTAAGTTATCTTCATAATTCAGAAAATTTAATTCTATATCTCTTAAGTTATATATATATATATATATATGTGTGTATGTAGAACTGGATTCTCGGGTATTGATCCGCGTTGTGTGGTTTTGGTCCTCAAAAGAACCAATTTCACGACGTTTCGGCAAAGTCGCATTTGCCATCTTCAGGTTTTTCGACCGTAGAGTCTGGAAGACCTAGGCGAGAACCTAGAAAGAAACATATATATATAATTATATTTCAAGTTTCTTTGCCTAATTGGCCACTATCGTGTATGTAACTTAAGAGATATAGAATTAAATTTTCTGAATTATGAAGATAACTAAGATAATTTAACATAGGATTATAAAGATGAATAAACGTAAAAGATTGAACCATAGGCGGGATTCGAACCCACATTTCTGGATTTCTAGTCCAGGGTGTTTACCAATTACACCACTTCGGTCCTATTAGATTTTTATATTTTTGTAAATATAAACCTCTCAAAGGACAGTAGATCATTGATGAACACAATGCGATTCGATGCCCTACCATAGATCAACTATTCACGCACATTCATCTAAAGTTCAGTCGTTTTTTGAAGTAAGGATTGTAGGTTAGTACTGCTATGGTTGGCAGTTACTTAACAGTTCTTATTCGAATGACAGCATCCTGGTTCTTATATATTTCAATAGAACTGACTGAGAATTGTTCTGGTTAATTATAAACAAGTTTAAAGTTTCTTTGCCTAATTGGCCACAATCGTGTATGTAACTTAAGAGATATAGAATTGAATTTTCTGAATTATGAAGATAACTTAGATAATTTAACATAGGATTATAAAGATGAATAAACGTAAAACATTGAACCATAGGCGGGATTCGAACCCACATTTCTGGATTTCTAGTCCAGGGTGTTTACCAATTACACCACTTCGGTCCTATTAGATTTTTATACTTTTGTAAATATAAACCTCTGGAAGGATAGTATAGATCATTGATGAACACAATGCGATTCGATGCATTGTGTTCATCAATGATGGGATTTTATCTATATATATATATATATATATATATATATATATATATATATGTATATATATATATTTATATATATATATATATATATATATATATATATATGTTTTTTCTTAGGTTCTCGCGGACGTAATGTGTAGAACTGGATTCTCGGGTATTGATCCGCGTTGTGTGGTTTCGGTCCTCAAAAGGACCAATTTCACGAACTAGAAGTTTCCAGACTCTACGGTCGAATCACCTGAAGATGGCAAATGCGACTTTGCCGAAACGTCGTGAAATTGGTCCTTTTGAGGACCGAAACCACACAACGCGGATCAATACCCGAGAATCCAGTTCTACATATATATATATATATATATATATATATATATATATATTCTTTTGTTGATATTCTTGAACCATTTGTAATATTTGTATGTTTTCTTGGTATATTGGTTCGTATATATACTGATAATGAAATAAAAATTCTGTTTTGACGTTTCGACAACGTTTATTGCCTTTATCAAAAATTGTTAATTGAATTAGTGTTTCCATGTAATTTAGAAAAGAATAGATGATTTCGATTAATGAAATGCGTCTGCAGCCGACTTGTGTTTTAAGATCCAATTAAAACTGCAGAAAACAACCGATCCAATGTTTTCTGCAGTTTTAATTGGATCTTAAAACACAAGTCGGCTGCAGACGCATTTCATTAATCGAAATCATCTATTCTTTTCTAAATTACATGGAAACACTAATTCAATTAACAATTTTTGATAAAGGCAATAAACGTTGTCGAAACGTCAAAACAGAATTTTTATTTCATTATCAGTATATATACGAACCAATATACCAAGAAAACATACAAATATATATATATATATATATATATATATATATATATATATATATATATATATATATATATATATATATATATATATATATATATATATATATATATATATATATATATATATATATATATATATATATATATATATATGTATGTCAATCCCACACTTTGAGGACCTAAAACTGCAAGGATCCTACACTTCGGACCCAAACCCTACACTTCGGGGACGACCCCAAAGTGCAAGCCATAGTTTAGGTCAACATATACTACACTTTGGGTACGAGGTCCTCAAACTGTTGGATTCTTGGATATCGTACACTTTGAGGACACTTTACTAATTTGTTCATGTTACAGTTTGAGGACTTGAACATTTTCTGGAATTTTGATATGTTAGACTGTATGGCCTAATTCAATTTGTATATCTATAGAATTATTACTTAATTTCAATTCCCTCACAATACGTAATATATGGTGTAAGGGAAGTATTGTGGTCAGCACAAAAACAAATAACGGACTTTATGATTTATTATTTCCTTCTGTTACACTTCAATATGAAAGCTTTTTCTGTTCCTACAATCATATACATAAAACCGCAGAAATGTCCGACAGCTAATTTTCCAACAAAATCTAGGGAAGTCATGTGATCAATTGTTCACAGTTCAATAAACTGTACATATATATTCATGATTACACTATGAACCTTCCTATCTATACTAAAATTGGGGGATTTCATAGTGATTATAGTGATTTGTGAATTTATCTTCCATTTTAAAATTCATTCACTTGGAAAATTTCTGTTACTAGGTTACTATAAGGAAATTGTAGATGTTAGAAACACATCTAAGTCTTCTACTAAAACCTTCATAGTTAATTCCTATAATTCATCAAACAAGATCAACCATAGCAGGTTCGTAAAAAGATCCACCGTAACAAAAATATATGTGAGATCTGATGTAGGTACAGGGTTCTCCTTATAATTACTATTTTAATACAGAAGGATTGTGAGTGATAGATAGCCTTTTTTTTAAGATAGTAATGTATTGAGAGACTTGTTACCTATGACTGACCAATCCTACAAGGAAAATTAATAAATGGTTACATGTACAATGAAATGCTTCATTGGTAAGATCTTTCAAATGTTGAGTTGAATGGATGAAACACGGTTATCCAGTTTTCAGATATCAACGAATCAAGCATCGTATTTTGTAAAATTGAGCTTCCTATCAAGTTTTATCTAACTTAAGAAAATCGGATGACAAGAGATACTTGTTGCAGATGACATATTTTGACATATTCAACTTTAAATAATCAAATGATGTAGATGGAAAATTTTCTGTGATGTTATTAAATACTAAAAATGTGAGATTGACTTTAAAATGATCATGAAGAAAATAAATCATGTGGATGTTTCATTTTGTAATAGGGTTTTGAGGCTGTCCAGTCTATTAGCGTTAACTCGACTTATTAGATACCCCCACAAATGAAATCGAGTGACGCCAACTCTAGTTACTTTGTCATTCTATAATTCCTGGTCGACCCCCCCATCTGATTGGGGAAGGAGTGTTAAGAAAATTTGTAGTTAACACTATCCTGCTGGTTTTGATTTAATAAATTTGGGAACAGAAGCCTAAGTTGAGAAATGTCATCTGTCTATTTGCCATTTACGAAAAAAACTAAAACTAGTTAACTCAAATTGAGAACTTTGGTATTCATCATCAAATTCCTGACAGTAATGAGTGCTGCCTTGCATAGAGTTTTTCTACCAAATAAGAGGTATATATTTTGCCTAATCTGTAATTGAGATCTTGTGTGATTCATTAACGTACACCCGACTTTTTTGAATCCAAAAACGAGCGGTGCCAAGTTTGGTTACCTCCCCGGCTATCCTATACTTCCTCGTCGACTGATCCATTGGTTTGAGAAAGTACATAGTGTTAGAAAAAATTTCTAAAGGTAAAGGCATAGTGTGCTGGTGCATCATTTTTATGTAACTATATTTCCTGGTTTTGATTCAACGAATTTGGAAACAGACGCCTATGTTGGGAGATGATATTTTCCCTCAATAGATCTGAATCTCTATCAATGAAAAATGGTCCCACAATATTGTTGGCGCTAAATCGCAGCCAAATATTTATTTTTTGGGAATACTGTATATGAACCTGATCCATTTAGTTCAGACTATTATCAGCCCCATATCTACAATTGTATCTTTTAACAACAACAAACCGTTTAAACAAAATATTGCTTCATCCTTGTAAAAAATTTTTGAAACAGAATATGGATTTATATTTTTTTCATAATAACTTCGTAAATTTCTATTCTACGATCTCTCAATGCTTGCAGTAATTATATTTTGTGAAGATAAAAGTCTTTCTGATTATTTTTCAGACTGAGCGTCGTCGACACATGTTATGGCTTCGAGCTAATTGTTGCACGGACCATTGTCTACTACATTGATTGAAACATTCAACAAATTTTCGTCATTGGTTTCTGTCTTCCTAATTTTGAACGATTCTTAACACTGCCTGTCTCTCTAAATATTTTCACCGTTTCTGAAACAATTGCCTAGTGATGTTTTTATTGAGATGTATTTTATTGAATACTCGACATACCTGAGCATAAATGCACAGTCACAGTTTCCAACAATTGTTGTTTGTATAGTAGTTATTTCCGTTTCAGTTGAATATATCTTAATTCCATAAGAAAATTGAGCAAACTTGAAATTCACAAATTTCCGTTAACAGTTATCAAATGTAATCAAATACTTCATCCGTTGTTTCATAGTCTACATAATGAAAAATGTATCTACCCCAAGAGGAACACTTTTTAGCCATCTGTTTCGATCTATTTTAGAATTTGAAAAAAATCTATTCCTGACGATGATGAATGAAAGCACTGTTGCATGTTTTCAATACGCGAAAAAAAACCAATGAGGATTTACTAAAGAAATGTCAATGTTCCCTAATGCTTGTGCACAAAATTTTATTAACATATCTCGAAACTATTATTATAGAAAAAATTATAGTCTTGAATATTAAAACTTTCAGGAACTATTTGCCATGTTCCAGTTAGTATCATAATTCCAAAATTATGATTCTGAAAAGAGTTCAGAAGAATGTTTAATTCATCAAATGACATGAAAGGCTGCATATATTAAAGTGGAAAATTGATAATTTGCTATTTGTAAAGTATGTTGATCTTATAATATACGTTCCTAGATCAATTGTATCAATGTTCAAATCATTTTCAATAATTCTGGAGACATTTTTAAATGTTATTTGTAAGTTGGAAGTGTTATTATGAATCAGGCCGGTGGAAGTATTCCATAAAACTCGGCTACATTCAAGGGTAGGTACCTGACCTTGTTTGTTGATTTCAACTTGTTTATTGCTGGGAACTATGAAACAGATGTTTTGGCTTCAATTATTAATACCTTGATCGTCTTTGTTGTTACCGCAAAGGAGCAATATTCATCATGCATTTCTAATTGTGTTTGAATGTAATCAAAATTGTTTCGAATGATTTCAATATTATCTATTCAGGATTATAGTTCTAATATAGCTTCAGATTCCTGGAATGAATTGACTAACGTATTGTATCTTGAGCCATCAATTGACTGCATTTTACTCTGATACTCATATATTTTATTGTAATTTCCATATCAGACTTTTCCATTTTTATAAAAAATGTAATAAAAAAACAGAAACCAATAATAAATTCATATAACATCTTTCCTTTGTATCACCTTATAATGTTTAGAATACCGACGTTGCTATGAAAATATAAAATGATGCTTAATTATCATAATGTATTATGGAGTAATGATTTATGTAAAGGAAAAATATATAAAACAACCGTCAGAAATATTCTGTTGAACTTCCGCTAGTGTATCTAGTTTCATCGTCAGATTTTTTGATATCCGTATACTAAGAGAATATGTATGCACATCTTCTATCTGGCCAATGAAATTACGCTAGTTGTCACATATGAACAGGCTGGTTAAATTTCGATGTTTTAATAGGAAATCTCCATAAGTATGAGAAAGAGATATAAGAGTAGAGTAGAGTAGAGTAGAGTACTTTATTTGGTGCTAATATAATATAAGCATTATTTGCACAGGTCAGTTCAAAGATAAAAGTCAAAATACAAATTAATAAAAAACCAAAATCAGTCACTTAACAAATTATTAAAATTTAGATTAAAAAAATCATCTGTTTTATACAATACATTTTCTACTAAGTAAGATCTAATTACAATTTTAAATTTGTTAAATGGAAGACTACGAATACATATCGGTAATCTGTTAAAAAATTTGAAGGCAAGAAAATTCGGGCCGTTTTGTGACCTGCTGAGTCTGAAAAATGGCAAATGAATAAAAAATTAACATCCTATACTCGATCTCTCTTTTGATAAAATGTTCATGGTGAAATAAAACTTGGCTAGTGTCTTTTGTTTCATTTGAGAAATCTCAATTTTTCGAGTTTTTGATTTTCTGGTATATCTCAGTTACTTATGGAATTGTGGAGGAGTATTTCTTCAATAAAGCATTTTCTAAATGACGTAAGCCTACTATTTGGAGTAAAGAAGTCTTAAGAATTATTACATAAATGCCAGATCTAGTAAGAATGATGAAATCGACTCAACATCATACATATATTTGAAATGGGAAAAAATTATTATGATTTTTTTTTGAAAAAAGTGACTACGCCACTGTATTCCACTTGTGAAAAATACTCGATAATGTAGAAACTATTTCAATCCAAATTCATAAATAACTGAAAAACGAAAACTCGAATAATCAAGTTTTCTCAAATAACTCGAAAACAAAAGACGAGTCATTTTTCGATTTCACCATTGCCAATTTAAAGGGAGAGATAGAGGATGATGGATTCGTTGTTTCTTTCTACCTCGTATACTTATCGAGAATATCTATTGAAACATCGACATCAAGCTACATGTACCTACATAAATACGGAATGTATGAATGCTGATTGACGAAGCTTGTACCTGAACAGTGTTCAATCTGGCATTGTGGTAAACAACTTTTTCTCAGAATTACTCTTAGGTAACACAATGGAGTGTGTAACATGGTACTCTCTCTTGATTATACTCTATAAAACTTTACTTAAGGAATTTACATTATTCCTATTCATCAACATTTATTTATCTATCTGCAGTGTGGCCATTTAATTTAGAGAACCATGACACGTTGGAGTTTTATTCAATCATTAATTAGCCAGAATAAACGTGAAAAATATCATTGACACTTACCCTTTTAATTTCACTAGACACTTATGATTTTAACACACAGGAAGGTAAGTAGGAAGGGTAAAACGCTAAATATCAATCAGATAAACTCGTACTCAACAACAACAATAAAAATTAATAATAAAAAATAACAATTAAATGATAATAATAATAAAAGAATGAATGAAAATTAAAGATAATAAAAATGAATATTATGATTAACTTTATTACTAATAAGAATGAAAACTAAGATCAAAATCTATACTCAAATAAAATACCTAGATAATCAAAATCAACTAAAAGAGAAATAAAACTAAGATTAATAAATTGATATCCAACCAGGATGAACCTAGGGGATCGAAAATGGATGAAATGATTTGAAAGTATTCTTGAACCTAACTTGAATAAATACTGAGAAAAACAACTTTAATCAAAAATCTGAAACAACTCTGATTTAGCGAAATCCACCCTTCTTACCAAAAACACTCTGGAGAAACTATCAAGTTAAATTAATTGGAATTAAGTGTCACGTGATGTCTCAAGAGACTTATTCCAGCTAGAAAATATAACTGAAGGTTTTAGGCATTATCCCTAGTATTTGTAATGCGTCCTTTTTCCCAAGAACCAATCTACAATTCGGAAACGGATCCCTGAATTGTTTAACCAATAAGCAATAAGATTCCTCTCTTGAGGTTTTTAGTACAGAATGTGGGGATTTCTAAATCTATCTGTCCTTTACTAAATATCACTAACTGATTTGAATGTACATAAAACATCTCCAGATGGAAAACAGCAATATCTATCTTGTAGCAAACCATTAGTTCCTCGTCCTTTATCGTTTCTCAGTGTTCGCAGGTTTATGACTTTCTTTAGAAATAAACTTTTGTGAATTTCTTTAAGACCCCCCTTGACCTCAGCAGCTATGGTAACATATAGCACCCACGATGAAGCTAGTTTGAAACTAATTGTGTTTATTTAAGAAATTCATTCCATATTTCCAACATCAAAATGTGTTGTTGATGAGGAACAGGAAACATGTGGCGGACCACATTGGGTTC
The DNA here is from genome assembly GCA_958510875.1 of Endomychus coccineus. Taxonomy (NCBI): domain Eukaryota; kingdom Metazoa; phylum Arthropoda; class Insecta; order Coleoptera; family Endomychidae; genus Endomychus; species Endomychus coccineus. Next base: position 100,874,242 of record OY294068.1, on the reverse strand, counting down.
TTGTTACTTTGCTTTGAGATATTTTAAATTTTACATGAAACTTCAATTTTATGAATATGATTTAGTTCTTTCAATATTGGAAATAACCTGTACTAAACCCTTGTTACAAGTGTTTCCAAATGAGAACTCCACTTGAATGTTCTCAGTTTCATTCCAAAATAGTTTCAACCAGAGTAATATGCTGTGATTCTTCCTACTTTCTGCTTGTTACCAATTATTATGTTGAGAAGTGATGTAGGCTTTATCGTGTAATAAACCTTTTGTGAAATTTATGAATGAATATTATATCTATGGCAAGTCCAGTGACATTATGTTTGAACGTTTTTAATCTCATTGTTAACCGCTTAATCTTATGCTAACATGTATAGTTTCCTGGATATTTCAAGAAACTTTGCATAAAGATACAAATAGTAAAGTGCATCTATCTATTAATGAGTTGTAGATTATACCGGGTGCGTAACTGATTCTACGTACCGAAGGTAACCTTGTTTTTCCTTTGGTTCTTGTTTTTAATATTTGACCATAACTTCATTCTGTAAATTTATAAGTAATATTTATTCAAACAATTTGTCAGCGTTTTAAAGGAATTGAACTCGTTGTCAACTGTGAATTTTTAATTCTTCCAAATTATATATATATGCAGTCTCAAAGACTGCATTCAAAATTTTTTTTCCGCTCTCGTTTTTTAATCCTTCATTCCATTGTTAATCGCACGTTGAGGTTGAAATACAATTCTGAATTGTTCATAACATAATATTCAATTGAAAATTCTTGTTTGATGTATTCATTACAGCTACAATTGATATAATTACGTGAGGTGTTGAAGGGGTTGTGTGTGTGTGTGAAGTTTTTTGTTTTATTCATGTGTATTCACAGAGATTGTTTTTATCTATGGTCAATTAATGATTTGTTTTATTTATTTTTTTGATATTATCTGTGATTTGTTCTATATACACAATAGTTAGCCTTGTGAAATTGTTTTAGAATTACAAAAGATTTGTTTTCAATAACAACTGATAATATTCATCTTTCAATCAACTATATAATTTTATTCTTCATCCTAATTCAAATAAATATAATTCTTATATTGGATCATTTAATTCATTCAACGGAGAATCAACATTCAGTATGTCTTCCCCAAGTGAATTTATATTTTTGTTATTTATTATTTGTGAATTATGATACATCCAAAATCTTAAGACTTGGAAAGTGCACTGTTGAAGCTAGCCTGTTCATCAAATTAGAATTCCAAAATGAAACCTAATAATCATAATAGAAAAATTCAAAATTCAAATAAATATAATTTAAAAGATTCAGTTCCATCTTCTTCCTAGTTTTTGATTTCACCAAATTCATGATAGAAAACAAACGCCCAAACCTGCGTAATTTGCGGAACTGTGAGTTAATCCGGATATCACTGTTATTACATGATGGTTATGGATATTTGAAATTCGTTAATGGCGAACTTAGCTGAGTAGTTCTGTGATAGCTGGGTGTATAACCCTGTCTTATCCTCAATTTCGTTCCAGAACTAAGTTTTCGATCTTCATAGATTCTCGTATACCTAATTATTTGCACTTTATATGCTTTCGTTCGTCCCTTTGTAAACTTCGGGAATTCGTAAGTAATTGCTTGTGCTTCACTTTGATACCTATTTATTTCAAGATGTGAGGAAAATGGAAAGGACATTTTTTTGAAATCTCATGTAGACTGTAACTTCCTTCAGTTTTGAAGCTCAAGTTCGCAAAATTTCATCAAGATCAATAGTCACTTCAAGGGGTGAGCAATGGAGATGAGATAGTTCTTTCGAAATATAATTTGAACAGCAACTTTCCTTCTGCTTTGGAGGTCAAGTTCGCAAAATTTCATCACGATCGATAATCATCTTTTTCAACTGATGAGAGAGGGTGATGGGGAAGTTTCTTCGTGATCTTATGCAGAAAGTTAGTTTCTTTCTGATTTGAAGGTCAATTATTCAAAATGGTTTGCTCTGAGAGGTGGAGAAGGGAGTTGGGGCTGTTTTTTCCAAATCTCATCTAGAAATGTTTCGAAGGACAAGTAAGCAAATTTTCATCAGGATTGGTACTGCTTTAAGAAGGGGGAAATGGGAATGTGCTAGTTTTTTTCGGAATCTCATGTACTAAGTGACTTTCCTTTTGTTAAGGTCAAGTTTGCAAAATTTTATAACGATATGGTACTTGTCTGCTTCAAGAGGTGGCAAAGGATATTGGGTTATTTTTTTCGAAGTCTCATGCAGACTATGACTCGTCGTGTTTTGAAGGTCAAGTGTGCAAAATATCATCAAGATCTCAATTAAATATATATAGATATAGATATAGATTTATATAGAATACAAAAAACATTCTTCTTTGTATTTATACCAGCTCAAATTCTCGGCGTTGGCTGTCTACAGAATTTTTTTACAGTCATTATACATAGAAAGCCAACAGCTAGCGACGACGGCCTCATATTTCTCTTGGTTTTGCTGCGCTTCATTTCAACTCGTTTCGTCGTAGTTTTTCCGTTATTTCAGAAGACAATGACTTTCCTCTTGTTTTAAAGGTAAAGTGAGCGAAATTTGATCAAGTTCAGTAGGTACATACTTATCTGATTTGGGGTTACACGAGAAATAAAAATATTTCTGGAACGGCTGATTCTAACCAAATCAGATTTTATGATAATTATGGGAAGTACTCGAGACTACAGCTAACTTCGTTCTCGGAGATTTCATTCACACCCAAATGAAGAATAAATTTAGACCTCAAATAAAAATTATTCTCTGTGAAAGTTCCTAATGTGACATTGCCTGAAGGTTTCTTATAATTGTTGAACAAAATAGAGTCACTATAAATAAGACGTATAACCGTATAAAGTTTCTATAGTCAATACACGTCTTTTACCGTATATATATATATATATATATATATATATATAAGTTTAAAGTTTCTTTGCCTAATTGGCCACTATCGTGTATGTAACTTAAGAGATATAGAATTAAATTTTCTGAATTATGAAGATAACTTAGATAATTTAACATAGGATTATAAAGATGAATAAACGTAAAAGATTGAACCATAGGCGGGATTCGAACCCACATTTCTGGATTTCTAGTCCAGGGTGTTTACCAATTACACCTCTTCGGTCCTGTTAGATTTTTATATTTTTGTAAATATAAACCTCTGAAAGGATAGTAGATCATTGATGAACACAATGCGATTCGATGCCCTACCATAGATCAACTATTCACGCACATTCATCTGAAGTTCAGTCGTTTTTTGAAGTAAGGATTGTAGGTTAGTACTGCTATGGTTGGCAGTTACTTGACAGTTCTTATTCAAATGACAGCATCCCGGTTCTTATATATTTCAATAGAACTGACTGAGAATTGTTCTGGTTAATTATAAACAAGTTTAAAGTTTCTTTGCCTAATTGGCCACTATCGTGTATGTAACTTAAGAGATATAGAATTAAATTTTCTGAATTATGAAGATAACTTAGATAATTTAACATAGGATTATAAAGATGAATAAACGTAAAAGATTGAACCATAGGCGGGATTCGAACCCACATTTCTGGATTTCTAGTCCAGGGTGTTTACCAATTACACCACTTCGGTCCTGTTAGATTTTTATATTTTTGTAAATATAAACCTCTGAAAGGATAGTAGATCATTGATGAACACAATGCGATTCGATGCCCTACCATAGATCAACTATTCACGCACATTCATCTGAAGTTCAGTCGTTTTTTGAAGTAAGGATTGTAGGTTAGTACTGCTATGGTTGGCAGTTACTTGACAGTTCTTATTCAAATGACAGCATCCCGGTTCTTATATATTTCAATAGAACTGACTGAGAATTGTTCTGGTTAATTATAAACAAGTTTAAAGTTTCTTTGCCTAATTGGCCACTATCGTGTATGTAACTTAAGAGATATAGAATTAAATTTTCTGAATTATGAAGATAACTTAGATAATTTAACATAGGATTATAAAGATGAATAAACGTAAAATATTGAACCATAGGCGGGATTCGAACCCACATTTCTGGATTTCTAGTCCAGGGTGTTTACCAATTACACCACTTCGGTCCTGTTAGATTTTTATATTTTTGTAAATATAAACCTCTGAAAGGATAGTAGATCATTGATGAACACAATGCGATTCGATGCCCTACCATAGATCAACTATTCACGCACATTCATCTGAAGTTCAGTCGTTTTTTGAAGTAAGGATTGTAGGTTAGTACTGCTATGGTTGGCAGTTACTTGACAGTTCTTATTCAAATGACAGCATCCCGGTTCTTATATATTTCAATAGAACTGACTGAGAATTGTTCTGGTTAATTATAAACAAGTTTAAAGTTTCTTTGCCTAATTGGCCACTATCGTGTATGTAACTTAAGAGATATAGAATTAAATTTTCTGAATTATGAAGATAACTTAGATAATTTAACATAGGATTATAAAGATGAATAAACGTAAAAGATTGAACCATAGGCGGGATTCGAACCCACATTTCTGGATTTCTAGTCCAGGGTGTTTACCAATTACACCACTTCGGTCCTGTTAGATTTTTATATTTTTGTAAATATAAACCTCTGAAAGGATAGTAGATCATTGATGAACACAATGCGATTCGATGCCCTACCATAGATCAACTATTCACGCACATTCATCTGAAGTTCAGTCGTTTTTTGAAGTAAGGATTGTAGGTTAGTACTGCTATGGTTGGCAGTTACTTGACAGTTCTTATTCAAATGACAGCATCCCGGTTCTTATATATTTCAATAGAACTGACTGAGAATTGTTCTGGTTAATTATAAACAAGTTTAAAGTTTCTTTGCCTAATTGGCCACTATCGTGTATGTAACTTAAGAGATATAGAATTAAATTTTCTGAATTATGAAGATAACTTAGATAATTTAACATAGGATTATAAAGATGAATAAACGTAAAAGATTGAACCATAGGCGGGATTCGAATCCACATTTCTGGATTTCTAGTCCAGGGTGATTACCAATTACACTACTTCGGTCCTGTTAGATTTTTATATTTTTGTAAATATAAACCTCTGAAAGGATAGTAGATCATTGATGAACACAATGCGATTCGATGCCCTACCATAGATCAACTATTCACGCACATTCATCTGAAGTTCAGTCGTTTTTTGAAGTAAGGATTGTAGGTTAGTACTGCTATGGTTGGCAGTTACTTGACAGTTCTTATTCAAATGACAGCATCCCGGTTCTTATATATTTCAATAGAACTGACTGAGAATTGTTCTGGTTAATTATAAACAAGTTTAAAGTTTCTTTGCCTAATTGGCCACTATCGTGTATGTAACTTAAGAGATATAGAATTAAATTTTCTGAATTATGAAGATAACTTAGATAATTTAACATAGGATTATAAAGATGAATAAACGTAAAAGATTGAACCATAGGCGGGATTCGAACCCACATTTCTGGATTTCTAGTCCAGGGTGTTTACCAATTACACCACTTCGGTCCTGTTAGATTTTTATATTTTTGTAAATATAAACCTCTGAAAGGATAGTAGATCATTGATGAACACAATGCGATTCGATGCCCTACCATAGATCAACTATTCACGCACATTCATCTGAAGTTCAGTCGTTTTTTGAAGTAAGGATTGTAGGTTAGTACTGCTATGGTTGGCAGTTACTTGACAGTTCTTATTCAAATGACAGCATCCCGGTTCTTATATATTTCAATAGAACTGACTGAGAATTGTTCTGGTTAATTATAAACAGGTTTAAAGTTTCTTTGCCTAATTGGCCACTATCGTGTATGTAACTTAAGAGATATAGAATTAAATTTTCTGAATTATGAAGATAACTTAGATAATTTAATTTATGGTTCAATCTTTTACGTTTATTCATCTTTATAATCCTATGTTAAATTATCTAAGTTATCTTCATAATTCAGAAAATTTAATTCTATATCTCTTAAGTTACATACACGATAGTGGCCAATTAGGCAAAGAAACTTTAAACTTGTTTATAATTAACCAGAACAATTCTCAGTCAGTTCTATTGAAATATATAAGAACCGGGATGCTGTCATTTGAATAAGAACTGTCAAGTAACTGCCAACCATAGCAGTACTAACCTACAATCCTTACTTCAAAAAACGACTGAACTTCAGATGAATGTGCGTGAATAGTTGATCTATGGTAGGGCATCGAATCGCATTGTGTTCATCAATGATCTACTATCCTTTCAGAGGTTTATATTTACAAAAATATAAAAATCTAACAGGACCGAAGAGGTGTAATTGGTAAACACCCTGGACTAGAAATCCAGAAATGTGGGTTCGAATCCCGCCTATGGTTCAATCTTTTACGTTTATTCATCTTTATAATCCTATGTTAAATTATCTAAGTTATCTTCATAATTCAGAAAATTTAATTCTATATCTCTTAAGTTACATACACGATAGTGGCCAATTAGGCAAAGAAACTTTAAACTTGTTTATAATTAACCAGAACAATTCTCAGTCAGTTCTATTGAAATATATAAGAACCGGGATGCTGTCATTTGAATAAGAACTGTCAAGTAACTGCCAACCATAGCAGTACTAACCTACAATCCTTACTTCAAAAAACGACTGAACTTCAGATGAATGTGCGTGAATAGTTGATCTATGGTAGGGCATCGAATCGCATTGTGTTCATCAATGATCTACTATCCTTTCAGAGGTTTATATTTACAAAAATTTAAAAATCTAACAGGACCGAAGTGGTGTAATTGGTAAACACCCTGCCTAATTTGCCACTATCGTGTATGTAACTTAAGAGATATAGAATTAAATTTTCTGAATTATGAAGATAACTTAGATAATTTAACATAGGATTATAAAGATGAATAAACGTAAAAGATTGAACCATAGGCGGGATTCGAACCCACATTTCTGGATTTCTAGTCCAGGGTGTAATTGGTAAACTATTGCGCATTCAAATGTCGCATTCAAATGTCGCCTCACAGCTAATGTGAAATGAGGAGGTGCACCATCATGGATAAACCAGGCCACGACGAATGTGTAAGGGCAAGTCTTCCAACAGTTCAAGTAGCCTTTGTTCCAAAAAGTTCAAGTAGTTCTCCCCGTTCAATCGAACAGGTATAACGGTAGGGCCAATAATAAAGTTATCCACAATTCCAACCCAAACATTGATTTTAGTTTGATTCTGAAAATATGTAACTTCCGTTTCATGAGGATTTTCATCAGCATAGAAATGTTCATTATGGAGGTTAAAAAGACCACATCTCGTGAAAGTATCTTCGTCCGTGAACAGAATTCTTCTACAAAAATTGGAGTTTGCGTTTTGTCTTTTTTTTATCCCAGGTTCAGTTTCAACCGCTTCCAGTATCGCTTCTTCGAGCTCTAACGTCCTTCTTGTCCATCTGCGTCCAGTTTCTCTGCGATTTGCTTCAAATTTGCCAGTTTCGCGAAGGTTTGCCGATTTGGAATTCTGCGATGCGGATATCTTTCCCTTCTCCGGCCATTGCAACGACAAAGTCCATAAATCAATAACATATCAACCATTTCAGTGTGAGTGAAATTTTGAGCCATAATTTTATAACATTTTTACGTAAAGCAAAGTAAAAACTGACAGTTTTGAGAATAACTTCTTCAAATCCCAAAATGACATTAGAAAAGCAAAGGCAACTAAGGTATTTTAATCAAGTAAAATTAGTAGGCCAAAATTGCAGAGACTCGAAAATTAATTTTTTCAAGCTAATCCGTTGATTTTGTCAAAATTTTCTAAGAGTAAGAAAAGTTATCAAATTAGATAAGCTATCTACATAAAAAATATCGAGTGAATTACATAGACCACAAAAAAGTTCTGGACACTTTTCCCGTCACATCCTCAAGTTTGAGCCATTTCTATGGTCTCTAAGGGTCTGTGCTCCACTCTCAAAAATGGCCATTATTGACAGTAACTCACCTGCTAAATATTGTAGAAGTTCTTCATCACGTTCTCGAGTTATACCGAAAAAACAAAATTATTTTTGCAATTTTGAAGCCCTCTACCGGGTAAACAAGACACTTGAGGCAAAAGTAAAAAAGCTCATCAACTTTTTTTCGAATCAAAGAATCTTCGGTTTTATTTTGGCCACGCAGTTCGAGGACACTCTGTATATTTGTATGTTTTCTTGGTATATTGGTTAGTATATATACTGAAAATGAAATAAAAATTCTGTTTGACGTCTCGACAATGTTTATTGTCTTTATCAAAATGTGAATTAGTGTTTCCATGTACTTTAGAAAAGAATAGATGATTTCGATTAATGAAATGCGTCTGCAGCCGACTTGTGTTTTAAGATCCAATTAGAACTGCAGAAAACATTGGATCGGTTGTGTGTGAGAGAGTAATGTATGGCTAATTACAATTTGAAATGGATTGAATTTGATTGAATACAAGATATTTTGAGATTGTACAATTATAAATATCTATGATTATTGTATGAATTAGTTATTCTATGATAAACCCTTCCGATTTATCATAATCAACTATTCAATAAAATAATACTTTATCTTTTTTAGGTTGGATTTTGAATAATTTTACAATAATCTTAGATATTTATAATTGCACAATCTTAAAATATCTTGTATTTAATCAAACTCAATCCATTTCAAATTGTAATTAGCCATACATTACTCTTTCACACACAACCGATCCAATGTTTTCTGCAGTTCTAATTGGATCTTAAAACACAAGTCGGCTGCAGACGCATTTCATTAATCGAAATCATCTATTCTTTTCTAAATTACATGGAAACACTAATTCACATTTTGATAAAGACAATAAACATTGTCGAAACGTCAAGCAGAATTGGGTTGCCGGGATATACTCCGCGTTGTCGTAGATTGGTTTCGATAGAAACCGTTGATATGACGACGTTTCGGCACAATCTCATGTGCCATCTTCAGGTTTCTCTTCAGGGCTGCTGCTCTGCTTCGAGTTAACTTGAAACTGATCTCCGTTGATCCTGTTGGTCTTTTATCTATCCTTGTTACATCTGGATGATTTTGCCGGTTTGATGCGTCTGATTGAAATTGATGGTCTGTTGCATTCGAGCGATTTTGTCGGTTCGATGCGTTCGAGCGAGTTTGCCGGTCCGTTGAATTAGTCTGGTTGACTGTTCTCCTGGGTGGTTGGAGGGCTGGTTTCCAAGCAGTTGGTAATCTCTGTGTATCATCTCTTGTATTGAGATTTGAAGGTCGCTTCTCGATTTCGATAGCTTCTCTTATGATGCGTTTTCTTTTGTGCTCCAGGCTGGCTAGGACTCGGGTGTTGTCAAAATCGATTTCATGTGAAGTTTTTCTCACATGTTCGGCAAGTGATGATGTTGTTTCTTGCTTTGCGACTGCATTGCGGTGTTCTTCACGTCGAATGTTGATTCTCCTGTTAGTTTGCCCTATGTAGCTTCCTCCGCAATCTTTGCATGGTATTTCGTAGACCCCTTGTGTTTCCAGATTTATTTAGGATTTAGCGTTAGGCAATACTTGACCAATCTTTCTTGTCGTGTTGAAACTTGTCTCAATGTTGTGTTATCTGAGAATTCTGCTGATCTTCTCTGTAGTACCTTTGACGTAAGGGAGATGGGCTTTGGCGACAGGTTCTCCTTTTTCTTCTTCTGTGGTTCGATCTGTCTGGCGTCGTGGCCTCAGTGCTCGTCGGATATTGTCTTTTGAGAACCCGTTTTGTTGTAGCGTGGTTTGTATTGTCTGCATTTCTTGTTGTTTGTGGTCATTGTCGGTAAGTCGGTCTGATCTGGTTATGAGTGTTTTTATTACGGATTGGAGTTGTGCTGGATGGTGATGTGACTGGGCGTTCAAGTAACGATTCGTGTGTGTATTAGTGTTTCCATGTAATTTAGAAAAGAATAGATGATTTCGATTAATGGAATATTAATATATATAGACTATGTTAATTAAGCTCCAATATGCTGCGAGAAAAAGAGGCAGTTTTGGAAAGGTTAATCGAAATCATAAAGTTTTTAGCTGGTCAGAATTTTATTTTTAGAGGATCTTCTGAAATAATATTCTACTCAAATGAAGGAAATTATCTCTAAATTTAGTAGAATGTATTTCTAACTTTGATAATATACTATCAGAACACATTGCTCGAATTCAAAATACTCAGCATGCCCCATTATCTGGGACTGAATATTCAAAGTGAATTGATTAATTTAATTTCTGAAAAAACTATAACTACTATAGTTGATCTTCTAAAACAATCTAAACACTAATCTGTGATTCTAGATTGTACACGTATCTCACACAAAGAACAACTTACTGTTATTGTAAGATATGTTTATTTTAACACGTCAAGAAAACTTGCTGAGGTAAGAGAATTTTTAGATTTGTAACCTGTAACTGATACTACTGGACAAGGGTTAGCAACCTATTTGTTGAATTTGTTAAAGTCATGCAATATTGAACTAGAAGATTTACAAGTCCAAGGATATGATAATGGTGCAAACATGAGAGGAAAAAATAAAGGCCTCCAAGAAAAAATTGAACATGAATCCTCGTGCGTTTTACGTTTCGTGTTTGACTCACACACTTAATTTGGTAGTAAATGGTGCCGATAAAAGCTCATTGAGAATCTCAAACTTTTTTCTATTGTTCAGGAAATATATATATTTTTTCGGCTTCAACTTCACGTTGCGATATCATTACGAACCAGATACCTACTTTGACTTTGAACCTCTTTCAAATACGCGATAGGAATGAAGAGTTGATGCTATAATACCTCTTCGCTTCAATCTCAATAAAATGTACAAGGCACTATACACTACTTTATCAATGACAAGTCCGACAGTGACGCAAGGAACATGGCGAATTCATTAATGTTAAAACTAAAGACTTATAGGTTCGTATGTTCAGTTGTGATATGGAACAACATTTTATCCAAAATTAATACTATAATCAAAACTTTGCAAAAGTCAGACGTTATTCTTTCAGAGGCGGTCAAAATGATCGATCTGGTCGAAAAAGATTTAGGCGTATACAGCACAGTGCATCTGAATAATTGCTACTTGATTCAAAATCAATTGCTGAAGATTTGAAACGTGGACCTGAATTCGCCGAAACTGCTTGTTCACGTCCTCGAAAAATACATTTTGATTATGGGCTGCAGATGAGCCCATATTAGACCCGAAAACAAAATTTAAAGTAAATTTTTATATTTTGCCACTTAGCATGGCGATCTTACAATCAAATGAAGGATTCGATTTATTAACAGAATACAACAACAAGTTTTCATTTCTGCAAGACATTGATAGTTGGAGGGCATTGGAGAGATACGAAAAAAAGCACAATGTCTCAACCTAGAACAAAAGTTAACATATGCCAATAGATCAGATATTGAAAGGGAAGATCTATTTAATGCTGCCTTCATTTTTTATGGATAAAGTCCACTCGATGTATCAAATTATATTTATTTCAATAATCGAATGTCCGTGTTTCCTAATGTGTCTACATCTTTACGTATATATTTAATACTTGTGACAGTAGCAGCAGGCGAAAGGTCCTTCTCAAAATTGAAATTGATAGAGAACTATTCACGATCAACCATGACCCAAGATAGATTGATTGGCCATAATAAGTATCGAATCGAAAGTAAATTTCAAAGCGAACGATATCATTAAAAGTTTGTCAACTTTAAAGCCAGAAAAATTGAATTCGATGTTTGCAAATTTACCTAACTTTATTTGTAGAGTAAGTATTAAATCAAAAAAATTGGAACACAAAAATTAAATTTGTTGGCAAGGAGAGTCTTAGGCTGATCTTCCCACTCGGCGCATAATATGGTTAAGACGGCCCTGGTTGGTTGAATCCCATATCAAAATTAAAATGAAGGACAAATTGAATGATGTTATTATTATTCTTTTCATTTAAATTACTTAAGCTTGAGACCACTAAGACTACCAATAACAATCAGGATGGTACAATTTTGTATAGAGGTCACCGATTGCTTTTTAAAAAAGTAATAAAAGATCTAGATCCGTTTTAAAAAAATTGTAGATGACTTGCTTATCTCGAAAACATTACTCCGAAAATGTGAATGTACTGCGAGGTGGACTGGAAAAGTTGCCTTAATAATATACAGGGTGAGCGAAACTCGATGTCTCAGCAGTATTATAAGAAAAAACAAACAATGGAAACAATCTGAAAATAAGTACTTAAATAGGATTGAGCAAGGTCTATTTCGGCCAAATTTGCATATTTTTCCTAATTTGGAAACTGAAATAATGACGTCATTGAATTTATTCCGGAAGCATACCTATTTTTGCATATTTAAAAAGAACAAATTTTTCTGATCACATTTTGTGAAGGAAAAAATTTGCTATCTTCTTGCGTTAAAAAGTTATAAGCAATTTTGTCGTATCGATAGTTAGAAAATAGAATTAGACATTATCACGTTATAATCAATATATCACTAACTATTGATTGAACAAAACAGATATGCTTACGATCTAGAGAAATATTACGTAAGGCTTCAGTAGGAGAAGTAGAACGGAGTTCTTTCTGTGGTACTAGTAGTAAGATATTATATGTTTTTTAATGTTTAATTGAAAATTAATACTAATTGATATTAATAATGTTTGTTAGCACACAAACTGGTAGCTACGTCTACGTGCCAGCAAGCCGCGCGGCATCGTCGATACCAGGGCGCGGCAGCTCGAAGCAAGGCGGCAAATCTGCATCACAGTCATAGCCCGGCAGGTCAAAACAAGGCGTCGCGACTGCTTCAAAAAAGTGCGTTGGCTCACTCCTCGATTTCTTGATTCTGCGATGAGTCGCAGCGACATAAAATCACACTACTTATTTGTGGAGTGCTCGCTCATTGAAGATATTATTATCGTAATATTAGTTTGTAGTTCAATTTATTGTATCACCTCGAAATACCCACAACTAAGACTTTTGTAAAAGTCTAAGCTTTCTAGTACAGTCTGCCACCATTCATAAGCAATGTTCAATTAACCACAGAAGCGACAAAATTGTTTATAATTTTTTATCGGAAGAAGATTGAAATGTTTTTTTTACAGTTTTTTCAGAAAAATAAGCTCTTTTCAAATATGCAAAAATATAGGTAAGTTTCCGACAAAAACAATCGATGACATCTACTTCAGTTTTCAAATTTGGATAAATATGCAAATTCGGCTTATAATTTCAGATCCTCTTCTCAGATTTTTTTCGTTTTTTTTTCCTATAATAGAGCTGAGACATCGAGTTCCGCTCACCCTGTACGATTCGTTTTCCGAATCTAAGAAATAACGTTATGAAAAAAATTCAGCAATTTTCAAATATCTCATCAACCCGTAAACATATCCGAGACATATTTCTCATACATATTGACATGTGACATGTCCACGCCTTAGAATTTTCGCAGTTTTATGCTTCCCGTATTTAGACTTACTTAAAAAGTGGATATAATACTTTGTAGATCTGTTATTCTGCCGTGGTTTGGAATCCTTAGATACCAGAAACTGTCGCGGAAGTTTGCGCTTTGCATTTGAACAAACTATTACATGTTTTCTAATTTCCGTTTTTCGTATATGTAACTACCGACTACGTAGCTTAGAATTTGAATCTTCGGGCACGAAATTATCTAGGTATGAAAAGAAATAATAATAGGTTCTTGAATGTTAGTGGTTGCATAAATATAAATTAATATGAGAATATTCCAAAGTTTCAGGCTTATAGTCAGATGCTTATAGCATGTCACAATTTTTATTCCAATTTAACATCAAATAAATATGTTCTTAATTGCCGCCAATCTAATTTTTCATAATTAATTGGAAACATATTAGCTACGTTTTAAAATTATTTCTAAACACGGGAAGCATCAAGCTAAGAAAAGTCTAGCGAGAACTGGATCTCGTCATTACATATCAAAAAATGTCCCGGAAATCGGCGTTCTACATCGACAGAGATATCTTTTGGGTAAGCCGATAGCTTTGAGACTGAAAGACTTGGTAAGCAAATGTATAACAAAACGAAGTGGTGCGAAGAGGTCATTTCCCAAGTCTATCAGTATTAGAAAATTTGCATAACTGTGACTTTTCAAGAACACAGAATTTATCCTCTAAAAGTCACTGGGAAAGTGAACTTATTATTATTATTCAAGTGGTACCTACGATTAACTGTTGATAACCTATTTGCAACAACTTTTTATAAGATGGTCAACCCATACTTTAGATTATTATTAGCTACCTACAAATAAAAGATCCGTGTTTTCCAAAACATTACTCTATTCTAGATATCTTAGATGTGAAACACTGAGTTCCGGGACATTTTTAATGTTTGCTATCATCTATTAGCTTATTTTGTAACTATATTTGAATCTTGAAAGAAGGGAACCGCCAACTGTAATAATTCTGGTGAGGCTTGAAATTCGTCCTTACATATCAGAAACTGTTGGAGAAGTACGCGTTTCACAACTTTCCCTAATTTTCGTGTAACTATGGAATTTGTAGCTTCGCATTTCTGATGGTAGTTACCTCAAATCAGCATCAAAAAAAATATCAAAATTACGACGAAGAAACTTTAATTACGATTCTACATAAGATTATAATATAATTGATAAATATTTTCATCATGTCCTGGAAGTCACGTCATTTCAGGGACAGTCCCGGAACTCGTCTATAGACAAATAAAATTTCCAGGACTGACCTGGAACTCGACAAATGTCTCGGAACTCGTCATCAAGCAATAAAAAAAGTCCCGGAAGTAGTCGCTTGACATATATATATATATATATATATATATATATATATATATATATATATATATATATATATATATATATATATATATATATATATATATATATATATATATATATATATATATATAATGATCTACTATCCTTTCAGAGGTTTATATTTACAAAAATATGAAAATCTAACAGGACCGAAGTGGTGTAATTGGTAAACACCCTGGACTAGAAATCCAGTAATGTGGGTTCGAATCCCGCCTATGGTTCAATCTTTTACGTTTATTCATCTTTATAATCCTATGTTAAATTATCTAAGTTATCTTCATAATTCAGAAAATTTAATTCTATATCTCTTAAGTTACATACACGATAGTGGCCAATTAGGCAAAGAAACTTTAAACTTGTTTATATATATATATATATATATATATATATATATATATATATGTAGAACTGGATTTTCGGGTATTGATCCGCGTTGTGTGGATCAATACCCGAAAATCCAGTTCTACACATTACTTCCGCGAGAACCTAAGAAGAAACATATATATATATATATATATATATATATATATATATATATATATATATATATATATATATATATATATATATATATATATATATATATATATATATATATATATATATTATGTATATATATATATATATATATATATATATATATATATATATATATATAACTTAAGAGATATAGAATTAAATTTTCTGAATTATGAAGATAACTTAGATAATTTAACATAGGATTATAAAGATGAATAAACGTAAAAGATTGAACCATAGGCGGGACTCGAACCCACATTACTGGATTTCTAGTCCAGGGTGTTTACCAATTACACCACTTCGGTCCTGTTAGATTTTTATATTTTTGTAAATATAAACCTCTGAAAGGATAGTAGATCATTGATGAACACAATGCGATTCGATGCCCTACCATAGATCAACTATTCACGCACATTCATCTGAAGTTCAGTCGTTTTTTGAAGTAAGGATTGTAGGTTAGTACTGCTATGGTTGGCAGTTACTTGACAGTTCTTATTCAAATGACAGCATCCCGGTTCTTATATATTTCAATAGAACTGTTCATCAATGATCTACTATCCTTTCAGAGGTTTATATTTACAAAAATATAAAAATCTAACAGGACCGAAGTGGTGTAATTGGTAAACACCCTGGACTAGAAATCCAGTAATGTGGGTTCGAGTCCCGCCTATGGTTCAATCTTTTACGTTTATTCATCTTTATAATCCCTATGTTAAATTATCTAAGTTATCTTCATAATTCAGAAAATTTAATTCTATATCTCTTAAGTTACATACACGATAGTGGCCAATTAGGCAAAGAAACTTTAAACTTGTTTATATATATATATATATATATATATATATATATATATATATATATATATATATATATATATATATATATATATATATATATATATATATATATATATATGTTTCTTCTTAGGTTCTCGCGGACGTAATGTGTAGAACTGGATTTTCGGGTATTGATCCACACAACGCGGATCAATACCCGAAAATCCAGTTCTACATATATATTATTTGTCTATAGACGAGTTCCGGGACTGTCCCTGAAATGACGTGACTTCCAGGACATGATGAAAATATTTATCAATCATATTATAATCTTATGTAGAATCGTAATTAAAGTTTCTTCGTCGTAATTTTGATTGAAATATTTTTTTTTGATGCTGATTTGGGGTAACTACCATCAGAAATGCGAAGCTACAAATTCCATAGTTACACGAAAATTAGGGAAAGTTGTGAAACGCGTACTTCTCCAACAGTTTCTGATATGTAAGGACGAATTTCAAGCCTCACCAGAATTATTACAGTTGGCGGTTTCCCTTCTTTCAAGATTCAAATATAGTTACAAAATAAGCTGATAGATGATAGCAAACATTAAAAATGTCCCGGAACTCAGTGTTTCACATCTAAGATATCTAGAATAGAGTAATGTTTTGGAAAAACACGGATCTTTTATTTGTAGGTAGCTAATAATAATCTAAAGTATGGGTTGACCATCTTATAAAAAGTTGTTGCAAATAGGTTATCAACAGTTAATCGTAGGTACCACTTGAATAATAATAATAAGTTCACTTTCTAGTGACTTTTAGAGGATAAATTCTGTGTTCTTGAAAAGTCACCGTTATGCAAATTTTCTAATACTGATAGACTTGGGAAATGACCTTTTCGCACCACTTCGTTTTGTTATACATTTGCTTACCAAGTTTTTCAGTCTCAAAGCTATCGGCTTACCCAAAAGATATCTCTGTCGATGTAGAACGCCGATTTCCGGGACATTTTTTGATATGTAATGACGAGATCCAGTTCTCGCTAGACTTTTCTTAGCTTGATGCTTCCCGTGTTTAGAAACAATTTTGAAACGTAGCTAATATGTTTCCAATTAATTATGAAAAATTAGATTGGCGGCAATTAAGAACATATTTATTTGATGTTAAATTGGAATAAAAATTGTGACATGCTATAAGCATCTGACTATAAGCCTGAAACTTTGGAATATTCTCATATTAATTTATATTTATGCAACCACTAACATTCAAGAACCTATTATTATTTCTTTTCATACCTAGATAATTTCGTGCTCGAAGATTCAAATTCGAAGCTACGTAGTCGGTAGTTACATACACGAAAAACGAAAATTGGAAAACATGTAATAGTTTGTTCAAATGCAAAGCGCAAACTTCCGCGACAGTTTCTGGTATCTAAGGATTCCAAACCACGGCAGAATAACAGATCTACAAAGTATTATATCCATTTTTTAAGTAAGTCTAAATACGGGAAGCATAAAACTGCGAAAATTCTAAGGCGTGGACATGTCACATGTCAATATGTATGAAAAATATGTCTCGGATATTTTTACGGGTTGATGAGATATTTGAAAATTGCTGAATTTTTTTCATAACGTTATTTCTTAGATTCGGAAAACGAATCGTACAGGGTGAGCGGAACTCGATGTCTCAGCTCTATTATAGGAAAAAAAACGAAAAAAATCTGAGAAGAGGATCTGAAATTATAAGCCGAATTTGCATATTTATCCAAATTTGAAAACTGAAGTAGATGTCATCGATTGTTTTTGTCGGAAACTTACCTATATTTTTGCATATTTGAAAAGAGCTTATTTTTCTGAAAAAAACTGTAAAAGAAAAACATTTCAATCTTCTTCCGATAAAAAATTATAAACAATTTTGTCGCTTCTGTGGTTAATTGAACATTGCTTATGAATGGTGGCAGACTGTACTAGAAAACTTAGACCTTTACAAAAGTCTTAGTTGTGGGTATTTCGAGGTGATACAATAAATTGAACTACCAACTAATATTACGATAATAATATCTTCAATGAGCGAGCACTCCACAAATAAGTAGTGTGATTTTATGTCGCTGCGACTCATCGCAAAATCAAGAAATCGAGGAGTGAGCCAACGCACTTTTTTGAAGCAGTCGCGCCGCCTTGCTTTGACCTGCCGGGCTATGACTGTGATGCAGATTTGCCGCCTTGCTTCGAGCTGCCGCGCCCTGGTATCGACGATGCCGCGCGGCTTTCTGGCACGTAGACGTAGCTACAAGTTTGTGTGCTAACAAACATTATTAATATCAATTAGTATTAATTATCAATTAAACATTAAAAAACATATAATATCTTACTACTAGTACCACAGAAAGAACTCCGTTCTACTTCTCCTACTGAAGCCTTACGTAATATTTCTCTAGATCGTAAGCATATCTGTTTTGTTCAATCAATAGTTAGTGATATATTGATTATTACGTGATAATGTCTAATTCTATTTTCTAACTATCGATACGACAAAATTGCTTATAACTTTTTAACGCAAGAAGATAGCAAATTTTTTCCTTCACAAAATGTGTTCAGAGAAATTTTTTCTTTTTAAATATGCAAAATATAGGTATGCTTCCGGAATAAATTCAATGACGTCATTATTTCAGTTTCCAAATTAGGAAAAATATGCAAATTTGGCCGAAATAGACCTTGCTCAATCCTATTTAAGTACTTATTTTCAGATTGTTTCCTTTGTTTTTTTTTCTTATAATACTGCTGAGACATCGAGTTTCGCTCACCCTGTATATTATTAAGGCAACTTTTCCAGTCCACCTCGCAGTACATTTACATTTCCGGAGTAATGTTTTCGAGATAAGCAAGTCATCTACAATTTTTTTAAAACGGATCTAGATCTTTTATTACTTTTTTCAAAAGCAATCGGTGACCTCTATACAAAATTGTACCATCCTGATTGTAATTGGTAGTCTTAGTGGTCTCAAGCTTAAGTAATTTAAATGAAAAGAATAATAATAACATCATTCAATTTGTCCTTCATTTTAATTTTGATATGGGATTCAACCAACTAGGGCCGTCTTAACCATATTATGCGACGGAGTGGGAAGATCAGCCTAAGACTCTCCTTGCCAACAAATTTAATTTTTGTGTTCCAATTTTTTTGATTTAATACTTACTCTACAAATAAAGTTAGGTAAATTTGCAAACATCGAATTCAATTTTTCTGGCTTTAAAGTTGACAAACTTTTAATGATATCGTTTGCTTTGAAATTTACTTTCGATTCGATACTTATTATGGCCAATCAATCTATCTTGGGTCATGGTTGATCGTAAATAGTTTTCTATAAATTTCAATTTTGAGAAGGACCTTTCGCCTGCTGCTACTGTCACAAGTATTAAATATATACGTAAAGATGTAGACACATTAGGAAACACGGACATTCGATTATTGAAATAAATATAATTTGATACATCGAGTGTACTTTATTCATAATAAATGAAGGCAGCATTAAATAGATCTCCCCTTTCAATATCTGATCTATTGGCATATGTTAACTTTTGTTCTAGGTTGAGACATTGTGCTTTTTTTCGTATCTCTCCAATGCCCTCCAACTATCAATGTCTTGCAGAAATGAAAACTTGTTGTTGTGTTCTGTTAATAAATCGAATCCTTCATTTGATTGTAAGATCGCCATGCTAAGTGGCAAAATATAAAAATTTACTTTAAATTTTGTTTTCGGGTCTAATATGGGCTCATCTGCAGCCCATAATCAAAATGTATTTTTCGGGGACGTGAACAAGCAGTTTCGGCGAATTCAGGTCCACATTCCAAATCTTCAGCAATTGATTTTGAATCAAGTAGCAATTATTCAGATGCACTGTGCTGTATACGCCTAAATCTTTTTCGACCAGATCGATCATTTTGACCGCCTCTGAAAGAATAACGTCTGACTTTTGCAAAGTTTTGATTATAGTATTAATTTTGGATGAAACGTTGTTCCATATTACAACTGAACATACGAACCTATAAGTCTTTAGCTTTAACATTAATGAATTCGCCATGTTCCTTGCGTCACTGTCGGACTTGTCATTGATAAAGTAGTGTATAGTGCCTTGTACATTTTATTAAGATTGAAGCGAAGAGGTATTATAGCATCAACTCTTCATTCCTATCGCGTATTTTAAAGAGGTTCAAAGTCAAAGTAGGTATCTGGTTTGTAATGATATCGCAACGTGAAGTTGAAGCCGAAAAAATATATATATTTCCTGAACAATAGAAAAAAGTTTGAGATTCTCAATGAGCTTTTATCGGCACCATTTACTACCAAATTAAGTGTGTGAGTCAAACACGAAACGTAAAACGCACGAGGATTCATGTTCAATTTTTTCTTGAACGCCTTTATTTTTTCCTCTCATGTTTGCACCATTATCATATCCTTGGACTTGTAAATCTTCTAGTTCAATATTGCATGAATTTAACAAATTCAACAAATAAGTTGCTAACCCTTGTCCAGTAGTATCAGTTACAGGTTACAAACCTAAAAATTCTCTTACCTCAGCAAGTTTTCTTGACGTGTTAAAATAAACAAATCTTACAATAACAGTAAGTTGTTCTTTGTGTGAGATACGTGTACAATCTAGAATCACAGATTAGTGTTTAGATTGTTTTAGAAGATCAACTATAGTAGTTATAGTTTTTCCAGAAATTAAATTAATCAATTCACTTTGAATATTGAGTCCCAGATAATGGGGCATGCTGAGTATTTTGAATTCGAGCAATGTGTTCTGATAGTATATTATCAAAGTTAGAAATACATTCTACTAAATTTAGAGATAATTTCCTTCATTTGAGTGGAATATTATTTCAGAAGATCCTCTAAAAATAAAATTCTGACCAGCTAAAAACTTTATGATTTCGATTATCCTTTCCAAAACAGCCTCTTTTTCTCGCAGCATATTGGAGCTTAATTAACATAGTCTACTGTTTGACCTTTTACTAAGTCATTTTTTGAATCTAAATATTTTTTGAAAGAAAGTATGTGACCTGAACCCCTTTCGTCTATCTCCTCATTTTGTCTTGGGAATGTTCCTAGTTCGTATAAATAAAAAGGTAATTCTGGGTGCTAACACTAACAATACTACATTAGGAAACAACAGATGAGTACAACGGGGTATAACGGCGTTAAAACTGATTGAGTTCGAGGGTTTCGATTAAATCATCTTATTAATTGTTGGTTTTCCATAGTTCGACGCACATACATTCTCTTCTTCCAAACATATTTGTATTAAGTAGTTTGTTGAATTTGAAATTATAGAGTTCGAGGGAGGCGATTCTATCATCTTATTAAAGCAGATTGTTGGTTTTTCATAGTTCGGCGGACATAAGTTCTTTTTTTCCCAAACAAATCTTTATTACTTAGTTTGTTTTTTGAATTTATAACGGGACAGAGAGTGTAGCGACCAAGCCGTAAATCATAATCTCTAATAAAGGGGCGACCCAGGTACCCTTCGCTCGTAAACGGACCATCGGCTTTGCATTGCACTACATAACAATTTTTCTTGTGAATATGATAATGTACTCTTCTTGATCGGTGTAAAATATAGTGTGTTAGAAATTGAAAACAATTGAATTGAATAGAATTGAAACTCGATCCATAAGATTGTTCTGCTTAAATAATAATATCCTTGTATTTACATGGAAACAGATTCTTATTACAAAGAATCAATTCTAATAGATATTGAGTTGCATCGTATTTTAATGTAAAACTTCTGATAATGAATTATCTCTTCGACTCAAATTATTTATTTCTAAGCTCTACAGAAAAATCATGAAGTTCATTCATCTAGGTATTTCTGTTGAATTGGAATAAAAACTTTTCAATCCGTAATACATGAAAAAATTATTTTATAGGCTGCTATTATATGGAATTACGAAATAAATTCATGCATGTATTTCTTCGATAACCAATCTGATGTGTGATATGTCCTACTACCTTGTTTTTCCAGGAACTACAATTAATTTTGCAAGTGGAACAAGTAAAATTTTTCAAAACAAAAAATATTGTTTATTCAAGTTACAGTTTCATTTATATGGTATGAGTCTGCATTTGAAATCATTTAAAAGCTTTTTTGTTCCATACGCTTTCAAATTTAAATTGACTTCCCAATTCTTACATGGCTGAATTGTATTCCTTCAAATTCAATTTAGTGTAAAAGACTGTTAGCATCCGAATTGTTATGATACCATGTAATTTTATGAGAACTGCGTTTTCCGTTGAAATTGAATTCATGTGCCTCATTTTCGAAAAAACTACAACAAATACCATAGGGTCCTAGTTGAAAAACGGCAAATATTAATGCCGAAAAAATGTAACAAACATATATTGCAAAAGTTTGATTCAAATAGCCGTACGACACTACGCGTTGAGCATTTTAGTAAAATCGAGAGAATTGTTTGAAGAATTTTGAATAGTGTCAGAACCTTATTAAACTTTTTTTCAGGGTGTTCTACCGGCAATTCCCACCTCACTTTTTCATTTTCCATGCTGGAAAAGATGTTACATAAGAAAATTCTCATTCAATTTCTCTGTTGGTTTAATGCAACTCTCAGAAAAACAATTAAACATCTCGTTTTTGAGATACAGAGAACAAACTAGCTTTTTTTAATAATAGAATGCCCTCAATATTTTTCAAAGTCATAAAAATATATAAGGCATTCCGTTTAAAATAATACAAATGCATGATTTAAATGGCCAGAGGACATTTTGTTTGTTCCAATAGTTTTTAATAGTTCTAACATCTCTACACATTGTCATGTATGTTATAAAAAAGAAACATTTTCTATCTTTATTTTTTAATAAATGTTACGTACTACCTACATCTTTTCTTAATCCAGTAGTTAGGATTCATCAAATATCCTTAGGGGTTTTACAAGAAACTTTTGCTAAAAGTGGAAATTTAAAAAAACACTGGGATAGCTGCTTCATAAACATTCCCAAATTGCCACCTCTCATATTATAGCCATTACCTTAGCCAACGCAACCTACACTTCCCCCAAAAAAACGTTCTCTCTTATGTCTTGCTTGATGAAATAATAACGTGGTAATTAACATTTGAGAAATAACTGTATAATAAAATTCGTTTGAAAGCGTTATTTAATGTAACTCGTTTTAAGTTTGACAACAATGAATTTATTTGAAAGCTTATATTATTATTATCAGTGACTAAGAATTTATCACCTAGATCGCTGCTAAACGGGACTTTACCACAGACAGAATGCAGAATGAATGGGGGTTCCACCGAAAGGAAACATTTCTGAAATAGTTTATTAAACTATGTGACAATTTTGATGGAAACGAGAAATTATTCTGAATTTGGTATGTTAAAAGGACCTAAAAACAAATGTATTACTTGTAAAGATCACCAACGTGCTACAGTAATATTATAAGCCCTGTATAGTAGTGTATAGATCCCTGTTCTGACGTGGCTGGAGGCATAGGGATCCGAAGTCAGTTCACTACAGGTTTCGACATGTTGGGGCTCTTCAGATGGTTAGTTTAGATTACGAATATCTTCACAGGGGTTGCAATATGGTTGGTGATAGTGAAAACATACATTTTCATATTTCCTCACAACGAACAATTGAGAGATAAAAAGTGTAGTCCAATGCCGGAAGTGGTATGGACATGTGCCCTCGGAGTAGTTGTTTCTGTTGTTCTGAAGGTTTTCTGTTGAGTGGGCGCATAATGACCTAACTCTGAAAGTTAACAACAATTGAAAGTTAAATGTGCTTAGATTCTGATTCGGTACATATTTTCCGGCCAGTGGTATTCTCCAATGTAGGAGATTTCGAAGGAAAGCGGGTATATTTTGACAGGTCCTGCTTAAAACTTAATTTTTCCCCACTACCGCCCGCAAAGGAATAAAGCTCGCCGTGCAGTATTTAAAGTTAAATTTTACGCACTAGTTCGTAAAATATATTCCTTACACACTTGTGCGTACAGTAACGTCAATAAGGCTGAAAAAATAATGGGTCTGGACATGCCAAAATATACCTGTTTTCGTCGAATTCTCCTAGTTTAGAGAATAGTACTGGCCAGAAAATTTGTATCGAATCAGACTCTACAAACTATCAGCTTCCAATTCCGACCTCAAACCAATTTCGGAAAAGCCGTATTGTTTCGTATTTTCTATCTACGTAACGTGTGTTTTTGTCAAATTTCGATGTCATCCTAGCCCTCGACAATAGCGGCCAGCGGTCGCCATGGCAACTGTGGTAATATATTTTGGCCGCCTCTCTCGGTCTATACAAGATGCATCATTTCAAAGAAATTTCTTATTTTAAAAGATATATTCTACGGTAGTTGAAAAAAAATTGTTTACAACATGTGTGTAAAGTAACTTTTTTGAATCATGAATCATGAAACACTAGTAGTGTTTTGCCCTTATTGACGTCACTTTACGCACGGTTGCGGTAGTAGCAAAAATGTTTTTGAACATGCTAATTTAGATACTTCTGAAATGTTTGTACAACTTCGATGAATTAAATTAGTCGTAATTTATTGCAGAATTTTGTTCGTGAATGAATATTTCTGAAAATATGCAATTTTGTGTTTTTACAGTCTGCCTGATTATCTAATACTGAAAATTAATTTCTATTCAGCTGCATGCTAATAGTATTTGTTGTTGTTGATTAATAACAAACAATAATAACTGAATCACTTAAATATTTATTTTCTTATTCGCCCCAACAACGTATATAATGCAAAAAATACTATTATGGCCACTATGTTCCAATCTAAAAAACTATTTTTTTTTAAAAGGGGTCTTTAGTTTATTGAAAGATATTGAGTCAATATAGGTATTTGATTTATAAAAGCATGAACCCATATATTCAGTTGTCCCGGAAGTCGCCATTAGAGAAATAACCACCAAGAAGATATTTTTTTTAATTCAAGAAAATTACTGTTTATGTCCAGAAAACAATATATGCGAGATCCTAGCAATTTGAAATAAGTATGTATAGGGGCTTTAAGTTATTATCCTGAATTTCATATTAATGTCCCGGAACACGTCAACACAACACTGTACGTTGCACAATTTACAAAAAAGTATACATAAAGGTGAATATGAGCTAATTGTGAAGGAAAACCAAATGTATACCCATTTCTGTAAGAAAATTTGTAGGGCACAAAATGACCCAGAACAAATGATGACAATTTGACTATTTAAATATTTATTTTCATATTCGCCCCTCAACCGTATATAATGCAAAAAATACTATTATGTCCACTATGTTCTAATCTAAAAAACCGATTGTTTTAGAAGTGTGGTCTCTATTTTATCGAAAGATATTGCGTCAAAATAGGTCTTTGATTTGTAAAAGCATATTCTCATATATTTAGTTGTCCCGGAAGTCGCCATTAGAGAAACAACCACCAAAAAGATACTTCCTTCTAATTTTAGTTCATTTTACTATACATATTTGAGAAAATTACTGTTTATGTTCAGAAAACAATATATGTAAGATCCTAGCAATTTGAAATAAGTATGTACACGAGCTTTAAGTTATTATCTTGAATTTTGTATTAATGTCACGGAACACGTCAATACATCACTGTACATTGCAAAATTTTAAAAAACGTATATATATATATATATATATATATATATATATATATATATATATATATATATATATATATATACAGTATCGGAAATAATTCTTCTGGGGTATAGACATAAATCTACACATGCAACAAGGAACGCAATGATATGATAATACCACATAAACAAGAGAGACGCACTGCTATGCGCCCCTCCCCTTACCCCACACGAGGCGTTAACTGCTGCTCGCACATTCGCCCGACTGGTGCTGGTATGATACTGACGTCCTACGTTCTAAGCTGACCGGGCTGAAATTGTAATGCTCTCTCTATCATATAGCAAGCTATTCTTCACGCTCTCATGAAGCCACCATACCCAAGTTAAATAATTTCCGAACCTGTATATATATATATATATATATATATATATATATATATATATATATATATATATATATATATATATATATATATATATATATATATATATATATATATATATATATATATATATATATATATATATATATATGAGAGTGTGTTTACCCGTGACAGAAGACATCGTAGCAAACTGGCAAATTAAAACACAAGAGTGGTATGTATGTTGAACTGAATATTAAATCGTAGAAAGTCACTGGATGAAAAACCAAATGCACAACACCATATAATTACTCAAAATTACTGATTTATCTCTCATGAAATAGGGGAACAAGTGAATTAACCCATTGAATATATTGGTAAAAACACACTGACAGCCTACAAAAAACGATACACACAGCTGATAGAGATAAATAGAAGTAAAGGTGGTCGCACATGTTGAGTTCTTATAAAATGAATAACGATGAAGTAGAAATAACCAGCAAACAGATTTATGAGGAGATCGTGAAGAACAGGAATGAATTGAGGAACTCCATAGAGGCTAGTCAAGTATGGGTACTACTGGAAATCGAATCCCTATGCAACAAGATAAGAACTTCAGAAAAAGAAAATCGAGAACTGGAAAATAAAGTAGAACTTTTAGATAGAGATAGCAGAAGGAATAATCTGATAATTTTCGGACTCAATAGTGATCCCAGAGAAGTGTCTGTTGATTTTATCAGCAACCAAATAAAACAATTGCTGGATGTGCAACTAAACGAGTCCAACATCAATAACCTATACACACTAGGAAATGTTGAAAATAGACCAATTAAACTTGAATTGGTGTCTATATTGAAAAAACGGGAAATCCTGCAAAACTGCCGTAAATTGAAAGGATCAAAAATATACATAGCCAACGAACTCACTGAGGAACAAAGGAATGAGAATAAGTTTTTGAGAGAGCACCTCAAACAAGCCAGAGAAAATCCTGAAAACCACTGCTATATCAAAGGAAACAAACTATATGTGAATAACGTCGCATATACTGTTGAGGACCTAAAATACGAAAGAGAACCAGAACCAAGAAGTGATAGTACGCCACCGACTCCCAATATTACATTTAACCCAGCATCGAATCAAGAAAAAACCATCAAAGCACCTATCATAGAACAACTTCAAACAAACACTGGAGAGAGGCAAATAAATCAACTTGTGGCAGAACAGAAACCAACGAGCCTGTCCGAACATTTCGACACCCCAAAAACAGGTACAATTAAAAAAATCACTGAACAAGCAGTTGTACCATCAACCAAGGAAACAGTTAGAAATAGACTTAGATCTAATAAGTAGGTAGTAATGATTTAGCTCACTTCACTACTACTATTTCACCATTTTGTTACACATACATTGATAATCTTTAAGTAGGATAAGAAATACGGAGATAAGTCCATTTTAATTATGTATATTTTTGACTTTTTTTTTTGTTTATTACATATATGTATAAGAGATTTCATCTTCATATATACATTCATAAACATAAACTCTAAACAATGGATTCTTTCATAAGAGATGTCAATTTCTCAAAAATAGATACTCTAGAAATTGAGAGTGTTGTACAGTTTAATCAAATAATGTGTAATGCAGAACAAAAAACAATGTTTAAAATTCTTCACCAGAATATTAAAAGTATTTCAAAAAATATCGATGAAATGGATGTATATCTCAGTCAAATCAACACGAATTTTGAATGCATAGTTTTGACAGAAACTTTTCAAATAAACGGTGTAGGATTATTCTGGAGGAATGGATATGATTTAATTTATAATAATGGTGGAATTAACAAAAACGATGGTGTTGTTGTTGTATTCCTAAAGAACAATCTTGAATATAAATCGGATATAGTGTATTTGGGAGTATGGAGCATAATAGAGATAGAAATAAAAAATTCAAAAAATGAAAATATCCTCATAACGGCTGTTTACAGACCCCCATCAACTTCCTTGGAATCATTCGTCCAGAACTGGTCGTGATATCTGGGAAAAATAAAAAATAATGAATTCCAGCATCACGTTTTGATAGGTGACTTTAATATCGACATACTTGTGGAAGATCAAGAAATATCTAGCGATTATCTGAATGTACTATCTGAATATAACTACGTTTCAATGATAAACAAAGCTACAAGGGTACAAAATAATTCATCAAGTTGATATAGATCATATTTTTTTGAATACAAAATCAGACTGCGTACGAGAAGAAAGCCTACCAATTATAATTAAATCAGGAATCACCGATCATTTCATCACAATATTAGTAATGGTTTTGAAAATAACTGAAAAAAAGCAAAGCGTAGCTGGTAAGAAATACATAAACTATCCTAAACTGAAATCGGAACTGAGAGAAACAAACTGGTCAATTATATATAATAAAACAAGAATTGAAGAAGCAATGACAACTTTCACCGAAAAATTGACTAGAACATTCGAAAAACACACTAAAAAAATTAAAATCAAGAGAAAATCAAGCAAAAGAAAAATTTGGATAACAGACGGCCTAGTAAAATCCATTAATACCAAAGGAGAACTATATGAAAATATATTAAAAATCCTGAACTATACAAAAGAGAATATGTGAAAAAAAAACAAAAAAAAAACTACTATGTCAAAAATATAGAAAAAATAAAAATAACACGAAAGCATTATGGAACACTGAAAACTCTACACAACCCTTCCCAAAAACAAGAAATATCAAAAATTGAATCAAAAATAACCATTTAGTCGAAGATGAGCAGGAGATGACTGAAATCTTCAACAACTATTTCATAAATGTGCAGAAAATATAACCCCCTCACTTGAACCCACATCTGAAAGAGAACCAGTCCCGCACTCGTTTTTTCTGACACCAACTACGGAACAAGAAATCAAGACAACGATTGATTTACTAAAAAATGGGAAAACACTCGGATACGATTCGATCACCGCCGAAATGCTCAAAGAAATATCAGAAGAAATTTCAATGCCTTTGGCACATCTGATCAATAGAATATTCTCTACTGGAAATTGTTCTTCACACTCCAAAATGAGCATTGTAAAACCTCTTTATAAAAAAGGAGGGAAGACTAAACCAGAAAACTATAGACCCGTGTCACTCATAACGAATATAACAAAAATTTTTGAAAAAATAATCAGAGGTGGCATGACACAATATCTGGATAAATATCAAATGATCTCAGATGAACAATATGGGTTCAGACAGGGGAAATCCACTCAGGATGCAATCGCGAATATCACATCAAAAATATATGAAGGTGTGGAAGACGGTTTGAAGACAATTGGTATATTCCTCGATCTCTCCAAGGCATTCGATACAGTCAATCATGAACTGCTTCTGGAGGCCTTGGAGGAATTAGGATTCAGGGGCACCGTTCTAAAATCATTCAGAAATTACTTATCAAATAGGAAACAGTCAGTACAAATTAGAGACAAAATAAGCACTCAACAAACAATCACCTGTGGTGTACCAAAAGGTACCGTCTTAGGACCCATTCTTTCCACTATTTACATAAATAAACTACTTACCCTGGAATGTGGAGGAGAAATCTTCAGCTTTGCTGACGATACAATTGTGTTATACAAAGATGAGTCATGGGGTAACCTAAGAAATAAAATCGAATTGGGTTTTGGAAATGTTTTGAAATGGTTCGACCATAAATACCTCACAGTAAACTACGACAAGACCAAGTTCATGCCATTTGACATCTACAAAAATAATTTACCCCAGTATGAAACGATTTCATTTCAAAGAAATGATACAGTTGAACTTATTCATTCCACAGTTTGTATGGAATATTTGGGATTAACATTAGATATACACGCTCAGAATATCGTTAATACTCTAAGGTACATGCTCCCAAAATTCAAATATTTGGTGAAAATTTTGAATACTCACCATATTAAGGTTCTGTATCACGCGTTAATAGAATCAAGACTACAATATGGGATACTAGGGTGAGGAGGCGTATCTGATATCCACCTGAAAAAAATTTAAATTTTGCAAGAAAGATTCCTAAAAATGAAATTCAAGAGACCGTATAGGTATCCTACAGACGAACTATATAGAGAAGCGAAATGCTTCGATTTGAACCAATCATTTTTTTATTGCATCTTAGTTAACCTATACAGAAACAAACACGAACTGGAAACAATAGAATACAAATACACAACAAGACAAAAATGCAATTTCGATATTCGTACGAAATCCTCAAAAAAAGCGGTAGGACAACGATGTTATACTCACCTCGCACCTCGGCTTTTCAACTTCTCACATAGAAGTATAAAGGATCTCATCATTCACACCGACTCTATCACTTCAATTGGAAAAAAGCTGAAATCATACACATTAAATCTAGACAGAAAAGCAATTCACGATATATTATGAGTACAAAACAATTAATTGAAAATTATTGGGTTATTACCCCCCTGTTGAATTCAATATTGAATATATGGTAAAATAACCACACAATCTCATCATATCATCAAACAGAAAATTTATGAATAAACAAGAAAAACCCCAAGCACAACCTTGGTTTCTGTGGGTCCACCTGTTTATTCGTGGAAATCATGCACTTATTATATGGAATAATACAGGAACTTATATTCACAACAGTAAATATTATTACTATTGTATTATATTGTTAATATTATATTGTCTTACTTAGGAGTGTTCTTTGTATACATCATTATTATTATTATTATATTACATTTTTCTATTCCACCCACGCACAAGTTCTACTTTTGTGGGTCTTCTTTTATTTATTCACCATTTATTATATTATATATATTGTATACTTGATCTGGAATTTTTGGTAAATAAACATTACTATTGATATTATATTATTATTACATATATATATATATATATATATATATATATATATATATATATATATATATATATATATATATATATATATATATATATATATATATATATATATATATATATATATATATATATATATATATATATATATATATATATATATATATATATATATATATATATATATATATATGTAGAACTGGATTCTCGGGTATTGATCCGCGTTGTGTGGTTTCGGTCCTCAAAAGGACCAATTTCACGACGTTTCGGCAAAGTCGCATTTGCCATCTTCAGGTGATTCGACCGTAGAGTCTGGAAAATCTATATATCTATATATATATATATATATATATATTTGTATGTTTTCTTGGTATATTGGTTCGTATATATACTGATAATGAAATAAAAATTCTGTTTTGACGTTTCGACAACGTTTATTGCCTTTATCAAAATTGTTGATTGAAATTAGTGTTTCCATGTAATTTAGAAAAGAATAGATGATTTCGATTAATGAAATGCGTCTGCAGCCGACTTGTGTTTTAAGATACAATTAAAACTGCAGAAAACATTGGATCGGTTGTGTGTGAAAGAGTAATGTATGGCTAACTACAATTTGAAATAGATTGAATTTGATTAAATACAAGACATTCCAATATTGTACAATTACAAATATCTATGAATTATTGTATGAATTAGTTACTCTATGATGAGTATTTCTATCATAACTATTCAAGTTTAAGATAATTCTATGGAATTTAACCTCAAAATTGTTATTCTATAGTGTCATAGTTAAATAATACTTTATCTTTTTTAGGTTGAATTTTAAATAGACAATGGAAAGTGGCACTTCAAATTAATAAAATTTTCTTAAGTTTGAATTAGATTATTGTACAGTTTCTAAAGATTGGAATCTATTTTGTCATTTACACAATTGTTCTTTTTAATTTGAATAGATTCTAATATCAAACGTTTGTTGTCGTTTGTTTCAATATTTAAAATTTTTGTATTGTTGTAGTCGAAAGTATGGTTAGTGTCTTTCACATGTTTA
This sequence comes from Endomychus coccineus, assembly GCA_958510875.1. Taxonomy (NCBI): domain Eukaryota; kingdom Metazoa; phylum Arthropoda; class Insecta; order Coleoptera; family Endomychidae; genus Endomychus; species Endomychus coccineus. Next base: position 100,842,235 of record OY294068.1, on the reverse strand, counting down.
TTGAGCGCAGTTGATGAATTTTTGGTATATTTGTGGCCATTTAATCTTTTTTCGAGGTATTGTGAAGATTGGCCAATATATACCTTTTCGCAATCTTTGCAAGGGATGGAATAAACAGTATGGGTTATTTTTTTGAAAGGTACGCTGCTTTTTAATTTTGTAAAGAGACTTTTCTGATTCAAATAACTCTTATGACATATATGTAGGTCATAAGGTTTCACTATATTACAAATTTTCTCTGAAAGTCCACCGATATATGGTAGTGATATGTAATGCCTATCATTAGTTTTCTCATTATTGGTATTGATTCCACCAAATGAGTTATAAAATTTATGAATTTTGTCTTTAGTTATCGAATTTACTAAATCAATGGGATAACCATTTCTTATTAAAGTTTCTTTTGTTTTTGTAATAGATATAGTTCTCAGTTCAGGAGAACTTAGTCGAATAGCTCTATCTATTAGATTTATAATAACATTTTTCTTATATTTTTTAGGTATATTAGAATTGAAATTAGTATACCTTCCTGACCAAGTAGGTTTGGTATACCATTTTGTTAGAATTTTGTTATCATTTGATTTTCTTACTAAAGTTAAATCTAAAAAAATTATTTCGTTATGATTTTCTAATTCAATCGTAAATTGTAACTTATGGTGAAAGGAATTGAAAGAATTCAAAAATTCATTACATTTGTTTTCAGGGATTGCAGCAATACAATCATCAACATATCTTTTGAAGAAGGCTATATTATAATTTAGTTGAGATACTACTTTTTCTTCAAGGAATTCCATTACTATTTGGGCTATGATACTTGATATTGGAGAGCCCATTGCACAACCATCTAATTGTTTATAACAATCATCTTTATATTGTAAAAAATTAGCGGTGAATGTATATTCTATAGCTGTTAGAAAATCATAACGAAATAAATTTTTTAGATTTAACTTTAGTAAGAAAATCAAATGATAACAAAATTCTAACAAAATGGTATACCAAACCTACTTGGTCAGGAAGGTATACTAATTTCAATTCTAATATACCTAAAAAATATAAGAAAAATGTTATTATAAATCTAATAGATAGAGCTATTCGACTAAGTTCTCCTGAACTGAGAACTATATCTATTACAAAAACAAAAGAAACTTTAATAAGAAATGGTTATCCCATTGATTTAGTAAATTCGATAACTAAAGACAAAATTCATAAATTTTATAACTCATTTGGTGGAATCAATACCAATAATGAGAAAACTAATGATAGGCATTACATATCACTACCATATATCGGTGGACTTTCAGAGAAAATTTGTAATATAGTGAAACCTTATGACCTACATATATGTCATAAGAGTTATTTGAATCAGAAAAGTCTCTTTACAAAATTAAAAAGCAGCGTACCTTTCAAAAGAATAACCCATACTGTTTATTCCATCCCTTGCAAAGATTGCGAAAAGGTATATATTGGCCAATCTTCACAATACCTCGAAAAAAGATTAAATGGCCACAAATATACCAAAAATTCATCAACTGCGCTCAATAAACATGTGAAAGACACTAACCATACTTTCGACTACAACAATACAAAAATTTTAAATATTGAAACAAACGACAACAAACGTTTGATATTAGAATCTATTCAAATTAAAAAGAACAATTGTGTAAATGACAAAATAGATTCCAATCTTTCGAAACTGTACAATAATCTAATTCAAACTTAAGAAAATTTTATTAATTTGAAGTGCCACTTTCCATTGTCTATTTAAAATTCAACCTAAAAAAGATAAAGTATTATTTAACTATGACACTATAGAATAACAATTTTGAGGTTAAATTCCATAGAATTATCTTAAACTTGAATAGTTATGATAGAAATACTCATCATAGAGTAACTAATTCATACAATAATTCATAGATATTTATAATTGTACAATATTGGAATGTCTTGTATTTAATCAAATTCAATCTTTTTCAAATTGTAGTTAGCCATACATTACTCTTTCACACACAACCGATCCAATGTTTTCTGCAGTTTTAATTGGATCTTAAAACACAAGTCGGCTGCAGACGCATTTCATTAATCGAAATCATCTATTCTTTTCTAAATTACATGGAAACACTAATTTCAATCAACAATTTTGATAAAGGCAATAAACGTTGTCGAAACGTCAAAACAGAATTTTTATTTCATTATCAGTATATATACGAACCAATATACCAAGAAAACATACAAATATTACAAATGGTTCAAGAATATCAACAAAAGAATATATATATATATATATTAAAAATTCTGTTTGACGTTTCGACAATGTTTATTGTCTTTATCAAAATGTGAATTAGTGTTTCCATGTAATTTAGAAAAGAATAGATGATTTCGATTATTGAAATGCGTCTGCAGCCGACTTGTATTTTAAGATCCAATTAAAACTGCAGAAAACATTGGATCGGTTGTGTGTGAAAGAGTAATGTATGGCTAATTACAATTTGAAATGGATTGAATTTGATTAAATACAAGATATTTTAAGATTGTACAATTATAAATATCTATGATTTTTGTATGAGTTAGTTATTCTATGATAAACACTTCCGACCTATCATAATCAACTATTCAAGTTTGAGATAATTCTATGGAATTTAACCTCAAAATTGTTACTCATAATGTCATTATTAAATAACACTTTTTTTTTAGGTTGGATTTTAAATAGACAAGTGGAAAGTGGCACTTCAAACTAATGAAATTTTGTTAAGTTTGAATTAGATTATTATAAAGTTTCGAAAGATTGGAATCTATTTGTCATTTACACAATTGTTCTTTTTAATTTGAATAGATTCCATTATCAAACGTTTGTTGTTGTTTGTTTCAATATTTAAAATTTTTGTATTGTTGTAGTCGAATGTATGGTTAGTGTCTTTTACATGTTTATTGAGCGCAGTTGATGAATTTTTGGTATATTTGTGACCATTCCACCTTTTTTAGAGGTATTGTGAAGATTGGCCAATGTATACCTTTTCGCAATCTTTGCAAGGGATGAAATAAACAGTATGGGTTATTTTTTTGGAAGGTACGCTGCTTTTCTGATTTAAATAACTCTTATGACATATATGTAGGTCATAAGATTTCACTATATTACAAATTTTTTCTGAAAGACCATTTATATATGGTAGTGATATGTAATGCTTATTATTTGATTTCTCATTATTGTAATAATCCGACGGATTATTACTTTTGTATTGAGGTCTTTGAATAATATTGATTTAAATTCAAATTGAAAATTTCATAAATTATTATATCTTGAACACGATATACCAGACAGACCTGGCGACGGTAATCTGAGACCTCTTTTCCGTATCATTGGTCGGTCAGCCATGAACCATGCTTCGCAAACGTAGCAAAGTACGCGGTCAACGGTACTAGTTTTTTCCTGAGTCAGGAAAAGTCCACGTGGACTTGAGTAGACCCGTCACTGACAATTCTTTTGCCTAGTCTGATTCCTATTGGCTGCTGGTATAAACTATGGGTGGGACATGCTCCCGGTTTTCTAAGTTAAACATATTTTCCAAGATTGAGCGTGAGGCGGCCCCCCCGCTTCAATGGTTTCATAAAAACTAATTACTTTGAGGAAAAAAGGCAGTTCTCACCATCTACTCAGTAGTTCTTAACTACCTACTTGTTCGGTAAGTCAGCTTGCCTTATGTCCACAGGGATGTTCTCTTGTTGCATTAAATCAAATCAATTAATATCATGTTGTCAAGATTTAGACAAACTGAATGCCAGAAATTTATAGAGATTAAATTAATTCATCAATTTGTGTCCATTGCAACAAGGGTTATACATCCCTGGCGGGCTAAAGCAGCGCTGGACTTCTTCGCGTCTTCCGCGTCACGCGTAAAGTGTTTGTTCCCCTTTTTAAACATCCTTTTTGTGACAATTTTTCTATCATAATAAATGTGACCCGACGTAGAAATCGAGTGTTAAAATCCTTTGTGCGTTATTACTACAAGGGGTTCGAGACGAAATGGAGTATTTGACCAACAGGGTAAGTGCATTTTGATTGCCAAAGAACAAGTGTTATATTGACATCAACCTCGGAATCGGCAACATAATATAAGGTGGTTATTTAACCTTCAGATCACGGTCCGCCCGCCAAGGTATATTATTTAATGTATGTGTATGTTATCTATCTTTTTGCCATTTGGGCTATTTCAAGTGTTCTATACAAATTCCGCTTAACGGAGATCCCTCAGGTGCCATGATAGAGTATCATGTCGTTAGGTTTACCCCGGCTTCCTAGAAAGGGAGGTATCATTTAACTTTGAACATTATTTATCCATTATCGGTGTGATCGAGCGTGAAATCGATCATTGTTCCGTGTGTACTAATTAGCCTTCCATTTGATTCAAACTCTCCAGAGATCCTGGTAGGAACTCGCTAGCTGGCGAAAAGGGTAAAACCTAGCGACATCGATAATTCCCCAGGTTCACCCTTAGGGTCAACCTGAACTGGACATCTTTTATATTCACGTATCATTCCCTTTGCTAAATTTTGTTTTGATCTTTTGATCGTTTTGTTAGATTTCGATGTACTAAATTTCGTTTTGTTTTAATCAATATACATTTATTATTTAATTTGATTAACGAGTTTAATTAGTAATTCCTAATCACCTCTCAGCGAAATACGACCTTTAGAGTTCACGCTTGAATAGATATAAAGATATAAGAGTAGGTAATTGAACGAGGTGGTCCCTTGGAAGGGATCGCGGCCTCATAGTCAAAAACAGCTTCTAGGTGAGCTGAAATATACACCTAGTGGTGGCAGCTTAAAAGAACCTCAAGGGTACACGGATCAACTAAGATCTTCGATACCCGAGCAGGTTCCAACAAACATCTTAATTTATATAACACGTCGATGAGGTATTAACGCTACCTGAAATAATACCCAGACGACGGTGACAAGTACAAGTATCACGAGCAGTGAGACAGGATTTCGAACCTATTCACTTATTTGGGAAATATTAAATCTAGAGCAATCTGGAGTAGGTTCGAGGTTATTATTACAAACAAACCCAACGCTCGGCGGAATGCTACATATGTTGGCAGCTAAGGGATTGTAAATTGAAGTGAAAATCCAGAAATTTGGGGATTTATACATCAAATTCTACAAAAAAGAATTCACGCCGTTTTTAGAGAAAAAGAAGTTATTGAAATGAGTTGTATTATTCAAGCGTAAGAAAATGATTACAAGGTAATTGAACTAAGTTGAAAGGTGATATAGGACAATCAACTGGCATTGTTGAACCCAAGTGAATTAGAGTCGGGTTACATACGCGGAATCAGTTGCATACATGAACATCTTAAGTATTTACGCACGAAAGGAATTTTCGCGGTCAGCATATAGATCGTAGTAAATCTGAATTGTATAATCTATACTCTGCAACTGTGAAATAAATAACCATTCCGAGTTGAAGTCAAAGATAGGTGCTTTAGTTTTGCTTGCTGATGTTCTCGCTTCACAGGAATTATTTTTTTGTTGTTGTATATTGAACTGAACTAACGATTCAGGCGAAAACATCGGAACCAGCTGTTCTAGGACCAGGAGAATAATTGTGTTATTGCAGTTTGTTTACGTAATTCTTTTTTTTGCTAGTATAGCTACAGCCAGGACTGGAGTACGAGTTTTGTGTTAAAAACATTCTCGTATAGTATCCAGTTGATACGAATTATGTTGGTCCTAGGTAGAAACGAAGTAAAGCACATCTAACAAACAAGGTATGTTAGGAAACACTGATAGAGCAAAAGGTTGTCACTTATAGTAGATTTTGAAATTTTATGTTTATATGTTTATGTTTTATTACTGCTTTTGAACTGGAACTGTTTTTTTAATTTAAACGGACTGTACCCATTATTTTCAATTCAAAACCCATGTTCAGGGTGGGGACGAGTGAGCGTTCGGCTGAGGTGTTAATGGAGTTATGGGCACAGTAGACACGAGGGATGTGTATGTGTATGGATTTGTGAGTACACTGTGTTCAGTGAGGGATATGGAATTGTTATCCCGGTGTACGGATTTAGAGTGGATAATCCCGGGGATGGAAGGGACACTCTAGGGAACACCCCACAGATTTGGAAGGTCGATGACCAGGAAGAGCAAGCACCCCGACGATAGTCCAGGCTTGATCTCTTCCTCGCATAGTATTCGCATGCTGGCCCGTAGGGAAGTAATTTGCGTAACGCTATCCATCTGAAGGGGGTAGTTCGTGGGAACCTGCCGCAGCAGCGCGAAGCAGAGGTTAGAGCCGTTAAAACGCACCAAGCTCTCCCCTGCTTAGATAATTGACGAAATCACGTGGGGTCCCTTTAAATTGAAAATACAGGATTCAAGTAGATTCAGGTCTGGCGGTTTAGCGCGCCATGAGATTAAATGAGGTCAATGACCTAACAGGCGGATGAGATTCAGATGACGTGTGCCGCTATTATTTTTTTCGCTTTTATCTCATTAGAATCTAAAATAAAGCAGAAATTCGAGATTCAATGTTGGAAAGGTTAGTGCCAGTAGATGAGGTCCAAGGTATTTGAACGGACTTTTGTTTTTGTGTATTGCAATCAATGGATTGGCATTGTGTTCACCTACTAGAGATAAATTGGAATGGAATCATGGGATGTCGAATAATATTGAGATATTAGTAAACCTTTACACGCCTATACAGTGGGCAACCAGTCCCTGAATTTTAAATGTTCAAACTATATAAGTATAGTTTTGTTTTTGTCGGCAAATCAGTAAATGTTCAAGCTTATCTAGTCTTCAAGAGATCAATAATCTACGCAAAATATTAGCAAATAACTAACCGAATAGAGAAAGTGGTACGTAAGATCGTAGAACTCACCCCCGTACCATTCCCGGGCAACTGATAGTAGAATTGGATGGTAGCCGAATCCATGGCTGAGGGGTAAGATTCCCCCAAAAAGGAGCGACTGGGCCAATGGGCGTATGCTGTCTCTAGTTAAAATAGGGACCGGATATTCCTATTGACCAGGTTGGAAGGGTAGTTGTACCCCGTAGGGGGAATGAGGTCACTGTATTGGATTGTCTTAAATCCTGATGGAAAGGTAGCTTGGGGAAATTTATATTTCTGTTCCGGAAAGGTCCAGTACAGTGATTCCTCATTCCAGTGTGTGAATGGTGTGCGAATGTAGGTGTTAGAGGCATTCGCGCACTTAATCGAGATGCCAGGAGGTGCATCGAGTGCTAAGGACATTGGGCATGACGCGGGTCAATGTGCGGACTTTTTCTGGCAATTAAGCAGCAAGGATCGGCTCCGACTGGCCTAAGCATAGCGATATCGAGATGTCCCATACTTCGAACAACGCGAATCCTGGCGACAGCAGGACGTTGTGGAAGATCTCTACTCAGCATCTCAAAACTGGTTGTAGAGCATAAATCTTCAGGGAGGTATCGGGCTGAATCGTAATATGCGTCCGATGCTGTTGAGAAAGGTCCGCAATACCCGAGGTCAATAAAGGTCATACCCAAGAGGGCTGTCAGCACCAGAATGTCCAGTAAGGGCAGAGGGCAAACTGGAAGTGGTTAGGCCAGGGAGGCCAGAAAAGTTTGTGTTTTTTAGAAAAAGTCCAGGTTGGACTGATGGGCCAGTTGTGCCATTGGAGAAGGACGGGAAGGAAGCCAGGAGTTTGGAAGGGAGTTTTTGGGTCCAGGATGGACCGGAAGGCCAGGTAGGCCAATTGTGAATCTGGCAAGTGGAATTCGCCGGTAGGGGTAGTCGACCAGGAATTTGGGGTCGATATCCAAAAAAGTGACGTACCAAGCGCAGGCACTGGATTTTGATTGGTTGGAAAGACCCATGAGTGATTTGGGCAGATAGGCCGCCTGAAGAGCAGCGGGACGCGTGGTCGTCCGTGAGGGCAGGAAATTGGGTCGAGGAAGTGCGCGGGGCGGGTGAGAGAATACCCCCCAGAGAATGAATGAGAGTCAGTAAATTCGGGACCTCTGACTCTTCAAGTCACCGCGTTCCGCTTGAATTATTTTTATTTTGATGAAAAGAAGAGCCCTCAAGCTCATATCAAGTAAATTCAGTGAACAAGAGCTATGACCCTCGAGTCACGAAAGTAGAAATATGCTGGGGTAAGTATGTAAGGACAAGCGGATGGCAGTCCAGAACGAGAGAGACGTTTCACCCCCAGGAGGCGAGATAGTAGAGGCGCGTATGAGTTAGAACAGTGCCCTCGAGCACTTGGTCCGGAAATGTTGTCGTTTAATTATGTTCGACACCCCCCTGTTCTTTTTATGGTAACCTATGCCATCGATAACGAATATAGTTAGCGCAAAGAGAAGGGGAGGTTATCTGGATAAACATGTTTAAGGGGTAGTCTCGGGTAGAGTTTTTTTTCAGGGTTGTTAGGTCCGAATACGACATTGTAGAATTTTTCAAGAAAAATGCATTCATGCAGGAGCCGGATTATACATAATGTTTTTTTTGTGTGTAAAGTTTGTATATGTATTTCTAGTGTGGCCGCTTGTACTACCTGCATGGATTTATTGTTATTTCTTCTTATTTGCGAAATATGTGTTAGTGTAACATGTTAGATAGTAAGTAACTTCAGAGTAACCTCGCTTCTATGATACGAGGAAGGAAGTCGGATTCAATTTGTTTTCATGTGATCCTCCCATAATGAAGGGAACAGTGTTTTAAAATTTTTTTTTTTGTGTGATTAGAAAACTTAGCTTCTTTTGCTCGGAAGTATTTCGGCCGCAACAATGTGCTGGCTGGTAGTAGCTTTCCTTCTTCGTACATAGACATGTCATCGCTTAGGGTTACAAACTGGAACAATTATCTTTTTGGTTGTGCGCTATTATACGTTCATGGGAGTTTACGCCGGGGCCCATCAGCATCTTACGGAACACCTAATTCCGTAATTGTTTCTTGGTACTGGAATTGATCGACACAGATAACGAAGGATCACCACGAACGAGCCCAGATCCAGGTAAATTGCGGGTACTAGTTTCACCAAAGATGGCTAAGTGTGGACATCGGTAGTAGTCAGAACTTAGTGAGGACATTACAATTACGGCGCTACAAAGCTCAAGATTTCCGTAGGAGGGATACCAACCCTGGATACTTATGTTATGGTATGGAAAAGGAGAAGACAAGGAGAAGAGGATTCCAAGAGGAATGGGATGCAGGCCAATAACCACGGAGAATGGATTGGACCCGTGTGTTGAATGGAATGTTGAAATGTGTTATGGTTTATTTGGCCGCCTGCAATGGAACACCCTTGGATCAGCTCCAGTCGACTACCAGCCGCCCGTATGGTTGAAGCCGCCGCGTATACCGATGGAGAACCTCATGCCTTCCCTCGTTGCAAAATGACCGAGAATGCTAGTTACACTTGACTACTGCCGACGAGTCATACACATTTGACCGTTTGGTTGAAAGCAACGAACCCCCGTATCCAGCGACATCCGGAATTCGAACCCCTGGTGTAAGTGCGGGTTAGTGATTCGCTCTCCGATCGATCAGTGGCGTAGGTAGCGGAACTGTTTCGGACTTAATCATAGCGCTCAAGTGATGACTATGTTTGTTGATTGTATCTATAGTACGTATTGCGAGGTTATTTTATATTATGTAGTTAAATAGGGTTTCTTATTTTTTTTGTTGGTTGTTTCGAGGGAACAGCGTTAATCGCTGTGCAATGCCAATTATCAAGTTACATGAGCGGAGCTGCTAAAGCGCGCTCCGGTAGAGATGCCTGCGCGTATCTAGGTAGGCGGATATGATCTGAAGGGTTTTAAAAACAATAATCCAGAGGCGAAGAAAGGTGTGGGTTCTTTCAGAACCGCACTCTTTCTTAGAAGAAGGGGGTGATGTAATAATCCGACGGATTATTACTTTTGTATTGAGGTCTTTGAATAATATTGATTTAAATTCAAATTGAAAATTTTATAAATTATTATATCTTGAACACGATATACCAGACAGACCTGGCGACGGTAATCTGAGACCTCTTTTCCGTATCATTGGTCGGTCAGCCATGAACCATGCTTCGCAAACGTAGCAAAGTACGCGGTCAACGGTACTAGTTTTTTCCTGAGTCAGGGAAAAGTCCACGTGGACTTGAGTAGACCCGTCACTGACAATTCTTTTGCCTAGTCTGATTCCTATTGGCTGCTGGTATAAATTATGGGTGGGACATGCTCCCGGTTTTCTAAGTTAAACATATTTTCTAAGATTGAGCGTGAGGCGGCCCCCCCGCTTCAATGGTTTCATAAAAACTAATTACTTTGAGGAAAAAAGGCAGTTCTCACCATCTACTCAGTAGTTCTTAACTACCTACTTGTTCGGTAGGTCAGCTTGCTTTATGTCCACAGGGATGTTCTCTTGTTGCATTAAATCAAATCAATTAATATCATGTTGTCAAGATTTAGACAAACTGAATGCCAGAAATTTATAGAGATTAAATTAATTCATCAATTTGTGTCCATTGCAACAAGGGTTATACATCCCTGGCGGGCTAAAGCAGCGCTGGACTTCTTCGCGTCTTCCGCGTCACGCGTAAAGTGTTTGTTCCCCTTTTTAAACATCCTTTTTGTGACAATTTTTCTATCATAATAAATGTGACCCGACGTAGAAATCGAGTGTTAAAATCCTTTGTGCGTTATTACTACAAGGGGTTCGAGACGAAATGGAGTATTTGACCAACAGGGTAAGTGCATTTTGATTGCCAAAGAACAAGTGTTATATTGACATCAACCTCGGAATCGGCAACATAATATAAGGTGGTTATTTAACCTTCAGATCACGGTCCGCCCGCCAAGGTATATTATTTAATGTATGTGTATGTTATCTATCTTTTTGCCATTTGGGCTATTTCAAGTGTTCTATACAAATTCCGCTTAACGGAGATCCCTCAGGTGCCATGATAGAGTATCATGTCGTTAGGTTTACCCCGGCTTCCTAGAAAGGGAGGTATCATTTAACTTTGAACATTATTTATCCATTATCGGTGTGATCGAGCGTGAAATCGATCATTGTTCCGTGTGTACTAATTAGCCTTCCATTTGATTCAAACTCTCCAGAGATCCTGGTAGGAACTCGCTAGCTGGCGAAAAGGGTAAAACCTAGCGACATCGATAATTCCCCAGGTTCACCCTTAGGGTCAACCTGAACTGGACATCTTTTATATTCACGTATCATTCCCTTTGCTAAATTTTGTTTTGATCTTTTGATCGTTTTGTTAGATTTCGATGTACTAAATTTCGTTTTGTTTTAATCAATATACATTTATTATTTAATTTGATTAACGAGTTTAATTAGTAATTCCTAATCACCTCTCAGCGAAATACGACCTTTAGAGTTCACGCTTGAATAGATATAAAGATATAAGAGTAGGTAATTGAACGAGGTGGTCCCTTGGAAGGGATCGCGGCCTCATAGTCAAAAACAGCTTCTAGGTGAGCTGAAATATACACCTAGTGGTGGCAGCTTAAAAGAACCTCAAGGGTACACGGATCAACTAAGATCTTCGATACCCGAGCAGGTTCCAACAAACATCTTAATTTATATAACACGTCGATGAGGTATTAACGCTACCTGAAATAATACCCAGACGACGGTGACAAGTACAAGTATCACGAGCAGTGAGACAGGATTTCGAACCTATTCACTTATTTGGGAAATATTAAATCTAGAGCAATCTGGAGTAGGTTCGAGGTTATTATTACAAACAAACCCAACGCTCGGCGGAATGCTACATATGTTGGCAGCTAAGGGATTGTAAATTGAAGTGAAAATCCAGAAATTTGGGGATTTATACATCAAATTCTACAAAAAAGAATTCACGCCGTTTTTAGAGAAAAAGAAGTTATTGAAATGAGTTGTATTATTCAAGCGTAAGAAAATGATTACAAGGTAATTGAACTAAGTTGAAAGGTGATATAGGACAATCAACTGGCATTGTTGAACCCAAGTGAATTAGAGTCGGGTTACATACGCGGAATCAGTTGCATACATGAACATCTTAAGTATTTACGCACGAAAGGAATTTTCGCGGTCAGCATATAGATCGTAGTAAATCTGAATTGTATAATCTATACTCTGCAACTGTGAAATAAATAACCATTCCGAGTTGAAGTCAAAGATAGGTGCTTTAGTTTTGCTTGCTGATGTTCTCGCTTCACAGGAATTATTTTTTTGTTGTTGTATATTGAACTGAACTAACGATTCAGGCGAAAACATCGGAACCAGCTGTTCTAGGACCAGGAGAATAATTGTGTTATTGCAGTTTGTTTACGTAATTCTTTTTTTTGCTAGTATAGCTACAGCCAGGACTGGAGTACGAGTTTTGTGTTAAAAACATTCTCGTATAGTATCCAGTTGATACGAATTATGTTGGTCCTAGGTAGAAACGAAGTAAAGCACATCTAACAAACAAGGTATGTTAGGAAACACTGATAGAGCAAAAGGTTGTCACTTATAGTAGATTTTGAAATTTTATGTTTATATGTTTATGTTTTATTACTGCTTTTGAACTGGAACTGTTTTTTTAATTTAAACGGACTGTACCCATTATTTTCAATTCAAAACCCATGTTCAGGGTGGGGACGAGTGAGCGTTCGGCTGAGGTGTTAATGGAGTTATGGGCACAGTAGACACGAGGGATGTGTATGTGTATGGATTTGTGAGTACACTGTGTTCAGTGAGGGATATGGAATTGTTATCCCGGTGTACGGATTTAGAGTGGATAATCCCGGGGATGGAAGGGACACTCTAGGGAACACCCCACAGATTTGGAAGGTCGATGACCAGGAAGAGCAAGCACCCCGACGATAGTCCAGGCTTGATCTCTTCCTCGCATAGTATTCGCATGCTGGCCCGTAGGGAAGTAATTTGCGTAACGCTATCCATCTGAAGGGGGTAGTTCGTGGGAACCTGCCGCAGCAGCGCGAAGCAGAGGTTAGAGCCGTTAAAACGCACCAAGCTCTCCCCTGCTTAGATAATTGACGAAATCACGTGGGGTCCCTTTAAATTGAAAATACAGGATTCAAGTAGATTCAGGTCTGGCGGTTTAGCGCGCCATGAGATTAAATGAGGTCAATGACCTAACAGGCGGATGAGATTCAGATGACGTGTGCCGCTATTATTTTTTTCGCTTTTATCTCATTAGAATCTAAAATAAAGCAGAAATTCGAGATTCAATGTTGGAAAGGTTAGTGCCAGTAGATGAGGTCCAAGGTATTTGAACGGACTTTTGTTTTTGTGTATTGCAATCAATGGATTGGCATTGTGTTCACCTACTAGAGATAAATTTGAATGGAATCATGGGATGTCGAATAATATTGAGATATTAGTAAACCTTTACACGCCTATACAGTGGGCAACCAGTCCCTGAATTTTAAATGTTCAAACTATATAAGTATAGTTTTGTTTTTGTCGGCAAATCAGTAAATGTTCAAGCTTATCTAGTCTTCAAGAGATCAATAATCTACGCAAAATATTAGCAAATAACTAACCGAATAGAGAAAGTGGTACGTAAGATCGTAGAACTCACCCCCGTACCATTCCCGGGCAACTGATAGTAGAATTGGATGGTAGCCGAATCCATGGCTGAGGGGTAAGATTCCCCCAAAAAGGAGCGACTGGGCCAATGGGCGTATGCTGTCTCTAGTTAAAATAGGGACCGGATATTCCTATTGACCAGGTTGGAAGGGTAGTTGTACCCCGTAGGGGGAATGAGGTCACTGTATTGGATTGTCTTAAATCCTGATGGAAAGGTAGCTTGGGGAAATTTATATTTCTGTTCCGGAAAGGTCCAGTACAGTGATTCCTCATTCCAGTGTGTGAATGGTGTGCGAATGTAGGTGTTAGAGGCATTCGCGCACTTAATCGAGATGCCAGGAGGTGCATCGAGTGCTAAGGACATTGGGCATGACGCGGGTCAATGTGCGGACTTTTTCTGGCAATTAAGCAGCAAGGATCGGCTCCGACTGGCCTAAGCATAGCGATATCGAGATGTCCCATACTTCGAACAACGCGAATCCTGGCGACAGCAGGACGTTGTGGAAGATCTCTACTCAGCATCTCAAAACTGGTTGTAGAGCATAAATCTTCAGGGAGGTATCGGGCTGAATCGTAATATGCGTCCGATGCTGTTGAGAAAGGTCCGCAATACCCGAGGTCAATAAAGGTCATACCCAAGAGGGCTGTCAGCACCAGAATGTCCAGTAAGGGCAGAGGGCAAACTGGAAGTGGTTAGGCCAGGGAGGCCAGAAAAGTTTGTGTTTTTTAGAAAAAGTCCAGGTTGGACTGATGGGCCAGTTGTGCCATTGGAGAAGGACGGGAAGGAAGCCAGGAGTTTGGAAGGGAGTTTTTGGGTCCAGGATGGACCGGAAGGCCAGGTAGGCCAATTGTGAATCTGGCAGGTGGAATTCGCCGGTAGGGGTAGTCGACCAGGAATTTGGGGTCGATATCCAAAAAAGTGACGTACCAAGCGCAGGCACTGGATTTTGATTGGTTGGAAAGACCCATGAGTGATTTGGGCAGATAGGCCGCCTGAAGAGCAGCGGGACGCGTGGTCGTCCGTGAGGGCAGGAAATTGGGTCGAGGAAGTGCGCGGGGCGGGTGAGAGAATACCCCCCAGAGAATGAATGAGAGTCAGTAAATTCGGGACCTCTGACTCTTCAAGTCACCGCGTTCCGCTTGAATTATTTTTATTTTGATGAAAAGAAGAGCCCTCAAGCTCATATCAAGTAAATTCAGTGAACAAGAGCTCTGACCCTCGAGTCACGAAAGTAGAAATATGCTGGGGTAAGTATGTAAGGACAAGCGGATGGCAGTCCAGAACGAGAGAGACGTTTCACCCCCAGGAGGCGAGATAGTAGAGGCGCGTATGAGTTAGAACAGTGCCCTCGAGCACTTGGTCCGGAAATGTTGTCGTTTAATTATGTTCGACACCCCCCTGTTCTTTTTATGGTAACCTATGCCATCGATAACGAATATAGTTAGCGCAAAGAGAAGGGGAGGTTATCTGGATAAACATGTTTAAGGGGTAGTCTCGGGTAGAGTTTTTTTTCAGGGTTGTTAGGTCCGAATACGACATTGTAGAATTTTTCAAGAAAAATGCATTCATGCAGGAGCCGGATTATACATAATGTTTTTTTTGTGTGTAAAGTTTGTATATGTATTTCTAGTGTGGCCGCTTGTACTACCTGCATGGATTTATTGTTATTTCTTCTTATTTGCGAAATATGTGTTAGTGTAACATGTTAGATAGTAAGTAACTTCAGAGTAACCTCGCTTCTATGATACGAGGAAGGAAGTCGGATTCAATTTGTTTTCATGTGATCCTCCCATAATGAAGGGAACAGTGTTTTAAAAATTTTTTTTTTGTGTGATTAGAAAACTTAGGTTCTTTTGCTCGGAAGTATTTCGGCCGCAACAATGTGCTGGCTGGTAGTAGCTTTCCTTCTTCGTACATAGACATGTCATCGCTTAGGGTTACAAACTGGAACAATTATCTTTTTGGTTGTGCGCTATTATACGTTCATGGGAGTTTACGCCGGGGCCCATCAGCATCTTACGGAACACCTAATTCCGTAATTGTTTCTTGGTACTGGAATTGATCGACACAGATAACGAAGGATCACCACGAACGAGCCCAGATCCAGGTAAATTGCGGGTACTAGTTTCACCAAAGATGGCTAAGTGTGGACATCGGTAGTAGTCAGAACTTAGTGAGGACATTACAATTACGGCGCTACAAAGCTCAAGATTTCCGTAGGAGGGATACCAACCCTGGATACTTATGTTATGGTATGGAAAAGGAGAAGACAAGGAGAAGAGGATTCCAAGAGGAATGGGATGCAGGCCAATAACCACGGAGAATGGATTGGACCCGTGTGTTGAATGGAATGTTGAAATGTGTTATGGTTTATTTGGCCGCCTGCAATGGAACACCCTTGGATCAGCTCCAGTCGACTACCAGCCGCCCGTATGGTTGAAGCCGCCGCGTATACCGATGGAGAACCTCATGCCTTCCCTCGTTGCAAAATGACCGAGAATGCTAGTTACACTTGACTACTGCCGACGAGTCATACACATTTGACCGTTTGGTTGAAAGCAACGAACCCCCGTACCCAGCGACATCCGGAATTCGAACCCCTAGTGTAAGTGCGGGTTAGTGATTCGCTCTCCGATCGATCAGTGGCGTAGGTAGCGGAACTGTTTCGGACTTAATCATAGCGCTCAAGTGATGACTATGTTTGTTGATTGTATCTATAGTACGTATTGCGAGGTTATTTTATATTATGTAGTTAAATAGGGTTTCTTATTTTTTTTGTTGGTTGTTTCGAGGGAACAGCGTTAATCGCTGTGCAATGCCAATTATCAAGTTACATGAGCGGAGCTGCTAAAGCGCGCTCCGGTAGAGATGACTGCGCGTATCTAGGT
Organism: Endomychus coccineus; assembly: GCA_958510875.1. Classification (NCBI taxonomy): domain Eukaryota; kingdom Metazoa; phylum Arthropoda; class Insecta; order Coleoptera; family Endomychidae; genus Endomychus; species Endomychus coccineus. Next base: position 100,825,779 of record OY294068.1, on the reverse strand, counting down.
AGGCGGATATGATCTGAAGGGTTTTAAAAACAATAATCCAGAGGCGAAGAAAGGTGTGGGTTCTTTCAGAACCGCACTCTTTCTTAGAAGAAGGGGGTGATGTAATAATCCGACGGATTATTACTTTTGTATTGAGGTCTTTGAATAATATTGATTTAAATTCAAATTGAAAATTTTATAAATTATTATATCTTGAACACGATATACCAGATAGACCTGGCGACGGTAATCTGAGACCTCTTTTCCGTATCATTGGTCGGTCAGCCATGAACCATGCTTCGCAAACGTAGCAAAGTACGCGGTCAACGGTACTAGTTTTTTCCTGAGTCAGGGAAAAGTCCACGTGGACTTGAGTAGACCCGTCACTGACAATTCTTTTGCCTAGTCTGATTCCTATTGGCTGCTGGTATAAATTATGGGTGGGACATGCTCCCGGTTTTCTAAGTTAAACATATTTTCTAAGATTGAGCGTGAGGCGGCCCCCCCGCTTCAATGGTTTCATAAAAACTAATTACTTTGAGGAAAAAAGGCAGTTCTCACCATCTACTCAGTAGTTCTTAACTACCTACTTGTTCGGTAGGTCAGCTTGCTTTATGTCCACAGGGATGTTCTCTTGTTGCATTAAATCAAATCAATTAATATCATGTTGTCAAGATTTAGACAAACTGAATGCCAGAAATTTATAGAGATTAAATTAATTCATCAATTTGTGTCCATTGCAACAAGGGTTATACATCCCTGGCGGGCTAAAGCAGCGCTGGACTTCTTCGCGTCTTCCGCGTCACGCGTAAAGTGTTTGTTCCCCTTTTTAAACATCCTTTTTGTGACAATTTTTCTATCATAATAAATGTGACCCGACGTAGAAATCGAGTGTTAAAATCCTTTGTGCGTTATTACTACAAGGGGTTCGAGACGAAATGGAGTATTTGACCAACAGGGTAAGTGCATTTTGATTGCCAAAGAACAAGTGTTATATTGACATCAACCTCGGAATCGGCAACATAATATAAGGTGGTTATTTAACCTTCAGATCACGGTCCGCCCGCCAAGGTATATTATTTAATGTATGTGTATGTTATCTATCTTTTTGCCATTTGGGCTATTTCAAGTGTTCTATACAAATTCCGCTTAACGGAGATCCCTCAGGTGCCATGATAGAGTATCATGTCGTTAGGTTTACCCCGGCTTCCTAGAAAGGGAGGTATCATTTAACTTTGAACATTATTTATCCATTATCGGTGTGATCGAGCGTGAAATCGATCATTGTTCCGTGTGTACTAATTAGCCTTCCATTTGATTCAAACTCTCCAGAGATCCTGGTAGGAACTCGCTAGCTGGCGAAAAGGGTAAAACCTAGCGACATCGATAATTCCCCAGGTTCACCCTTAGGGTCAACCTGAACTGGACATCTTTTATATTCACGTATCATTCCCTTTGCTAAATTTTGTTTTGATCTTTTGATCGTTTTGTTAGATTTCGATGTACTAAATTTCGTTTTGTTTTAATCAATATACATTTATTATTTAATTTGATTAACGAGTTTAATTAGTAATTCCTAATCACCTCTCAGCGAAATACGACCTTTAGAGTTCACGCTTGAATAGATATAAAGATATAAGAGTAGGTAATTGAACGAGGTGGTCCCTTGGAAGGAATCGCGGCCTCATAGTCAAAAACAGCTTCTAGGTGAGCTGAAATATACACCTAGTGGTGGCAGCTTAAAAGAACCTCAAGGGTACACGGATCAACTAAGATCTTCGATACCCGAGCAGGTTCCAACAAACATCTTGATTTATATAACACGTCGATGAGGTATTAACGCTACCTGAAATAATACCCAGACGACGGTGACAAGTACAAGTATCACGAGCAGTGAGACAGGATTTCGAACCTATTCACTTATTTGGGAAATATTAAATCTAGAGCAATCTGGAGTAGGTTCGAGGTTATTATTACAAACAAACCCAACGCTCGGCGGAACGTTACATTATTGGTATTGATTTCAGCAGATGAGTTATAAAATTTATGGATTTTGTCTTCAGTTATCGAATTTACTAAATCAATGGGATAGCCATTTCTCATTAAAGTTTCTTTTGTTTTTGTAATAGATATAGTTCTCAGTTCAGGAGAACTTAGTCGAATAGCTCTATCTATCATATTTATGATAACATTTTTCTTATATTTTCAGGTATATTAGAATTGAAATTAGTATACCTTCCTGACCAAGTAGGTTTGGTATACCATTTTGTTAGAATTTTGTTATCATTTGATTTTCTCACTAAAGTTAAATCTAAAAAATTTATTTCATTATTATTTTCTAATTCGATCGTGAACTGTAACTTATGGTGAAAGGAATTGAAAGAATTCAAAAATTCATTACATTTGTTTTCAGGGATTGCAGCAATACAATCATCAACATATCTTTTGAAGAAGGCTATATTATAATTTAGTTGAGATACTACTTCTTCTTCAAGGAATTCCATTACTTGATATTGGAGAGCCCATTGCACAACCATCCAATAGTTTATAACAATAATCTTTATATTGTAAAAAATTAGCGGTGAATGTATATTCTGTAGCTGTTAAGAACTCATTCATAGGTAAACTTGTATATAGTTTTATTTCAACCCATTTATTTTGAATTATTTGTTTAGCTAATTCTAGAGGGATATTTGTATATAAAGATGTAACATCTAGTGATACTAAGATATAGTTTTTTGGTATCGTAATTTTGTTAATGAATTATAACTATGTTGGATAAGTATTTAGCCATTTCATAAAAAGGTGATTGAATGCTGCATAATACAGGTCGCATTGGTATATTAGTTTTATGAATTTTGGGTAAACCATATATTTTTGGAGGATGAGCATTATGTATCGTTAATTGTCTATGAATGTATTTTGAAATATATTCTTTTTCAAACCATTTTTTTACTAAGTTATTATTTTTAATTTGGTAAATATTAGTATGCAGCATTCAATCACCTTTTTATGAAATGGCTAAATACTTATCCAACGTACTAAAAAACATAAGGTGACGTTCAGGACGTTCTCGTCCTGAAGTCCCATAGATTGGTGGCGTCCCAGAGGTTGATAGCGTCTAAATAGCTGAATATAACGTATCTGCTGCGATGTCTTATTTTTTGAAAGGGATACGGACACTATCCTACCGACTGCGCCGATTGAATATCAAATTTATAAATTCAGCTTTTAAAAAAGTATATACTTCAGGATGAGAATTACTGCTAACTTTATTCGAGCAAAGTTACTACAGAGCTGAGGATAACAATATACATATAACATGTAATTCCAAGCGTGGAATTGCAAACGCTGCGGTTTCATATACCACGGTGTCATCGGACTCGACCATATAATTGGGCATCAGGAAAGCCCTAACAAGGCAAAGAATTACACAACTTATCATCCTATCGCTCAAGCTGGAAACGCGTATGAGGAAATAACAGACGAGATTTCCGATTACCTCCGACCATGTAAATTTCCATACATAGAGTAGAAATCGTTCATCATTCTGCTATCTTCTAGAGAGGTCCTAAGTATGACATCACCAACCAGACATATTGCTCTTCTCTTAATAGAATCTAAGCGATTCAGTGTACATTTGGGAGCTAAGCTCTGAACATAATATGATGATATAGGGGCTCTAGAAGAGAGTTCGGAATGAAGGTTACCATCATCCGCAAAGCTGTGGGCGGGGCAACAGGGCATATTCAACAGATCATTGATATGGAGTAGAAACAGAGTTGATGCAAAGACAGATCCCTGTTGAACATCAGCGCCGATAACCATTGTTTTGGAGGAGACCCTCATCAATCACCACATGGTGTCATTAGGCTGAGAGAACTCGATAGTAAGAGACAGGGTTGACGCAGAAAACCATAAGACATAAAAATTTTCAAGGTGTTACCTTCTCTTCATTCAATGGCATATCAGCCAGAAAACTCCCACTGATAATATTCATGGTATATCACATTACTTTAAAGTGAACGTTTCCCGACATGGTAAAGTATCAGTAATGAATTTCTTGACCCCCAGCAACAGTTACTGGATGATGAATTATTTGCATAACCATCCACTCCTGCATTCACTTATATGTGAATACGGCAAGTCGAGAATTGTGATAAATGAACCTTGCCACAGAATATAATCCATCTGATCTATGATCTTGTCGGTGCAGTTTCCTGATCTTTATCTTTGATATTACGTGTCTTCGTGAAGTCGTACTTTGTAGTTGATTGGTGCTTGATTGATTATCATTGTACTGTAGCTTTGATCTTTCTACTATATTGAGAATGGTATGTTATTTATTGGTTCGTTTCAATGTCCCCGGTCCATAAGTTATTTCGTGCGTGGGTAGGACAATGTTTGGAAATGTATGATTGAATAGCAAATCCAAATTACCATTCTTAGATAATATGCGTTAAAAGACTTAACTCAAAACATTCAGAAAACAATCCGGAAAACGTGCATTTTACGTGATAATTACAAATCCGTGGTAGTAGGATTTCATTGTGTAAAACTACTATGGCTGCTAATAATTGATTGCTCGAAACAATTACGGCAGAAATCAAATTTCGCATGACTGCTCAATTTGAATGGTTACTTATTTCGAAAGTTTATAAATCAACTTTGTATAGGTCAAAGGGATGTTTTATTAATGACATTGAAGGTGTTTATCGATACAATGACTATTATTGAACATGTGGTTTTCCTGCTTATTTCCCTGTTTCCTTTTCCTCCCTTCATTTGAGATTTGCAGGCAATATAATTGCAATTGTTTCCGAGTTTTCGATTAGTCTGGGTGCTTGATTCCGTGCTACTCTTACCAAGGTTGGACAACTAACAGGTGAATAATAATTTTATAGATAATTATCGATCTGATTTATATTCAGATCAGTTTTTGGAAATTTGAGATTATCTTCAATAATACTATTGATACCTACTCTCGGATGAAAATCACTTGATTCATTCCCAATTCCATTAACCGTTTCTCTGATAAAGTTCCATTTTTTATGTTTTGGTACATAAGTAGAAAAGCCATTATTTTATGATAATTTGTTATATTGATATAATGAAATGAAACACTTTTACTTTGTTTTTATCACATTTATTAAAGAAATAAATCGTGAGTAGGGTTCGACACTAGCGTGTCATCTTCAAATGATATTAATGTATGGAAATATGAATTCATATTAAGAATTAATGGGTCATTAGACAAATATCCTAATATTCCATTTTTGAATTTTATAAGCCTAGCTAGTGGAATTGTAATATCAAACTATGATCAGTTTTTCATTTAATTTTTGAATAGGCAGTTCCCTACTCTCCATTCTCATCATTTGAAAAATTTCTACGAAAATTCGAATTTTCACGTCTGGAGGGAATTGCTAGTGATCTCTATGATTTGCACATCTATTATGTTTCTCACTGATCAAATGTATCCAGTGAAGATTGTTTATGAACTTGGTAGTAGCCCTATCTTTCATACAACGTTTCTATGATGAGTAATTCTTTGTGAAAATGTTTTATTCAATAGTTGTTCCATGTTGTTTGCATTTGTTATAATGTATATTAATATATGAACAAAAGGGGAACATACAATATACAGTTCATAAATTGAGCTATCGAATCAGCAATATTGTTTAGTCATCAACCAGCCGAATAATGATAGAGCTGTGAAAAGTGAAAGTATCACACTATAAGAAGGAAGGAGCCTGTGCGGTTTCCATGCATCCTTTGCTTTAAATAAACGTCCAATAATAAATAAATAAACGTCCAATAGTAGTGAAATTCACTACCCAGACAATGAAAGATAAGTATCTCACAGATTCTAAAATAAATCGCCCAAACTCAACTTCATCATATGAAGAACTTCCAAACCAACAAATATATGTCAATGAACATCTAACACCATTCTACAAGAAATTAATATATGAAACAAAATCGAAAATGGAAAACGGTGTGAAAAAGTTTAAATATGTGTGGTTTAAGCATTCAAAAGTGTTGGTAAGGAAAACTGATACTAGCAAAGACCTTCAAATTCAGTGCACACAGGAGTTATAAATATAAGTTATATTATATATGAACCCTACTGATGATTAGTGATGAATAGAACAGACTTTGATAAAACATTTGATGAATACGATAATTATAAAACTCATGTATTAGAGAATAAGTCTGAATGTAATAGAATTTTAAAACTAAAAAACTTTAACATCTTTCATATGAATATCAGAAGACTCAATAAAAACTATGATGAACTAAGAATACTATTACATTCTTTTGATGTAGGTACATTCGATATAATTGTACTTATAGTCCAGTCACATTTAAGGAATTTTTATGTCCGAATTTCCGCGAGGTCTAATTTTAGTCTATTCTTATGTATTTTGACACGTTGAACACGATGGTGTAGATTAAATTTGGATTAACCCTGTGCTCGAAAAACTATGGCCATTTTTAAGACCTGAATTTAGCCAATTTTAGATTTTTTGCGTTTTGAGACGGAACTATGGGTTTTATGGAAACGTTTCCAGCAAAAGTTGTTGGAAAAACTAATACGCAACTTTTGGCTCTAGTCCCGAGTCGATTTGAGGTCGTGGGCCCAAGATAGAGCCCATTTAGTGTCTTTTTTAGCACATTCAAAAATTGAGTATATGTCAGAGAGTTTTCAATTTTTCATAATCTGTCTTAATGAAAATATGGTATTCTCATTCTTCTTTTATTTGATCTTTGGTATTTTGATTTATCTAATTTTTTGGAGTTACAGTCAGCCATTTAGAAAAATCCGTATTTTGCAAATTACAGACGGAATACTAAAGTTATCAATCTGAAGCTACAACTATTCGGAAGATTTCATCATTTTGCATATAATATCCGAAATTCAAGCATTTTGCTATGAAGACATAACTTCAGCGCCATTTTGAAAATTTTGAACCAACGAAAAATCCAAACTTTTTGAGGTTGAAAATTTTTTACAGAACCCGAATTCTAGGTTCTATTAGAGGTTTCGATAGCAAGTATTTTAAGTCTAAGCAGATTGATTTGCGTCGAACAGAAATGGAGCTATCCTAATAAATGTGTTCGGGCCTCTAAAAGGCCCAATTTTGGGCCTATAGACAAAAACCTTGAATCAAATTACAGAGAAATACTTTGGCTATTTGAGTTTGGAACAGCGTATGAAGAATCGTTCACAATTCCAAGTTATAACGAATTTCATCATAAAAATTTAGCGCGGAATTTCATGTAGCGGCAATAAGCGAGGGTCGGTACAATAGATTCCGCGCGCGGAGTTATAGTTTATAAATATTTTAACATGCACCTGAATGCTTATAATCGTTTTGTGTGAATGTGTGAGTGTGTGTAGCCGTGTGAACGTGTATATGTGACCGTGGCATGATGTTTTTATAGGGTGTTACATAACTAATTCCAATATTAAACAAAATTTTAACATTTACATATTTTTTTTTACATTTCATATTTATTGAAAAATTATCTATTTGTCTGATTATTTACAAATAACCTACGTTTTATATTTTCTCCATTATTCATAACATAATATAATATTATATATAATATAATTTAATCTAATAACTATCATAACATACATAATATTGCTTATCGGGAAAAATAAAATGGCAATAGATGCAAGTGTACAGATTCACATTATAGGTACGTCTAATACCCATTATTTTATACAATAAACACATTCACTTTTTCCCAATTTTTTTTTACCACGAATTTCTGTAATTTCGCTACCAGTCGTATAATCTGAAGTGCATGACATATCGATGATGTTATCTTCGTTATCACTGTCATCATTCATTGTTAAAGATGTGATATGATCATTATTGATATACGGATCATCGTGACCTGCTTCATCATCTGAGTTTGCAGTATTTGATCGTTGCAAGTGTCATTGATAACATCATCGGTATCGTCATCATCTTCATCATCGTGTTCATTTTCATCAATACACTTATCAAAATCAACATCATCTAATATACTGATTTCTGACTCGGGGCAATTAGCACAGCATTTACCTTCACAATGCTTACATAATGAGCTACAAGGTAATCCTAATTTTTTGCACGCACATTCACCAGTACAATTTTTTTTACAACCACAAGAGATTATTTTGATCATCCGGACATGCAGTTTATACTGTTGGCATAGGAGTCATTCCATTCGAACTATTTCTCCAACCACATTTCGTTGAATCAATGGTTTCATTGATGCATTGGGAAGATAAAGGCTGTTCTAATTGCCCTAGCCAAAAATCAGTATATTAGATAATTATGATTTTGATAAGTGTATGGATGAAAATAAACACGATGATGAAGATGATGACGATACCGATGATCAACGAAAATGGCGACGATCAAATTTTATCAACCCCATATGATGAAGCGTATCACGACGATCCGTATATCAATAATAATCATATTACATCATTAGCAATATACGCTGGCAGTGATAACAAAAACTTAGGGTATTTGTGAATAATCAGACATATAGATAATTTTTGAATAAATATCAAATGTGAAAAACAAATAAAAAATATGAATGTGAAAAAAATCTAAATTATTTTTTAATCTTATTTTTTTGTTTAAATGTTGAAATTTGTCATGTAACACCCTATAAAAAGATCATGTCACGGTCACATATACACGTCCACACGTCTACATACACTCACACGTCTACATACACTCACACATTCATAAAAAACTATTATGCCCTCAGGTGCATTTTAAAATATTCAAAAAACATTATTTCGCGCGCAAAATCTATTGTGCCGACCCTCGCTTATTGCCGCTACATGAAATTCCGCGCTAAATTTTCATGATGAAATTCGCTATAACTTGGAATTGTGAACGAACCTCCGTACGCTGTTCCAAACTCACATAGCCGAAGTATTTCTCTGTAATTTGATTCGAAGTTTTTGTCTATAGGCCCAAAAATTCATGAACGGAATTCCTGGATAACCGATGAATTAATCAAAAGTATAGCAGTACGAGAGATCTTAAGAAAAAAATGTATCAAACATCCTACAAATACTCGTCTATATCATGGAGGGATACCCACAAACTTCCTAAATCAAAAATCTTCAAAAAATCCTTGTTTCTGAATCCAATAAGTAGAGTTGAAATTATCAGAGAAATATGTAATCTAAAACGTTCCAAGTCCAGTGGCTTAGATGGGGTAACGGTTGATGCCATAATTCAGGTTAAAGAAAACATAGCCGATCCTTTGTGTCATATTGTCAATATCATCTTTAATATAGGAATTTTCCCGAGTGAACTAAAAAAATCTTAATAACTCCGATATACAAAACTAAAGATAAAAAACTCATAACCAATTATCGTCATATCGCTCTCATTTCAAATATCCCTAAAATAATCGAAAAAATCATCAAATCGAAACTTGCTCAATTTTTAGAAGCAAACAATCTGCTATCCCCAAACCAATATGGCTTCCGGGAAGGAAAAGGAAAAGAAAATGCTATTGACAATATCGTAAATCAAATTTATTCAAACAAGGACAAAAGTAAACCAACTGTCGCCATATTTCTCGATTTTTCCAAAGCCTTCATGAGATATTATTGAACAAGCTAGAGTCAATGGGAATTAGAGGTACAATATTTTTAAATCATATCTAGATAACCGAGAACAATATACAAAAATCGCAGGAGTGTTAAGTGAACCAGCAACATCAAATTATGGAGTACCTCAAGGCTCAATTTTAGGACCAATCCTGTATCTGGTGTATATAAACGACGCCCTTCTATTGGTAGGGGATGGTTCGATAATATCTTATGCTGACGACACAGTAATAGTACTGGTAGCGGACTCATGTACAGACATTTATAATAAAATAAAAGTAAAAATGAAACAAGTTCAATCCTGGTTTGAAACTAACTTACTTACATTAAATATAAGTAAATCAAAAATAGTCCCTTTCGCCTCTTACAAAAATCATCTCCCATAATATAAAAACATGAGCATACACATGTGTTGCGAAAACAAAGACATTAAATGTACATGCGATTTTAAAATTGAAGTTACTACCAGTTCTGAATATCTAGGTGTAATAGTTGATAGCTATTTGAAGTGGAATGAATATATTGCATATTTAACGGAAAGAATCAGAAAAATTTTCTTTATTTCTAAAGGAATAAAATTGTATCTGAATATTCCTGAATTAAAAACAGTGTATTATGCCCTTGTGCAATCAATCCTCCAGTACGGTATAATTGGCTGGTGCGGTGTCTACAAAACTAACTTACATAATCTATTTGTGGCTCAAAACATAATATTAAAGATAATGTACAATAGAAATAAACTATATCCCACTAAACTGTTGTACAAACATGCAAAAATATGCAACATTAGGCAAATATATATAAAACAGGTAGTCTCTAATACACACCGACACTATACTTATCATGAATTTCAATACGGCACAAGAGCAGCAATTCACAACCCCATACCGATAGAGAGAGCACATAAAAGAATTGGCCAAAGATCATCGAAATACCTAGGACCTCGTTTCCAAAAATTAAAATCTATACAAAACCGTAAAATCTTTCGAAAACGCCTCACAAATTACTTAATAAATTGTAAAAACATGAAACTTTCCTATACTTATTTTGATTTGTACAAGTCCTTTCGTAATCCTGCAGATTAATAAAAACGGAAATTAAAAACATAAATTACACTATAAAACAACATGAAACTCTTGTAATCCCAATTTCTTATAAATAGACTATTATTGAGAAAAAAACTATTCAGACTGTAAAACGCATTTAGATTCTCAAATTATATCACTAAATCATACTCTTCTTTGTAATCCAGTAATATTACAGTAACGTAATGAAAATCTAGAATTATAACTCTTTCCCAATTATGTATGTAACATTGGAGTTCAGTATTATATTATTTTCTACCGATGTTCCTCTCTTATAAATGCATGGAGTAAAGTCCTCGCGCACGGGCTATGCCCATGTGAACATTTTTACTTTATATGCAATCAAGATTATTGGAGTTTTTTTAAGATAAACAATAACTATTGTACCATTATATTATATAATTTAATGTATGAACAATAAAGCTTTCTTCTTCTTCTTCTTTTGAAAGTAGATTCGTAAACGCTTGACATTGGTTATTTCCATTGTTTAGAGTATTTTTGTATTCGATTTTACAAAATTTAACTCCGTTTGTTGTTACTCCAGCTTGTTGCTTGATTTTATTTCAACTTGTTAGTCGCAAATTACCAATTATATAGAGAATTTGGAAAAATTGAGAACAAAACCCCTTCAACGGATGCGTAGCTGTCTGAGCTTCAAGACCGGCTAAGTAAAATCAATTTGGCTTACGATATATTTAAGAATTCTCAAGACAATAATGAGATATATGCTATAGATTTTAAAACAAGATTTGCCAGAACGTTCCAACTTTGACAATATTTATTTTGTTCTACAATCTACGGTCAAATGTTTTATGAATCAATTTGAGCTTGAGTAAAGGTGATATTGGCAATAGTTCTAAGTTTAAATTGAATGAAGGTACTTCACTATTTTTTGGAGATTGTCACACAGCGATATTTTTATTTGCCTGATGAAGTCATGATATCCTAACTCCAATCCAAACGTTTCATCATTTGCTATCACCTCACAAGACGCTGCTTTTGAAGCGATTCATTCGTCAGCTTTCTGTGGCGATACAATAATGATCGTTTATTGATTCTTATGCATATTAAATCTTTGTTAGACCACGAATCAATCAAGAAGGAGTCAGCCGAACAAATACATTCGTTGATGGATAGTGTTCCAAAAAATGTGAAAGCTTTGATCACGTCATAAGAGGTGTGACAACATTGAGCAACATTATGTAACAGAAAGCGATTGGGAAGAATTTATGAATTTTGGAAGGCTTTCTGATGTCACGCGCAGATCTTTTGGATACGTGAGGACGTCGGGAAAATATAGAGAACGGAAAGCCTAACATCCGTGACTATAGGTTTTTCTTCAACGAAGCAACAACGCCGAAAAGAGTAGCTTGAATAATATCGCGAAACATTTATAAAAAAGGATTCATAATGCTCACAACGAAATTGTAGGTGAATTAAAAAATGCAATCTCAACAGATTCATCTATAATAAGAAATGAACTGTTATCACTGATCTCACTTTTCTTAGGAAATAGCTTCCGGAAACTTCTGCAATTATGGTTATTACAACATAAAATATATTGAAAATGATTTCGAAACCGCTGTATTATCTCTATGTTGCATCGAAATTCCATTCTAAAGGTCTACCTAACGTATTTTACAAGTCTATGTCTTATAATGACTTTCGAAATTATTCACACTATAATATAAATTTGTTTAATACTGGTACCTGCTGTCACATGAACCATCAGAATTTGTCGAAGTATAAACACACATGAAATAGATTGTGATGTAACATCGATGACGTTCCTCGAATCTTGAAATTAGAAGTTTTGCATTTCTGCAGGATGAATATATGCTTGTTATATAATATATTCATAGCCTGAAAATGATGTTGTGAAGTGAAGTGAACTAGTTTGATGCTGATCCGCTACATAGTTGACGTTATTTATATAATGAAAAGCAATGGCCGGAAACATTTTATAATTTGATTTGACATTATGTTACAAATCTTAGTTCTTTGGCTTCTATGCTCAAGATAACTATCTAATCAGTTTGAAGCTTTCCCATTCACGCCACAATACTCCAGTTTTTTTATTCAAGTTTTCCTATTGAACGTTTCAAAGGCTCGTTTGAATTCTAGAAATACAGCAACCAGATATTTTTTTTTTTGAATACTTTTTCGCATGAGTAATTTTCGCGACAATCATAATTGTTGATGAACAAATCAATTTCATCGAAGCATGTGACTAGCTGCTCATATACTACCAGTTCCAATACTTTTCAAGTGTCGGACGTCTATTAGTCGAACGAAAATCACTGGTACTATTTACTCTCGGTATAGGAGTGACCGTACTAACTTTGTACAGGTCAGAAAACAGACCCGTACACATGGAAGTGTTAATGAAGTTCAATATTCCTTTGAAACTCTGTGATTATTCAAGTTTCATTCACTTTATGAAGAGAATAAAATAAAATCTTTGTTTGTAACCCACTGCAACTTTTTGCAATTGATTTGTAGTTAAGTGCAGTTTATATATGCCTTCTTTTCACAAGGGTCAGTGCTCATTATTTGTAACTTGATTTCTATGTTATATTATATTGGAACTTCAAATTGATACCCATTCCGAGAACTTCATTTTCTGAGTGCCTACTGTTCGTATCTGTACGATGTTTGTAGAATGTGTCGTGTTCTAATGTCACCGCGTCTAATTATTTTTAACGTTCATCTAATGTGGTCCCAATTCCCACAAAAGTATATTCGAGAATGCGTAATTTGGAAGGTATACTTCTCAAGAGATCATTCAGTAATCCAGAATCAGTAACTAGTTTTTGGTAAACAAATTTCCAATTCCTTTGGGAGTATCAATAAGTTTTTCCAATTCTGCTGTAAAGAAACGAGCAATGCCTTCTTTTTCATGATGGCAATCGTTATTACCTATTTGTTCTTGCGCAGCAATGTGATTTATTTCATTTTCAGAGTATTTTTCCAATCCTGACTGTTCTACTACAACTTCAAAATCTTCTGACAACTCTCTTCCATTTCTTAACCTTTAATCTCACGAATGTTTTATTACGGTATTTGCTTACTGCCTTTATCAGATTTCACTTTCTTTGCAGCTTTATCGTTTCGTTGATAAATCGACTCTGTATCTATTAACATTTTTGCATAAATCATGAATGTCTGATTATGATTGAAATTTGTGGTCAGGTGCATTAGCGTACGTTAACAACCTCCATAAGCCTCTAGTCCCTTCGTATTTTTCATCTTCCGTTATAATATAATTCTTATCCATTGCAATTTCAACGTTCCCGATTTTGTAAGTTTTATTGACATAAGGAGTTATGCTAGGGTCAAGAAACATGTAAAGCAATTTTTCAACAACAGTAGTTTTTGTTTCGATGTTATTGATTGGTAGGATGATCTTCAACAAGTTTAGGCTCACTAAATGTAATTGTATCATTGCGCGAAGACAAGTCTCCATCAAATGCTTCCCGAAATTTGAGACTCAAATATTCGCATACTGTTTTATCCATAAAAAAGTTTATGTTACTGATAATTATAATTTCACCAGCTATCCCTATATTTGAATTGAATATATACTTGAATTTTGCAACATATCCAGCAATTTTCTTATTCAATTCGTTGTTTGAATAGATACCACTTTTCAATTTCAGCTTATTCACTTTTTTCTCAAAGCTGATTGTGCAGTCTGATTTGATATTGATGGTATTATCAGTATTGTTATCCAAATACGAATAGCTTAAAGAAACTAAACATGTTTCATAAGTTTTATCTTCATTTAAATGTATAGCTTAGTAGTTTTTGATGACTGTATTCTCGAAAATCAAAATGGGTTAAACGAATATGTTGTGAGAGCTAAGCACAAAAATATGTCACGCTTATATTCAACGCAATAATATACCGTTGTAGATATCAAAGTCATTCGGAATAACCAAAATTTTATATGCTTATTCAAACAGAATAATCATTATATAAAAAGAAATGTATGAAGATATCATCGATTCTGATAAGATATACGTTAAACTTTATTCAATGTGCGGAAATGGTTGGGAAAAAGGTTATGGATTTCTTTCGATAGATTTGACTAAAAATCAAATGATAAATATGAAGGAAAAATTGATGAAATAGTATTATATTATTGATGTTACATTTATGACAGTGACAGCATTGGAATTAAATTCAATAGAGTTATCCTAAAGTTGTTAGTAATACGAATGAAACTTAAATCATAGGAGGGACCAAAATGGTGTTAATCGTAAACACGTTGTACTAGAAATCTAGGAATGTGGGTTCGGATCCCGCCTATGGTTCAACATTTTACGTTCATTCATCGTTATAATCCTATGTTTGATTATCTAAGCTATCTTCATAATTCAGAAAATTTAATTCTATATATCTCAATGTACTTACATGAAATTGTGGTCATCAAGGCAAATTAACCTTGAACTTGTTTATACTTGCTCAAAACATTTTTCAGTCAGTTCTATTGGAATATATGAGAACCAGGATGCTGTCATCGATTGAGTACTGTCAGAGTAATTGGCGATCATAGTAATACTCATAACCTACGCTCCTCAATTTAAAACGATTGAACTTTGGTTGAATGTGCGTGAATAGTTGATCTATAGAGGAGGATAGACTCACGTAATGTTTATCAATGATCTACTATCCTCACAGAGATTTATATTTACAAAAATATGAGACTCGGACGGGACCAAAGTGGTAGATTAGTGAACACGCTGGACTAGACATCCAGGAATGTGGGTTTGAATCCCGTCTATTGTTCAATGTTTCACATTTATTCATCTCTATAATCCTATGTTGAATTATCTAAGTTACCTTCATAATTAAGAAAATGTAATCTTATATCTGTTAATGTACTCACACGAAATTGTGGCCAATGAGGCACAGAAACCTCAAACTTGTTTATACTTACCCAGCACATTCCTCCGCCAGATCTATTAAATCATATAAGAACCGGAATGATGTGATTGAATGAGTACTGTCAGAGTAATTGGCAATTACAGTAATACTCATAACCTACACTCCTCAATCTGAGACGATTGAACTTTATATGAATGTGCTTGAATATTTGATCTATAGCGGAGCATCGAGTTGCATTGTGTTCATTAATGATGTATTATCCTTCCAGAGCGTTATATTTACAAAAATTTGAGGCGAAGTACCCTTGAACTTGTTTTTTCTTTCCCAGAAAATTTCTCAGTCAGTTCTATCGAAATATGTAAGAACCGGGATCCCGTTATTGAATGGGTATTTTCAGAGTAATTGGCAAGCATACTAATATTCATAGCCTACATACCTCAATTTCAAACGATTGAAATCTAGATGAATGTTCCTAAATGGTTGGTCAATAACGTAGAATCGAATCGCATTTTGTTCATTAATGATCTACTATCATTCCAGAGGCTTATATTCACATAAATATGAGGCTCTGACGGGAACAAATGGGTGTAATTGATTAGCACGCTGGACTGGACATCCAGGAAAGTGTGTTCGAGTCCCACCTACGGTTCATTGTTCATTTCACATTTATTCATCTCTATAGTCCTCTGTTATATTATTTTAGTTAACTTCATAATTCAGAAAATTTAATTCTATAATATAACAGCTGGTCTGAGCTTGTATCGACCTCACGGTCGGAAACGGCTAATTACAGTAGATCTGGCATTTCTCGTTCCCGACAACGCACTCAATATCCCCAGGCATGTGAGGCAGCACGATCTCTTGTTGTATTCCGTACAAAAGCCTTAGGTGGTAATACAGCACCCGTAGGGCTGCATTATAGCGATGGGTGTACGCCTAGGCCGCTTTTGTCGGACATATCGACAAAAAGTGGAGAAGCTCGAACGCCTTTCGACAAGCCCTGCAGCTGACATCAAGAACCTGCACAACCATCAAATTGCGGGGATAGACCAAGGTGCTGATTACGCCTTCTTGGTAAGCTGCAGAAAATCCCTCGGTCTAGGATGTAAGCCCGGCTGAATCCAGGTAGTCGAATATCAGACTGGTTGACAAGCCGAGCGTTTCGATGTTTTTGTAGGAAATATCGTGTATCGGCTAGTCAACATGCCGCCTGATCATGAGATTTTGCTCCGCGGCATTTATCTGGATTTTCAGGAGGATGTGAAATTCGAAACCAAGTTCTTCCGCAGCTTTTTGCGCTGCCTTAACAAGAAATGCCACCACTACTACCAATTCGTGACTTTCGACAAGGCAAAGGAGGGGGTCTGATCTCCTAACTTCACAAGCTATACTCAGAGCTACACTTGGATGCAGACCATCTAGACCAAGGAGTCTCCTACCCCATCGGTGACGTGAGAAATAAATGCGGGAAACGGATGACCTAGGATGCAAACTGCGAAGCGTCATGATTAGGAGGCTGTCCAGTTCCCAGGTATCGATAGGTCTCTCCAGCATCAAAGTGTTCAAAGATGCTTCCGTCGGCAAGCTGCATATTCTCATGCATTTCTGGAGAACTTCCTCTCCTCAAATAAAACACTGCGCATTTCTCCAATCCCAAGTCGATTCCTACAGTTCCTGTATATTCTCGAAGCACATTGAGAGCTTGATGAAGATTTTTCTCCCCAGAGGCATATAGTTTCAAATCATCCATGTAAAATAAATGGGTGATCTGATGCCTCCGGTCGTACGGTGGTCCAGAGTAATATCCACGAGTCCGTCTTGAAGCAATGGAGAGCGGCAGCAGTGAGATGTTGAACAAGAGGGGACTCAAGATGTCTCCTTGGAAAACACCCTTCTTGAATGTTACCAACTCTGTCAAGACTCGTCTTGTGCCTGATGTGATGAGAACACGAGTCTCCCAGAGTGGCAACAGATGTTCTATGTATATCACTAGTGGAGTTGGTACCGCAAGGCATTGGAGCAAGTATAATAATAGCTCTTGTGATGTTGAATCAAATGCCTTGTAGTAGTCAATCCGGGCCATGGAAAAGTTGCGCTTGTGAAGTATGGATTCCTGAGTTATAGATCTATCTATTACCAGGTTCTCCCGGTAACACTTCATGCCTTTTTTCGCCCCACGCTGCTCGCTGATGTTATTAATTACCAAACCGATCGATCTCAACAACCTAGCATACATGATACGTTTGAATAACTTGTAGCAGGTGTTGACACGAGTGATCGGTCGGTAGTTCTTGCGATCAGACAAGACTCCACTCTTTGGATGTAGCACAGTGTACCGCTCGACAGCTCAGCTTGGAATATGCCGCTCCTCTTTGAGCCAAGTTTCAAAGACTCTGGGCAGACGGTGATGAGAGAAAACGGGCCATTGCTCTGCTTCAAGTTGGAGAGAAGACCTGAGATTGTGCCAAAACGTTGTCATGACAACGATTTTTATCGAAAACATTCTACGACAACGAGGAGTATATCCCGGGAACCAAACATATCATATAACGCCCGCGGGAACCTGAAGCAGAACATATATATTGTTATGATTACATTTCAAGTATAAAAGAAAATGGTGAAATCAGAATTTACCGAGACATCAAAATAGAGAAGTTAAATAAGTATATGACATGGAATTAATAACATTATTTGGAAGCCGAATGTATAATTAGAATGAGATATCAAAGATTGTAATATAATAAAAACCAAAATGTAAAGTAGTTTGTAAGAGTGTAGAGAAGAAATAGTGAAGAGTGGAAAAAACGTACAGTGCTACGAAGTGAGAAAATCATAATTCAAATGATTTTAAGACTATCTGGAGATAGCAAACTATTAGAATAGATAGAGAGTATGTAATAGATTGAAGTTAGTATTGAGATATTTTTGAAAATGGTGGAATGACAAGTGTAGAGAAAATGCCAGTAGTGAAGGATAATCAAACGCAAATAATGAAACTGCTTGAGAGTTTAAAATTGAAGGTTAATGAGATAAAAGAGAGTACAAGTGAAACGAATGCAAAAATTGAACAAGGAATGAATGACATAAGAAATGAAATTGAGGTAGTGAATGATAAATTTGATTGAAGAAGTAAGGAAATAATGAAAGTAATTGGAACAGAGAAAAAGGAAATAGGAAAACATGTTGAGCAAAGAATAGATGATAAGTTAGATGAATATAATAGCTTTGTAAATAGAAAGTTTAATAATGTAGAAGAAGAAATAGATATTATTGAAAATCGAGTGATATGGGAAAGAATATCGAAGAGAATATGAATGAGAATGTACAAAGTATGGAAGAAATTCAGAATAGAATGATAAATGTGCAGGATGAAAGAATAAAAAGAATAGAGAATAGATCTGAAGAGAGAATGCAAGTAGAATACAGAAATGTGGGTTATGATAGTACAATTAAATGTAATGGTAATATAAGAAAATTACACCGATGTATATTTGTGAAGGTTTCGAAGAATGAAGTACAGTGTGTTAGGGATATAGAGAAAATGAAGAGAATGATGAGGGATTGGTTGATGAACCACGGCTATGGTTTAATTGTAGAGAGAGAGAATTGAATAGTTCAGATTAATTTATTGAAAAATTTTTGGGGAGAAAATGAACAACCAAAATGAAGAGGAATAGAAAAATGTTGAAAGAAATAGATATGATAACAATAGAAATAATTATAGGGGAAATAATTAAGAAAGAAGACAGGAAGGGAATAATATTGATGGTTTCCAAAATAATTATCAGAATAGATTCAGGAATAATAGGAATCAAAATTATAATCGTAGGGCAAATGGTTATGGAAATAATGTGAATCAAAATAGGGATAGATTTAGAGAGAATAGAAACCAAGGTAATAATCGAAGGGAAATAAATTGTAATAGGATAGAAAATGAAAGGGATAGGTCAGACTCTTCAAGTCAAAATAATAATAATCAGGATTTTCAGTAAAGCACGAATACCAAGTTAATGTATTATCATACGAACATCATAGGGAATACATTAACAATGAACAGGAGAGGGAGGAGAATGAATGTATAGGTCTTAATAAATTGAAAGGTTTTTTGAAAGGAAAGGAAGTAGAAATATTGTGTGATACGGGATCAGAAATATCTCTAATCAGGGAAGGACTAATGTCAGAATTAAGTATAACAAATCAATTGAAAATTCCAAAAGTAGAAATAATAAATGTGAGTGGAAAGAAAATAACGAAAGTATCAAAAATGATCACTGAAAATATCAGAATAGGAGAATCAAATCTAGAAATGCAGTTATTTATAGTACAAAATATGGAATTGGATATTGTAATGGGTACAGATGAACTATAAAAGCATGGAATTATAATAGATTACGAAAGGAAGAAGAAATAAAGTTATTGGATGAAATTATAAAGATAGGGAAGGAAGAAGATGAAAGTATTGACAAACCAAAGGAAGGTTGCAATATTATAAATGCGGTCGAAATAAGAGACTATAGCAAACATTTCTATGAAATAATCTCGCAGATAAAAGTGTCCGATAATTATAGGGGTATAATATCAAGAATAATTTCAGAACATAAGGGTCTAATTGTAGACGAAACTCGTATAGCAAGTATATATATATATCAATAAATTTCAGGTAAAAGGAATAGAAAATTTCAAATCCAAGAATTATTCAATTCAATATTTACCTATAGCGATTGACGCTATGTTTCCTCAACAACAACAAAAATGATAAAAGCTATATAACTACATAATATAACCTCGAAATACGTACAATAGATACAATCAACAAACTTAGTCATCACTTGAGCGCTATGATTAAGTCCGAAACAGTTCCGCTACCTACGCCACTGATCGAACGGAGAGCAAATCGCTAACCCGCACTTACACTAGCTGTTCGAACTCGGGATGTCGCTGGATACGGGGGTTCGTTGCTTCCAACTTAACGGTCAAATGTGTATGACTCGTCAGCAGTAGTCAAGTGTAACTTGCATTCTCGGTCATTTAGCATACGAAAGGAGGCATGAGGTTCTCCATTGGTAATCGCGGCGGCTTCCGCCATACAGGCGGTAGGTAGTCGACCCTGGTTCAGGGGTATTCCATCGCGAGCAGCTAAATAAACCATAACACATATCAACATTTCATTCCACACACGGGTCCAATCCTCCGTGGCCTGCATTCCATTCCATTCGGAATCCTGTTCTCCTGGTCTTCTCCTTTTCCATACCATAACATAAGTATCCAGGGTTGGTACTCCTCCTACGAAAATCTTGACCCTGACATCGCCGAAATTATGATGCTCTCTCTAAGTTCTGAGTACTGCCGATGTCCACACTCAACCGTCTTTGGTGAAACTAGTACCCGCAATTCCCCTGAATCTAGACTCATCCGTCATGATCCTCCGTTATCTGTGTCGATCAATTTCAAAAAAAAAATTAAACGTGTGGCACTCGGGGACTGCCGCGGTAAAGCTATTGCATAGCACTACGCCACTGGAAAAAGTTGGGCAGAAAAACATCCACTACCCCTTCAAAATCTTCACGAATTATGAGTAAAAAAATTTTTTGATCGCATAGAACATATCTTGCTATGAGTAGAAAATGTTCGCAAAATATGTTTTCTGTATGATAAACAGTTCCGGAGATATTTGCAAAAAACGAAATTTGTGTTTCAATTTCAACACCCTGTATCTCAAAAACTAAGCGTCTGCATATATGTTAATAGGAACTTTTTTCCTCAAAATCGAATTTTCTATCGACTGTTGAACATATAGTGTAGTACCAAAAGACGCCACGTAGGGGAAACATAAAAGGCGTCACGTAAGAGTATCATATCGATCTCTATGAAGAGTATTCTGTGACAAGCATAGATAACTCTACTACCGGTAGTAGAGTTATCTATGGTAACAGTTACTTGCAACCACAATTTTATACGAAAGTTTTAACGTTCAGATCTCGATAACGCTTCCGGCTCCGGGATTTTCACGTGGCCTATCGAAATTAGAAGGTTCGAATTGTATAAAAACACAATTGCAGGAAGGCCAGACGTCTTAAGTAATTGGCTACAAACGCAAACATTCTGACATATGCCTCCAGGAGCTCGCTGCACGTAAGTTAGAGTTTATACATTTTACCTCTATTTTGTTAATTTGGGGCCGTTTTGAACCCCGTGCGGCCGGCGCCAGTTGTAATAAAGTATTTTGGGCTATGGGCCGCTAGCTTTTACCCGCTTTCGGTATATTTAAGTAGTTAGAAAATTCCCTTTCGTACGTGGCACGTCAGTTGCTAGTAGGTGACACCTGAGAATACTTCAAACTGTTTTAATTAAATTTTCCTATTTAATCGACATTTTGGGGCCCAAGACTATGCTATTTAGTTGGCCTCGTTCATAAACTAACGACATGGAGCGAAAAGTCTTCGTTAAGACGTTCTATGTATCGTACATTTGCACTTTTTCTAACTCGCGAGCTACGCGCTTCTCACGTGAACGTCATTC
Source organism: Endomychus coccineus (assembly GCA_958510875.1). Classification (NCBI taxonomy): domain Eukaryota; kingdom Metazoa; phylum Arthropoda; class Insecta; order Coleoptera; family Endomychidae; genus Endomychus; species Endomychus coccineus. The sequence goes on along the minus strand of OY294068.1, from coordinate 100,803,666 downwards.
GATTTATCGAAAATTAACCAATTCAAAACAGTTTTCGACCCAGTTTGGGGCTATCACGAGCTTTTAAAAGGTTCAAAGTTAACATTTCGAAACATTTCGATAATTTTAAGCTCGGCCGAGCTACATGGTAGGCGGAATGGTGGGTGTCAGGATATTTCGTTACAGTATTTGTTTTTTGTTTTTTTAGATTTCCGTTACGGAAATCTAAATCTTTTGTTTTTTTTTCTTGATTCGGTCGCCGCGCTCAAAGTCCGCGATAAAAGCTATATGCAATAGCTTAACAATTACCGGGTGCCCCGTAACATGCTGATGGGCCCCAAAACCAAAAATATCACACAACCAAAAAAAATTAAATTGTTCCAGTTTGTAGCCCTAAGCGATGACATGTATATTGTACATAGAAGGAAAGCTACTGCAAGTGCACACATTGTTGCACTGTAATACTCCCGAGCAGAAGAAGCTGAGTTTTCGACACAAAAAAAATTGAAACAACCGTTCCTTTCATTAGGGGAGGATTACATGAAACAAATTAAATTAGACGTACATAGGAGCGAGGTTACTCTGAAGTTACTTACTATCTAACATGTTACACTAACACCTAATTCTCAAATTGAAAAAAACTAAACCAATGTAGGTAATACAAGCTGCCACACTGGAAATACATATGCAACATTACACAAAAAAAAATGTATTATGTATAATCCGGCTGCTGCTCTCTGCATGAATGAATTTTTTTTGAAAAGTTCTGAAATGTCGCACTCGGACTAACGACAACACAAAAAAAAACTACCAGAAAATAGATTGCCGTACACGGCTATCACTTAAAACCTGTTCATTCGGATCTGCTACCCTTATCTTTGCGCTGACTATATCCGTTAGCGAGTGCATAGTTTACCATGAAAAGGACGAGGGGTCTCGAACATAATCAAACGAAAACATTTCCGGACCAAGTGCTCGAGGGCACTGTTCTAACTCATAATCGCCTCTACTATGTCGCCTCCTGGGGTGGAACGTCTCTCTCGTTCTGAACTGCCATCCGAGTGTCCTTACATACTTACCTCAGCATCTTTCTACATTCGTCACTCAGGGTCAGACCTCTTATTCACTGAATTCACTTGATATATAGCTCGAGGGCTCTTCTTTTTAACTGTAAAGTATCGTTACTATAGGGAGGATATATGATAATTAAAAGACAAACTTCTTCCCCATCTCAACTCTGATTTATTACTGTTTTAAATACATACATATTACAATCGACATCACTTAGCAGTTCATTATACCCGTGACCTGTTGAATCGGCAAGTATTTGCAAGAGTTGCATTTCCGTGCAACTATTTGTTTAATATAAGTTCAATACACTATAATACAATAATACTGAAGTATATTACATCTCTCTCAGGAAAAGTGAAAAAAACGTTTTGTTTTTATATCATAATACTTTTTTCATAACCATTAACTTAAAATTAATATACAATAATCCCAATAATTATATCTAAATACATATACATACTAATAATTAAACATAACATTCAAAAAAAACATGAATAAACTTTATTTTTTTTTCATTATCATCCTGTTAGGTGTAATACGACTTGATTCTATTTTTGTGAACTTTTACCAATTTGCCTTCAATATTGACAATGATATTAGGGTCTTGTTCCTCTACTACTACGAAAGGACCTTTGAACAAACAATCATATTTACTTCCTGATTAATTTTTGTTCATAACCGTACTCTCTATGCTATAACTTACATCTTTAGTTTTGAAGTCGTATTGGTTTTTTCTCTTAACTTTTGATGCCATCAAGTTATTTCTAGCATCATCCCATGCTTGTTGCAACCTATACTTCAATTGGAGTGGGTAATCGTCAAAACTATGGAGTGGGTCAATACTATTACTAATATTGGATGGTAATTTGCATGTTTTACCGAATACTAGTTCATAAGGGGTATATTTCGTTTCTGTATGTACCGTATTATTGAATGCAAAACATCAATATGGTACCCACGAACTCCAAGTGTTTGAATTTTTAGATACTTGAATACGTAAATAGTTTCCCAAAGATTTATGTGAATTCTCTAGAGCACCCAGAGATTGATGATGATATGCTGTCGAGTGTAATTGATTAATTTGTAATAGCTTGCAAGTTTCCTTCAACGTTTTTGACAAAAATTCAGTTCCTCTATCCGTCGCTATTTCATCCGGAATTCCGTATCGTAAAATAAACTTATCAACAAAAGCCTTAGCAACTGTTGTCGCTTCCTTATTCGGCAAAGCATATCCTTCTACAAATTTTGTTAACTCACACTGCAATGTTAGTATATAGCGATTTTCATCCGAGTCTAAATCTGGAGGACCAACTAAATCGAGGAAAATTTTTCGGAAAGGATATGATGCTGTAGTCGTTATTGTCATAGGCTGTCTGTTAGGTATAGTATGTTTGTATCTCTGACAGTCGTCACATCGTTTTATAAAATTTTCAATGTCTTTCCTCATACCGGGCCATAGGTAGTATTTTTTGATGTTGTTGAACGTACGATTAATACCCCCATGTCCCCCTGTAGGTAACATATGAAAGTCATTTAAAATAAGTTGTCTTGTGTCTGGATCAGTTGTATTCGTAACTCCTTTACAATAGAAATTTTTATACCTGCGTTTTTTATGTCATGTGAAATATTTATTGAATCTTTCATACTTTGTGCACATCTTTCATTTTCAATAATTAGCAATTCCGGAATATTATATTTCATACAAATTATTCTCAAGTCTCTCAACAATGTTCTATAAGTCAGCGTTGATCGAGTTTCTTGAGGAATAAACATTATTTGTAAGCTTCCATGGTAAATTATATTATGTAACACCTGTTCATAATTTTCATTTTCGCTTATTGTTTTAAAGTCTCGCTTAGATATGAAACGTAATTCAGCAAAATTATCAGGGCATTTTAACAATTCCACGACTCCCAGGTGGCTATCCGTTTGTCAAGAGTATTGCTAAAAGTGTCTGTGACATTTTATGCTATGTTTCTGCTTCGAGATCTTGTTACAACATGACATTCAGTCTCAGTTATCTGATAACTCATAGTTTTCAGTTCATTTGCGGTTATTTCTATTCTTGATAATGCATCAGCTGTTACGTTGTCTTTGCCTTTTATATATTTAACTGTAAAATCGTATTCTTGCAAAGTCAATCGGAATTTTGTCAGTCTACTTGATGGGTTGGTCATTCCAAATAAATAAATTAAAGGTCTATGGTCACAGTATATCGTGAATGCACGCCCGTAAAGGTAAGGTCTGAGATGTTTGACTGCCCACACTATAGCAAGTAGTTCCTTTTCTATAGTACTGTAATTTTTTTCTGATTTATTGAGAGATCTGCTGGCGTACACCACTGGTTTATCGTTCTCATTACAAAGAACCGAACCAATCGCGTACCCGGAAGCGTCCGGTTTCAAAATGAAACAATTGTCTTTCGAAAAATTGGGATACTACAATATAGGGTGGTTAATTGAAGCCCTTTTTAGGGTTTCGAAAGATTTTTGACACTCTTCTGTCCACTTGAATGTTACACCTTTTCTTGTAAGGTGATTCAAGGGAGCTGCAATATGTGCAAATCCTTGAATATATTTTCTGTAGTAATTGGCAAATGCTACAAATCGTTTGGTGGCGTTGCCATCACTTGGAATTGGATAATTATGAATTGTCTGAATTTTAGGAGGATCAGGAGAGACACCTTCCGCCGAAATTATATGACCTAGATATAAAATATCTTTTTTCAAAAATTCGCACTTGTTAGGATTCAATTTTAAATTTACCTCTTTTAATCTTTGTAAAACTTTAGTTAAATTTTTGTTGTGATTTTGTAAGTTATTACCAAAAACAATTAAATCATCTAAATAAATAAAGCAAATGTCGTGGGTTAATCCAGTCATTGCTCTTGAAAATCCGCTGGGACTTGTTTTTGATCCCATTGGGATCCTTGTCATTTGATATTGCCCTCGATCGGTACTAAAGGCAGTATATGGTCTACTTTTACGATCTAATTCTACTTGAAAGTAACCTTGAACAAGGTCTAGATGTGAAAAATAAACAGAACCTGAAAGTGAATCTAAAATGTCTGTAATACATGGTAATGGAAATTTATCATCTTGAATTTTATTATTGAGAATTCTATAGTCAATGACTATACGCTATTTCTTTTTTCCGGTTTGGTCCGCTTTTTTAGGAATAATTAATAATGGTGCTGACCAATCTGATTGAACTTCTTCTATAATTTAGTTTTTTAACATCTTCTCTATTTCTTTATGTACTTCGTCTTTTTGAGATTGAGGTAACCGATAAGGTTTCACATACGCTGGTGTTGTAGATTTTTGTAGGTGAATTTTTTGTTTATACACGTTTGTTACGTTTAGAGGGTCGTTCTCTAAATCAAAAACGTCGGCATATTTTGCACAAACTCTTTGTGAAGAAAACTTTTCCTCTTTATTCAAATGTTCCATTTTTATTAAGTTAAACAACTCATCCACGCGACTTACTGACTTCGTATTTTCTTTACTGAAGTTACCTATTTGATAACATGTTACCTATTTAATAGCATGTCGATTTTTGGTTTGAAGTTTTTTATTATAATATCTTGATCCCTCGTGTTGAGTAATCTAATAGGTATCATGTTGCAGTTTATCAGGTTTAGCTAATGTACCGGCAATAAAAACACCGTCACATAATTCATCTGTTAACACAACACAATCCTTGCTAGTATCAACTTGAAAGAATTTAGTTACTTCACATCGAGTTGGTAAAGTAACGCTCTTTTCATAATTTGAGTACATGGGTAATGAAATTCTTTCTTCCTTATACCAAAACGAAAATGTAGATTTCTCGAAATCTAAATTCGCTGAATGTTTTTGAAAAAAAACTGAACCAATCACTCTGTGCTAGTGATGGGTCGTTCATGAGCGAGTCGTTCGAAATAAACGACTCAGTTGTGTGAGCGGTGAACGAACGACTCGGTACTGTGATGGTGATGATTCGTTCAATTAAGATACGATACAGACTCACAGAGTGTGTTGCTCAATGTTTGCAGCCATAAATCTGTAGTGCTTGAGAGAGCTTCCGTACTTATCGTACTTCCGTGCTAGTTCACTAGTTGAGTCAATTCTGTTAGCGGTTAGGTATCTAGCTTTACTTAATCGAGCAATATGGCTGGCATGTTTGTCTGCGCTCTGCGTCACAATATCTTTATCATTTCAATAAGTTCAAGCTATATTGCTATCACCTGATAATATTAAATTCTGGATTATATCCTTTAGTATTAGTTATAAATGTTGAAAATTCTACATGACTGAGAATATGGATGCGAAATGATTAAGTTCATCTATACAAAGATATATATATATATAATATAATAAATATATAATATAATATAAAGATATACGGAAGACTGCAAAATAACTTAACTGCAGCTGTTGGCCACGTACATACTGAGAATTGACTAATTGAGATAAAGATGAAGAGTGAAGGAGTCTATCAGCCGAATGGACGTATCAAATAAGTGATAATCCCCGGTAAACGTGTAGGTAGTGGGTAGGTAAAGTAGGTATTACAATGCGAGCATAGATTTCGATAGCCTCTAAATGTATCCTTGCTAGCTTTCAGTAAGAGACGCACCGTGCAAATCGTTCAAATGAACGACTCAGTACGAACGACTCACTTGAGTGAGCTGAACGAAATGAGCGCGCTCATTAAAAAGAGTCGTACGACCCAACGCTACTCTGTGCATACCGCATTCAAACTCATCCATCACCAAAAATTCATGATATACCTTCATATTGTTGCTAACTTGCATTTTTAAATTTGCAGAACCATGTGAATATTTTGATCCCGAAATTCCTTTGACTCGCACTTTTTTTGAAAAGTTTATTATCTGATTCTTTTCTAAATACTTTTCGAAAATAATGCTCACCGATGCTCCTGTATCTACCAGAAATGATAGCTCCTTATCTCCATACATCATTCGTACAAAATTCAAACTGTTTAAACTAAAAATTACACCGTTATCTTTAATTTGTTTCCTCCTTTGGGCCTCGAAAAATGTTTCGTTTTCCGAAGTACCTTGTAACTCGTGTACATCATTGTTCCTTGTACCTGGATTGATACTACTGTCTACATGATATAACCTATGCATATTATTTCTAAATCTACCTCTATGAGAATTTTGACCTCTATACTGATTTGAACTTTGTTTATTATATTGCGGTTTGTGGTTTCCCGTGAACTTACTTGACGATGAATTTTGAACTCTGTAATTACCTCGGTAATTGCAACCTTGTTTACCATAATTAGCACGCACACGCATGTAAAAAACGTTTTGGTCTCTCTGTGGCACGTCTTCCTCTTTTGCCCCACAAATAGCTTCGTTTAATTTAGAATAATTCCTACCTTTGATAATAGTTCGCAATTCTCTATTTTGTAATCCATTTGCAAACGCATTGATTGCTATCTTCTCATTAGCTGAACGTAATATTTGCCCAGCATTTTGATTACCTTCCGCTTGAGTAATAGTAAGATCCACCAGTAATTCTTCGATATTTTCTCCAAATTTTTCAATAGACTTACTCTCTTGTTTAGCATTGCTTAATTGTACTGCTAAAACTGCAGAAAATTTTGTAGTTATGAAGTTCTTTTCAAGATCAGCAATTAAATTCGTGTTAGTTGCATAAGTTTTCTGTTAACCTATATTTTAAAACTTCCTCAATAAGTTCAATAAATTTTGAAATTGACTCTACGTATGCCTTTGCTTCTTGTACAATAGTTTTTTCATAACCCTTGCTATTAGAATTTTTCCTTAATTCTACGAATTCTAATTTAAAATTATCTAACTTCTTAATCTTACGTTTAGTCACTCGAATGTCTTTCCGTCGGCTGTCATTATCCTTGTTGAGGTTTCGGTGTAGCACTTTCACTTCTTCCAATAGGTGTTGAAATTCGGTGATAGCTGACATGGACTGGTGACAATTGTTATGGTGTTGGCATCATTCTCGGACATTCTGCACACTTGAGCACACTTCACTATTGCTTATATTTGTGTTCATTGTTCTCATTTTTTTTCACTTGTAGGGAATTATGGATTTGAACTAAATTTGTTCCCTACTTCTTGCAATTTCTGTTCTTATTTTCTTCTCGAAATTCTTTTTACATCGGTAACAACAGAATGCTAATATAACTGCCACTGATAAGACAGTCCCGGTAAGTCTAAAAATATCTCGCATAGTTGTAATGCTTTGTCCGCCACTATTACCGGCTGCAGCCACCACTACTTCTTCTTTCGTTTGCGATGAACCCATTTTTTTTTCCAAATTGTTTTACACTTATACTACCTTAACTGGTATGGACTCACAAGGTACGAATAGGCAGGATCGCCATGTAAAGTATCCCTACTATGGGGAGGATATATCATGATTAAAAGACAAACTTTTTCTCCATCTCATTTCTGATTTATTACTGTTTTAAATACATACATATTAAATACGACATCACTTAGCAGTTCATTATACTCGTGACCTATTGAATCAGCAAGTATTTGCAAGAGTTGCATTTCCGTGCAACTATTTGTTTAATATATGTTCAATACACTATAATACAATAATACTGAAGTATATTACATAACAAAAACAGAGTAATTGAAAAGGAACGCGGTTACTTGAAGAGTCAGAGAAAGACTCAAGACTCAACAGAAGGGAAATAACTTGACACTGCATATAAACTACTTGGTTCCGCTATGACGTCACTCGACCTAGGGTAATGGTGGCTATATAACATTTTTGGAAGAGGAATCTTAAAAATGGAGTACTTCTTAAGATGATCTTCCCCGTCAATTATCCAGCATACAGGACGCCTCCGGAGCGAGTGCGCACTCGGCCCTGTTGGCAGATCTCGCGCTCGCTGCTTATACAGATATCGTCCCGTTTGCTCTCTCATTCCGGGTAATGACTCCATCAGCCGTTCATACATCACACATGTATCCCTTCCAACCGTTCATACATCACACATGCGTCTCTTCCAGCAATGACCATGACTCGTTCCTGAAAGAGATGGGGCAGTATCTGGGGCAAGCGGAGAGCGTGAGGTTTGATCGTTCCATCCCTGCATTTTCTGTAGTGTCGATTCTCCGTATTCCAGTTTCTCAATTTTACAGATGTTATACCACGTTACCCACACCCATTCGACTCATTCATACTCTGAGCGGTGATCTGTCACCCACCCCGCGCACTTTCTCTCACCAATTTCCTGGCCTCACTGACGACTACGCGTCCTGCTGCTCTGCAGGCGGCCTATCTGCCCAAATCCCTCATGGGTCTTTCCAAATAATCAAGATCCTGTACCTGCGCTTAGTACGTCACATTTTGGTATCGACCCCAAACTCCTGGTCGACTACCCTTACTGGCGAATTCTACCTGCCAGGCTCACAATTAGCCTAACTGGCCTTCTCGTCTATCCTGGACTCAAAACTCACTCCAAACTCATTTCCCGTCCTTCTCCAGTGGCACAACTGGCCCGACAGTCCAACCTGGACTTTCTTCACAAAACAAAAACTTTTCTGTCCTCCCTAGCCTAACCATTCTCAGTTTACCTTCGTTATGCCAGACTCTTAACTAGCCAATCTGGCCTCTTTCTCCTTACTGGACACTCTTGTGCTGACAGTCCTCTTGGGTATGATCCATACTGACCCCGGGTATTGCGGACCTTTCTCCACAGCATCGGAAGCATATTACGATTCAGCTCAATACTTCCTTGAAGATTTATGCTCTACAACCAGTTTTGAGATGCTGGGTTGAGATCTTCCACAACGACCGGCTGTCGCCAGGATTCGCGTTGTTCGAAGTATGGGACATCTCGATATCGATACGATTAGGCAATTCAGAGCCTATCCTTGCTTCTTGATTACCAGGAAAAATCTACACATTGACCCGCGTCATAACCAATGTCCTTAGCACTCGATGCTCACCTTAGCACTCCGAGACATTTCTCGTGTGCCAGAATGGGATCTTGATGAAGTACGCGAATAACTCACACCATTCACACACTGAAATGAGGAATCATTGCACTGGACCACTCTGGAACAGGAATATGAATTTCCCTAAGTTCCCTTTCCATCTCTATTAGGAACTGAGACAGTCCAATACAGTGACCTCCCACTAGGAGGTACAAATACCCTCCCAAACTGGACAATTATTTTAACTAGAGACAGCATACCCTCATTGGCCCAGTCGCTCCTTTTTGGGGGGTTCTTACCCCTCAGCCATGGATTCGGCTACCATCCAATTTTACTATCAGCTCCCGGGAATGGTACGAGGTGGGTTCTACGATCTTACATACAACTTTCTCTATTAGGTCAGTTATTATTTGCTAATATTTAGCGTACACTATTAATCTTGAAGACTATATAAGCTTGAACATTCACTGATTTGCCGACTTGAACAAAACTATACTTATAAAAATTGAACATTTAAAATTCACTGACTGATTGCCCACTGTACAAGCGAGCAAAGATTTACTGACGTCTCAATTCAATCTGAATTCTCATGATTCCATTTGCAATGTCAATCCATTGATTGCAATTCACACAAAAGAAAAATTCCGTTCAAATACCTCGGACCTTACCAACTGGCACTAACCTTTCCAACAAGGAATCATAAACGCCTGTGTTCTGCTTCATTTGAGATTCTAATAGAATAAAAACAAAAAAAATAATAGCGGCACACGCCATCTTAATCTCAACAGCTTGATAGTTCATTGACCTCCTTTAGTTTCATGGCGCGCTAAACCGCCAGACCTTAATCTGCTTGAATCATTCTGGATTTCAATTCACTTGTGTTCAACAATGCCAGTTCATTGTCTCATATCACCCTTCAACTTAGTTCAATTACACTGTAATCATTATTTTACGCTTGAATAATAGAACGTATTTTAATAATTTCTTCTTCTTTGAAACGGCATGAATTCTTTCCTGTAGAATTTGATGTGTGGATTCCCAAATTTCTGGATTTTCACGCCCAATTTACAATCCAATTAGCTGGCACCATTTGTAACAGTGAGCCGAGCGTATCGTTCTAAAAAGATGAATCTGCAATCACTCCAGATTTAATATTTTCAGATGAGTGAATAGTTTGTAAAGCCTATCTTACTGCTAGTAATACTTGCACTTGTAACAGTTGACTGAGTATTATCTCAGGTAGCGTTAATATCTCATCGACGTGTTCTGTAGAATTGTTTGTTGGAACCTGTTCGGGTATCAGAGATCTTGGTTGATCCGTGTACCCTCAAGGTTCTCTGAAGCTGCCACCATCAGGTGTATATTTCAGCCCACCTACAAACTGTTTTTAACTACGATGCCTTGATCTCTTTCGAGGGTCCGCCTCGTACAATTACTTATACTTATATCTTTATATCTATTCAAGCGTAAATTATGATGGTCGTATTCGCTGAGAGGTGATTAGGAATCACTAGTTGAAAGTTCAGGTTGACCCCAAGTGGGAACCTGGGAGACCGTCATCAATGTCGTTAGTTCTACCCCTTCCGCCAGCGAACGAGTTCCTGTCCATGTTCTCTTCAGAGAGTTGAAATGAATGAAATACCAATTAGCACAACTCCGAACAGTGATCAGTTTCGCGCTCGATCACGCCAATAATTGATAGATAATATTTCAAATTGAAGGATTCCTCTCTTTCTGGTAACCTGGGGTAAGCCTTACGACCTGATACTGGATCATATCACCCAAGTGATCTCCGATAAGCGGAATTTGTATAGAACACTCAAACTAGCCTGAATGGCTGAGAAAAACATACATTAACAAAATGAACATTGGCGGGCGGAGCATGGTCTGAAAGTTAAATAATCACATTATATTATATTATATCATCGATTCAGAGGTTGGAGTCAATACAACAGTTGTTCTTTGGCAATCAAAATGCACTTACCCTGTTGGTCTAATATCACAATTCCCACTCGAACCCCTTGTAGAAATAAGGCACAAAGGATTTAAACACTCGATTTCTACGTCGAATTGAATTTGGTATGATGAGAAATTGTCATAAAATGGTTTTTTGAGGGAACAAACACTTTCCGCGAAACGCGAAAAACGAGAACAAGTCCAGCGCTGCTTCAGCCCCAGGGAACACCCCTTGTTGCACAAATCGTACGTTCAATTTTGCTACACAACCGAGTTCTAACTATGAGCCAATTCAATGCTTCAAACTACCTCAAGGCAAGCCACCAACAGCTCCGAGCTTCTTTCTTTCACAATACTACAAGCAAAATTGAACGTAGGTTGAAGTTGAATAATTTATATGTTTACTTATATGGGCACAAATTGATAAATTAATTTAATCTCTATATATTTCTTGCATTTAATTTGTCACAATCTTGACAAACAGGATATTAATTGATTTCAAAAAATATGAACTTTGGAACAAAAATTAACCCGGATTAAAATTATCCATGACTTGACAGGAAAACTACTTTATAGAGAAATGATCTCAACAACAATGAACATGAATTCAAAATATCTTAACTATTTTGAGTATGGAATCTGAATAAAATATACAACTTGAATTAATGCAACAATGGAGCATCCCCTTGGACGTAAAGCAGTCTGGACTTACCGAACAAGTAGGTGGTGGAGAACTACCGAGTAGGTGGTGAGGAACTGACTTTCTTTCTCAGAGTTACTTCTTTTTATTTTTCAGTTTTTATGAAACCTTTGAAACGTGGGCCACCCCTCGCGCAACGCTTAGAAAATTTGTTTAACTAAGAATACCGGGAGCAGGGCCCACCCATAAGTTATAAACACAGCCAATAGAAATCTGGCTGAGCGGAAGAATCGTAAATGACAGCCCGTCTCAAATCCACGTGGACTCCTCCTGACTCAGGGAAAAACGAGTACCGTTGACCGCATACTTTCCTTCGTTTGCTAAGCACGAAGTCATTGCTACAGGAAAAGGGCTCCAGATTGCAGTCACCTATAGACGTATCTAACACATCTATGTTCATTTCTAGATATAATAATTCGTGAAACTTTCAATTTGAATTAAATCAAATTATTTAAAGTCCAATAAAAAGTAATAATCCATCGGATTATTACATTATATGGAGTAAAAGCATATGCATACTTTTCTTTGTTCCCTCTATATATTTCTGGAAAAACAATCTTTCTCTACACTTAGATCGTTCATTCTCTCCCCAGAAATTCCCCAAAACTTCTTCAATAAATTCATTTAAACTATTCAACTGTCTGTCTTTACAATTAAACCACAGCAGTGGTTCATCAACCAATATTTCCCTTATAATTTTTTTCACTTCCTCTATATTCTTTATAGTACTTAATTTCTCAAATCTTTCACAAATATACATCGGTGTAATTTTCTAATATTCCCATTAAATTTAATAGTGCTGTCATAACCCACATTTCTGTATTCTACTTGCATTCTCTCTTCTGATCTTCTCTGAATTCTTTTTATTCTTTCATCCTGTTCACTTATCATTTAATCCTGAATTTCCTCCATAGTTCGTACATTCTCATCCATATTCTCTTCGATATTTTCCCCATATCACTCACTCGATTCTCAATAATATCTATTTCTTTTTCTTCATTATTAAACTTCCTATTTACAACGCTATTATATTCATCCAACATGTTTTCTTATTTCCTTTTTCTCTGTTCCAATTACTCTCATTATCTCCTCACTCCTTTCATCAAATTTATCATTCACTATCTTAATTCCATCACTTATTTCATTTGTACTTTCTTCAATTTCATTTGTACTTTCCTTTATCTCATCTACTTTCATATTTAAGTTTTCGAACAGTTTCATTATTTGTGCTTCATTATCATTCACTACTGGCATTTTCTCTACACTTATCATTTCACCATTTTCAAATCCTAACAATTCTGAAGTAACTTGTCTATCACCTTCAATTTCATTCCCCCTATTAATTAACCTAGATTTTCTAATTTCTTACTTATCCATTTTATTTATAACGTGGTTCCCTCTGAATTAACCTTTCCAAAATAGGCCTTACGCCAATCATTAAGAAACTCTTATTTGAATTCTTGATTGCCCCACGTTGGGCGCCAATTATTGAGAAACTCTCTACTTAATTTGATTCAATTGAACCCACGTTTGTGTGCCAATTATTAGATAAACTCTTCCCTAGTTTTGATTGTTTCTATGTTGGTGACAATTTTTATGAGAATCTCAATTTTATTAGTTAATTCCTTTCAATGAATTATATTTGTTTTCAAATTTTCTTCCGGCTAGCTCTTTCTGTATTCGACTACAACAATACAAAAATATTAAAACAAACGACAACTAACGTTTTATATTGGAATAAATTCAAATTAAAAAGAACAATTGTGGAAATGACAAAATAGATTCCAATCTTTCGACACTTCAGTTTGAAATGCCTCTTTCCACTTGTCTGTTTTGAATTCAACCTGAAACAGATAACGTATTATTTAACTATGACACTATGAGTAACAATTTTGAGGTTAAATTCCCTAGAATGATTTTAAACTTGAATAGTTGAATATGATAGATGTGGAGTGTATCATAGAATGACTAATTCATACAATAATCATGGATATTTATAATTGTACAATCTTAAAATGTCTTGTATTTAATCGAATTCAATCCATTTCAAATTGTAATTAGCCATACATTACTCTTTCACACACAACCGATCCTCAATGTTTCCTGCAGTTTTAATTGGATCTTAGAACACAAGTTGGCTGCAGACGCATTTCATCAATCGAAATAATCTATTCTCTTCTAAATTACATGGAAACACTAATTCACAATTTTGATAAAGGCAATAAACATTGTGGAAACGTCAAAAAGAATATTTATTTTATTTTCAGTATATCTACGAACCAATATACCAAGAAAGCATACAGTGTGTGGTTTCGGTCATCAAAAGGACCAATTTCACGACGTTTCGGCAAAGTCGCATTTGCCATCTTCAGGTGATTCGACCGTAGAGTCTGGAAGATCTAGGCGAACTGAACAGTTTATATATGTATTATTGAGAAACCTCTTTTGTTTTATTTTTGCCCCACGTTGTGGTGACAATTGTTGAGAAAAGGTCTTTTTAGCTTATTATTTATTATGAATTTGATTCTTTCAACGTTTTGAATTCTACCGGCTAGCTTCCTTATTGTATTTTATTCATTTTGAATCTTATGTTTGTTTTGAATTGAATAATGAACTTTTACCTTCTTTTATTTTCATATGGAATTATTTATGGAATTAAACAAAATCTTTGAATGTTAAAACTTTTAATATTTAAATTTCTATGACTCTAATTTATCTCGTGTATCAATTTTTACAATGTTATGTTTGAATAGATCTATGATCTAACCTCAAAATTATTCACTATTTATCTTTGTTTACAAAGTTATAATCTACAATCTTTTTTTCAGATTTACCGACAGATAATAATACAATGGAGAAATAATAAATAAACTTACGTTTAGTTTATATCCAAGAATATGTTTTAAAATGTAGGCAATGTTCACTTGGCTTGATCTTCTTATCAATTTGATAATTCACTTTAACCGTAGGTACACAATTTCTCTGCTATTCACAATAAACACAGGTAAACTATCGTTACTTCTTTTGAAATCAGGAACTGTTGAAAATTGTTAACTTAGTTTCATTCTTTTTATTAAAGACACAAAACTCTTTAATGATGTTTGTAACTTTATCGAAGGCTGGCTATCGTTCGATGTTACTTATGAATTGTAGGTTATTGTAACCTTTAAGCTTTGTTCGGAGAGTTGGAACACTACTTGACTTGTAGAAATTATTTATTTGCTCCGGTTACTTTCAACCTTACGAAGCTACTGGAACACTTGGGTTCACCGATGTTTATCCAATAAACTAAGGTTATGGAAACTTTATAAGAGTTGCTTGAGTACCTTGACTCTTCAGATGTTGATGGCTTACTCCCTTGGCTTGTCTTCAGATGCCTTTCATAGGCCTTCAAAACCGATGCTACTTGATGTCATATTCAACCTATGAGGTGCTTTCTTCACCTATCAAGAATGCTTTGATGATTCCTTCTTTTTAAATTATGATTTCTGCCTTCGTAACAATGTACGCTTATTCACTTTCACTGAAGTTCTTGTTTTACATTTCTAATTCTAATTACATTGTTGTTTATTATGTTTTACATTGTTTATTATATTATACTAACTATTATTCAACTTTTAATATTGTTTTTAATTCCATATAATATCTTTTTACTAATCTTTTCTGATTTTCAATGTTCGGTAAGTTCTAATTTTTATCATTTTTGTTGTTTAGGAAATGAAATCTTATCAAATTCCCCTAAATCAATTGTAAAGTATTAATCGATCTTTAATATTTAAAATTTATTTATCTTTTGATTTTATTTTCTTGAACTAGATTTATTAATAATTATACTTGTATATTTGATCAATATTAAATATTCCCCTTATGTTTCCATTTTCAGGATTCATTAATTCATAACTATTTTTATCATTTTCATTTGTTACCACATATGGACCTTCAAAAGCAAAACATAATTTTCCACACATATTCTTTTTATTATTAGTTACTCTCATTGCTCTCACTATTACTAATTCACATGTGGTAGATGTTCTAAAATACCCCTTATGCAATCTTATAAATTTATCCTTTCGGCAAGGTGTGTTCCCTTCTATTCTGAAAAATTCAATTTTAATACCTGTTTATAAAAAGAATGAGCGTACCGATATGGCTAACTATAGACCAATTTGTCTTCTTTCAGTCTTTTCGAGAATTTTTGAAACTGCGTATTGCAAGATTCTGCAATCGTTCATAAAAACTCTCCCTTTATGGTATCAGAGGTGTAGCGTTGGATTGGATTGCTTCCTACTTATCTGATCGTTCGCAACATGTCCTAATAAGACGCAATAATGTTGAATATAAATCGGACCATAAGATAATAAAAATGGGGGTACCTCAAGGTAGTACACTAGGACCTATTTTATTTTTATTGTTTATTAACGATTTACCTCTTCACCTTCAAAAATACTGTTTAACTAAATTTGTCGATGATACTTACGCTGGAACATAAATAATCTCTCACCTAAAATTAGTATGTGTCTAGATACGATGCAAGCTTATTGTTCCGACAACAGGTTGATTCTAAATCCTCTTAAAACTGAATGTGTAATATTTTCAGCTAGTGAAATTAACTTCAGCATTTTGATTCGAATGAATCAAAAAACTGTTCAACCCTCTGAGTGTATTGAATTTCTCGGTTTAAACATCGACAATCACTTAAAATGGAACAACCATGCTGAGTTTTTAAGTAGGAAGCTATCTACCGCATGTTACGTTACATGGCAACTTAGACAATATGTCAGTCTTGCCACATTAACAGTTTATTACTTTGGACATATACAGTCTGTATTGAACTATGGCATTATTTGTTGGGGTAACTCACCTAATGCTCGATATTTATTTGTTGTACAAAAGAAAATAATCAGAACTATGCTTCATAAAAAACCTACTGATTCTTGTACAAGTCTTTTTAAATATTTAAATATATTGACAATACCATCTTTATATATATTATCTTGTTTAACTTACATAAAATCATATTTGAGTAATTCTATTACTTATTCAAATAGAAGCATTGATTATAATTTAAGAGATAAAGATAAAATCCTACTTCCTCATCACAACTTATCCATTACAAGTAATAGTCATTTAATTATGCCATTTAAATTGTACAATCATTTGCCTGTTTCTGTTAGATCTATTTCTGACATAAAACTTTTTAAACATAAAATCAAGGGAGAACTGTTAAAACATTCCTTTTACACGGTGAACGAATTTCTTAATTCTAAGTCCTTATTTACGTAGATATGTCTATATTTAATTGTCTTTACTTTTATATGTCTAAATTTAACATTGTGTTCTGACGTTTGCTCAAAAAATGTTGTTTTGTCAAAAATTTTTTATAATAGCAATAAAGAAATATTTATTTATTTATTTATTTACTTATTAATTTCAAATTTAATCAACTTCCCTCTTTTTCTCATTTCCCTACTCACATACTTTCTTGCATTTCTCTCTAACCTATTACTGATATCTTTCAAAATTTCATTTCGTTCTACTGAATTTTCATCTAACCATTTTCTATCTGGTTCTTCGCCTTTCATAATTAATACAGGTGTTTTTTCTGTTGTAGAATTTGGACAATGATTTAAACATTTTTCTACCCTGGATATTGATTCATCCCATTGACGATGTTTACCCTCACAAGATATCCTTAGATATTTTATTACTTCCTGTATATATCGCTCTGATGGATTGGATTGAGGATGTCTGATGCTTGTTAATTGATGAAAAATTAAATTCCTTTTGCAAAAATACTTGAAACGTATGTTTTTGAAATATGTTGAGTTATCTGTAATTAACTTTCTTGGTCTACCAATTTCTTCAAAATAGTTTTCTAAATTATGCATTACTTCTTTATTTTTTGTCGTTTTGCAAGGATATAATTTTATATATCTAGAAAATAAATCTTCTACAACTAAAATATGTCTATTTCCTTTTTCTGTTACTATTAACTCACTTAAAAAATCTATTGCTACTACTTCTAAACATTCTTTTACTATAATACTCTTTGCTAAATTATGATTAATTATATTTTTAGGCTTTGCTCTTCGACATATATCACATTTCTTTGTGATTTATTTTGCAATTTGATAATCTCCTTTTCCTATATAATTTTCTCTAAATATGAGCCACACTTTTCTTGCTCCTATATGATTGAATTCATTATGTAAATGATTTAAAATTTTGAAAGTTAGGTCTCGATTCATTCTGTATAATTCTTTCCTGCCTATTTCTTGTAAATAAATTCCCTCTTTGATCTTACATTTCTTTTTATCCTTCTCTGATAAAGTACTTTGATCGTTTTCGATGCTATCTAATGAAAATAAACCCCTTACTTCTAATAAAATATTTGCTTTACTTCATATTTTCTTTCATCAATTTTCAAATTTCCCTCTTCTCTTGTTAAAGTATCAGCTATTATATTTAATTTTCCTGGAATATGTTTTATTTCAAAATCATATTCTTGCAATAACAAAATCCATCTTTGAATCCTACTGTTTACAAACTCGTTTTTAAATATACTTGTTAATGCACTATGATCAGTCTCTACCCTTACTGTATTCCCTAACAAATGAAATCTTAATTTCTTCACACACAAAACTATGCTTGCTAACTCTAATTCAGTTACACTGTAATTTTTTTCATGAACTTTTGTCATTCTAGACACAAAACTTATGGGAACTTCTTCATTATTTTGTTTTTGTAATAAAACACCACTTGAAAGGCTCCATCTGATCTGAAATTCTTTTAGTATAACTATGCTCACCATGTCATCATGGGAAGGTATTGAGATTCATGAATCGAGTAATGATGAGATTGCAAAGTCCATGTAATAAGACTCCCAGGTGTACATGAAGATATCAATTCAACTTGGATTAAACCAAGTTCGTTAATGGTGGAAACAGATTTCGGTCAAATTGTGTGACTGAACTTTCCATTAGCGGAATAAAATCCATTCTAGATTTGAATAAAATAATCATCAAAAGTCTGATTTTCACTAATTTGGAATAGATGTAACAGTCACATTTATTTATTATATCAGTGAAAATCAAACGTTCTTCTATTTAAACGAGAATTTATCTCTTATTTGTTCGATCATTGATGGAAAAGGAAATTAATGGACTGAATTTTTTTCGATCTTGTTCATATAAGTAGAAAATTGGAACAGGAGTAAGAAGTCCGTAAATATGCAGAAATACTAGTACATGATGGGATGATGAAGATTTTGGACAAAAGCGTTTATTTGAAGATTGAAATGAATTTGTGATATTTGAGTCTTAATAATATCAACATCATAAATTATTTCGAGAAAAAAGTTGAAAATAATAATTGCAACAATAAAAATAACAAATCAACAACAAAAATCAAAGGAAACTAAGCAATTCTGTAAATCTAACTTATAAATGACCATCTTCAAACCAGATAAATGTAATGAAACAATCATCATGGATGCAAATGAATATGAGGATGAAATGTCTGATATGTTGAATGATGTTTGAAGTATGAAAAAGACAGGATAATAATCGAACAATATTTGCCAAACTGAAAATAGGTACTCATCAAAAAGTAGTTAGAGAAGAAATATGTTTCGAAATACATTCAATCAGAACTAGCCATACATCCTCTAAAAATATTTGGTTCACCGAAAATTCATAAGCCTAATCAACCAAAGTGATCTATGGTACACAGTATTCAATTTTCGTATTATGAAATAGCTAGATGCTTATCTAACATATTGAAAAAGATTAACTTCATATTGGACATTGTTGAGTTTCAAAGAATTCATATACAAAATTACCATTCGAACAAATATAGTCTAGTTTCATTAGACGTCATATCTTCAAATTATTCAAATATTCCTCTACAACTGGCTGAACAAATAATTGGAAATAAATGGAATTATATACAAATTTTGCTATGAATTAATATTTATAGCTAATTTTCCACGATATAAAAATGATTGTTATACACAACTAGATGGTTGTGCAATGGGTTCTCCCATATTATAGTCGAAGTTGTCAAATTTCTCGATTAGATTACAACATAATATTTCTAGAATATGTTGACGATTGTATCGCTGCCACGCAATTAGAAGAATGTGATGTTGGGTTCCTTCAATTCCTATCACCATAAATTATAATTCACATTTGAAATTAAAAGCAATAATGAATAGTAGACTTCCGCGGATAGCTAATCTTGCAAAATCTTGGCTTTCGAATGGATAATGCGTCACAATAGCACGACTTTTCGCCAACCATTACAGGTGGCATCTTCGTACATTATCACACAACAGCAGGGTCAGGTATCAGAACGGAGTTAACCATGGAATGAATACAGTGGACTGTGTAGCGTGAATGATTTTTTCCTACTATAAATACGGCTACAAAGACCAGCAGAATCAGTTTCAGTTGAAACATCAAGCCTGCCCTGAAGAATGCCGCCTGTAATGGTTGGAGAAACATCGGCATCAATTTGTGCTATCGTGACGCAGAATCCATCCGGAAGCCAAGATTTTGCAGGTAATGATGAAATTGATTTTTCAGATTTAACTTCAGTACGAAAACCAAACGATGACAGAATTCTGATATACCTACAAAATACAAAAAAATGTTATTGATAATTTAATAAATGGAGCTATTAAATAAATTTCTGCTGTACTAAGAACCATATCAATTCAACTTTTTTTGGGGTTAATTCAATGGAAAACGCTATACGTCTTTCGAAAAAATTCAATAATAGAGTAAAACATAATGATCTGATGTGCCATAAGAGTTTTGTAAGCCAAAAAAGGCTTTTTAGCGAATTGAAAAGCACCATACAAAATGATAACCAATTCAACATAGTCCATCTCCATTGCAGGAAGTTTACTTCGATAAAAAATTGAATTGACATGAATATACAAGGAATTGACTTCAGTTAATGAACATGTGAAGGGAACCATTTGCAATCACGAAAAATATCAATTTCAATAGAGAACCTTCAACAAAACTACGGTAACAGTTTATCTAGAAATGTGAAAAAAATTTCAAATTGGGACATTTTATTTAAAATATTCTCGTATTCTCTGGCACACAGTATTACCCCATTACGCTTATCGCTTGAAAACCAACAAACATTCAATAAAATAATTTCGAAAGATATGGTACAACACAAACTCATTTGCAGAATAGTGCTACATCGCGAAAGTTATCTTATATACTCTCTAATCTACATTAATAGCACAACCGTTCGAAAAAAATGGAAAAATATAATTGATTGGTTTGTGATAAGAACCAATGGTAATTGTCGCTGGAATCGTCTGCAAATCATTTCGAAGAACTATGACATTGAACTTGAATAGAATGAATATTACAAAGTACCTACTTTGTAATAATTGTTTAAAGAAGATGGTGTTAGCGAAACTATAGTTACATTTATTCATTGAATTAGTGAAAATCGCAGGTATCATACTCTTCGTGACGAATTCGAAAGGGTTGTTTGTATACATGATAACTGTAAACCAAGAGGCTTTGCATGCTGTTCGGTGACGAACTCTATTGTTTTTCAGGAAAATCGTGTTATAAACATATCCTTTCCTGAAGGGTTAAAAATCAAGAAAGAATCATAACTCGTAAAGTATACATTGAATCATTTCAAAACTTCACAGTAAATTTCGGGCAATTTGAAACTGATATCACCCAAATTTCAACAAAATCATTCAACTACAGCGAGAAAACAATTATTGGAGTAAACTTAAGTTTGCACCGTACTTTATTAGTTTAGAAGAACCGGCGACATCGTCTAGGAGCTAGGACAATTGACTCCCACTCACTCGGCTCGGGCTCGATCCCCAGAAAGGGAAAATTTATTTTTATACAATTTATTGAGAACATGAATAATTTGGATATTATTCAGTTGTGTAAAGTGACTTCATTCTATTTGAAACAATTATGAAAAAATCAATAACCAAATCATATGCAAAGAGTAACTTTGCCACTATTTATCAGTTCTCGAAGCGGCAATACATTTCTATATTCATTCTAGCCCAGAATAAATTTTCAACACGTAATGACTGATTACTTTAATTGCTACTTCTAATTGGAGTGATATATTAGTTTGATCTCCCATCAAATCTTTTTATGTTGTTTCTCAATACTCTACTTAATGTTCAGTTTTTTCCCTTGTTACCGATGATTATTTTCATGATTGTAATTGACCTTGTAACATACACAAAAAATAACACATTTTATATACTATATGCCCGTTACGAGAACTTAAACATCAGCTTAGATAAAAAAATTGAAAGACATAAATAAACAGGAAATTGACCAAACTGTACTTCATAAACATGTAAGGGACATAAACTATTGATGCGACTACAATACAATAATTTTAAATATTGAAATTAATATTAGAAAGTATTCAAATTGGGGAAATAAATGGGTTGATACAATTGATTCCAATCTTTCAGAACTTTATAATAATCTGATTCAAAGATGACTAAATTCAGATATTTTTGAATGTAAGATATTTCTGATATATCACTTTCCTTTGTAAATTTAATTTATCCGTCTGACAAAGCTTTCAAATTTCATTCCATAGAGTTATCTAAGATATTTATTGAATTATAAGTGATATAATAGTGTTTTAAATATGTAATTTGTAGAAAACATTGACATGTAGGACATAAAATAAATAAATTAGGTATAATTGCACATATGCTATCCCATTAACATTTTCTCATATGTGATACACTTTCACACACTACCGATTATGTTTCCTGCGTTTCAATTGGATGCCAATAATAAGGTATAGAAGAGTCCACACTGTGGATATTGTGTATAGCCCAAAATGGGCAATAAAGAAGAGATGAATACAAACAAATAACAAGCAAAAGAGCTTTCACCAAAACCGCAGCGGAAAACGAGCAGGGCTCGAATTCGCTAAAGCTAAATGTAAGATCATAAGTAAAGGATATTGTGTAACCGACTCCCGCTCAATGAGTTAATTTTGATGGAGGATTAGTTGTCCTTATAGGTTACGGTACGGTCATGTACCTTAAAAGACCTGCCGAGATTTCTTGCAAGTAAGAAGGTTAGAGCTCATCTGTTTAAGCTTTGTAGTTGGTATCTGAGATAACTTTTCCTTCTGAAGAATAATGTCGTCGTCCTTGTATCTATTTATTAAAAAAATTAATCATCAACTATTTAGAATATGTACAATCATCAACAGTCAAAAATATATCTTTACAGAGTTTTCACTAGAAATGACAATATTCATAAAACAGTGACATTCGGTGATTCCTGTATACATAAACTATCCGATTGTAAAATCTAAAAGATTCCGCAGAAGTTTTTCTTTACTGTGACTACCAGCTGGTGATTAGGTTAATATACTCTAGAGCGACGAAAGAAATGGAAATATTAGATGGTCCACTCCTTTATGAGTTTATTGCCAATTGAAACCATGATTAATTCTTGACGGAAAATACTAATTATATACAAAACGGAACTCCCAATATATTCAGGAAGACAATCGTCAATACTTTGTTGTTTTCTAGAATTATCGAAAAATGAACTGACCTTTAAAATAGAGGCGGGAAATATTAATTAATTATGAACAGAAGTGTCAAGCAAAGAAATACCACCTATTATCATTACATTTTGATTGAATATTCTATTCAACATATAAATACATTGCATATATTGTATACTACGGATAAATATATCCATTCATCCATCAGATAAATGGATAATACATATCTTTTGAAGTTGAATTAAATAGACAAGAATAAGTTATAATTCAAAATATCTGAATTTGGTTATGTTTAAATCAGATTATAATAATGTTTTGAAAGATTGGAATCAATTTTAGCATTAACACAATTGTTTATCAATATGGATACTTCCTAATATTGAACGTTTATCATTGTTCTTTTCGGTATTCAAAATTTTTGTATTTTCGTAGTCAAACGAATGGTATGTTTCTTCAATATGTTCATCGAGTACGATGGTACGAAGCCTGACTTCCTTGTATATTTATGTCCATTCAATCCTATATCGGTCCGATGCATATTTCCGAGATATTCGGTGAGATTATTTAATTCGAGTCACCCATTATTCCCAGTAGAATTGTACTTAATAAGTTCACTCATTGATACATGTTGTATTTTCTACATTTTCTTCTACAGGATAATTCACTCATTTCAATACAAGGAGGACGTGATGTGTCTGAATCAATATTTCAATGATCGCCTTGGGGTTGATGAATCTTATGGCGAAACAATCTATACCACCATTAGAAAAATGACTCAAGATAGAATATGTTGTGTGAGTATACCGTTTTATTTCAAATTACATATTGAACAATGTATCTTGATGAAACAATCTTCTCATTTGACGCGTTTCAGTTTTCGCCTTCTTCAGAAATTTATTTTACGTTTACACTTGAAATGAGTTGATCTTACTCATCTCAGCTTTGGAATTCAGACTGATTGTTTCATTGACATACATCGCTTGAATAGCTAAAAGCCTAAGAAAACCCACAACTGACTTTCCGACAAACATTGTGGCAGTCGCGCCAGCAAAACAGTTTACTGAAACTACTCCTCCCCATCGGTCGGTAAGTAGCTTTCGGCTCCCAAATCGTGTGTCTTAAGTAGTCTTATTGAACTCAGAATGACTGCCTTCTGCATTCGTTCTATCAAGATCTGCGCCAAATTCTTACAGACCGGAATGATCTTCAAGTTCGAAAGCAGCAAAGACCAAATTCCGCCAAAACACTTATGATCAGAACAACTGATACGACCTTATAACCTGGGTATAGCGTGCGGTGCTCGAACAGGAGATCTCGATATTTTGTCCATTATTCGTCCTTTTCAGTTCTTTTCTGCCAGAGCAGAGGATTCGATAATATAAATAGCCTTGCTTTGTTTACCGAAGAGGACAACGTCAAGCCTAGTTGCTTGTATGAACCTGGCAATCGGAAAATGGTAATTCCAGTATATCTGACAATTTTCGTTTTCGACAACGGATTCAATATCTCATAGCATGTAAGGCAGCACCTGCTCTTGTTCTTTCCATACGAGTTCCTTAAATGGTGATATCACACCCCCATATGGTTGAATTATGGTGTTGGGTGTACGCCGTGGCCACATTTTCTGGATATGCCAACAGCAGGGGAAAAGCGTCTGAGGCGCCTTCCAACAGGCCCTGCAGCTGACATTAGGAACCTGCACACCTATCACGTTGCGGCGATAGACCAAGGTTTCAATTACGCCATTTCGGCAGGCTGCGGTAAATCTCTCGGTCTCGAATGTTAGCTCGGCTGACCTTAGGTAGACGAAGGTTAGTTAGCCTGGTTGAGAAGCCGATTGTTTCGATGTTCTAGCAGAAAACACCGTGTATCGGCTTGTCAACATGCCGGCTCAGCATAAGTTCTTGCTCCGCGGCATTTATCTGAGCCTTCAGGCGAGAAGGTTGAAACTTTAGGTATTGTATGCTTATTCTCAGTGGATACTATTATGACATGAGTCATGAGAAAATAGAATATTGTAAGTTATCTAATATGGTTAGTATGAAATTCTTCGGAATTTCACAACTCTTTCAACAACGAAAAGACAACAAGGATCCTTGTACGCCATTCCTCTTGCTAGTTTCATTTATATCGCTGAGATGGCCGAAGAGCGTTCCAAAATATGTATGCTTCGATACAAGGTCGTGGCCCCAAAATAGGGACCATTTAGTGTGTTTTTTTTGAAAATTGAAAAATTGAGTATATGTTTGTTTTTTCCATATACTGTTTCGGTGAGAAGATAGCAATTTCATTTAGATTTTTTCTGGTTTTTGGCATTCCGACCTACCTTATTTTTGGCACTAAATTCGGCCATTTCGAAAAAAACGTATTCTGCAATATTCAGACGAAATACTGATGTTATAGATCTAAAACAAAAATAATTCGAACGATTCCAATATTCTGCACCTAATATCCAAAAGTCAAGCATTTTGGTCTGGAGACATAACTTTTTCGCAATTTTGAAAATTTCGATTACCGGAAAATCCAAATTTTCTGATGTTAGCAATTTTTCACGGAATACAAATTGTAGGTTCTATTAGAGGTTTTTATAATGAGTATTACATCGGCTATTCAAATTTTAAACAGCATAAGGTGATTCGTTCACAATTACAAATAATAACGAATTTCATCATATAAAAATAGCGCAGGATATCATTTAGCGGCAATTAGCGAGCGGTGGTACGATAGATTCCGCGCGCGAAATTATAGTTTCTTTAATATTCTGTACTGCATCTGAAGGCTTATCGTTTTGTGTGAATGTGTGAGGTCTATATAGTAGGCGCCCCCACTTGCTCCAAATTAAAAAAAAATGATTGAATATTTTGTACTTTTTATGTGCTAATTTGGTCCCAAACTTAAACATTTCGTGCTACAAAAATGTATAAAAAAACACGGGTTTGAAGAGTGGGGGCGATAGGTAGACGCCGTTTTGGCGCCCCCTTAACTAAAAACATGAACTAAATTTGTTAAAATAATTTAATATTTTGTACTTTTTATGTGCTAATTTGGTCCCAAACTTGAACATTTCGTGCTACGAAAATATATAAAAAAACACGGATTTGAAGAGTGGGGGCGCTAGGTAGACGCCTTTTTGGCGCCCCCTTAACTAAAAACAGATTTATGTGCTAATTATGTACTTGACTTACATGCATAAGGATAATTGTATACTTGCAATTAACATTTTCGGAATTCATTGAAACTGGGGGGAGGGCGCTTATAAGACAATGTATTTTTCCCTCGAGATGTATCAAAAAGTACTTTTAAATTGCATTAGATTTATGTGCTAATTATGTACTCGACTTATATGCATAAGGAAAATTTCGTACTTGCAATTAACATTTTCGAAATTCATTTTTACTGGGGGCGCGGTGGTAAGACGTCTAGTCAAAACCGAAAACGGATACTGCGACAAATAAATATATTAACGGGACATTCTCTGCTGAGGACTTTGGGATACATCCTAAGCTGAAACGAATACCGGTGTTATTGAATGGAAATAATGGAAAGTTGAAAGCGGTCAGAATCGGGAAACAAACTTGCACCATCGTCAACACTTGCTCCTTTCATGCGCTGCTTCAAGCTATGTTGATAGCAGAACTGGATCAACCATTCATCGGCCCGAGCATTAACGAGCCGAATGACTTCTTCGAGTTGGTGTCGAACATTGCGTCTCACGGAATCACAACGAAATCGTATCACACCAGAGGAACAATTCTACACGGGTGCGAGACTTCAGAGGTTGCCCGGATCGTCGGGGACAGTTACGACGTGATATCGACAAGCAATGTGATAGAGCTGGCTAACGATCTGCTGAACCCGATATCATGCAAGCAAAACTCGGCCTTCTGCGAAAACGATTGCTCGGCGAGCGTTCAGGACAGCACTCACATCACGCTACCTTTCGAGCTGATCAACGGTCAAAACTTGAGTGCTCAGCTTCAGGAGCACCTAATGGGATCCATGCGACCCACTATGTACAAGAAGTTCGGAAATGAGCTAAAAATAGAATTAGTCCTTACAGGTACAACAAAACTATAATCTTATATTAGATATTATATTAAATAATACGTAATCGAATAATTACTTATATAATTTGTATTGGTTTATATTGCTTTGTGCTTAATAACTTAACAATCTATACGCTGTCGATAGAATTTTTCCCTTAACTATATATATCTGTATAAAAATATACATTCTAAGTTAATGTGGGACATTATTGTATCTTGCAGTTGCTTTTCTTCTACTGGATATTTGTGTCGGCCACAATTCCACCGAAGTGGTATTGCAAACTATACCGACACACATTGAGTTACCTATTTTTACGAAAGACATCTTCAAATTGTCTTCCGTCATCCACTACCAACATCCAAGGTCTTTGCGAGTATTCAACGAGAACGCCATAGGGCATTATAAGACGTTTGGACGCAGACCGAATCAGTCCTGGGTCGAGATGGACGATCTGCTAAGCCGAACAAAAGGAGTCATGAAGGAAAGAAAAATCCTTCCACTGTACATCGTATACCGTCGAACGAAAGTGAAGGAAGAGTATAGCCTAATAAATACAATCTTTGATCAAAAAGACTCCCTACGTAATACAAAATTCGTTTTCCGATTGTTTGAAATTATTCAGCACAATTTACATTTGTTTATCACTTAAAAAATGCGTCATGATTATGACGCTTTTGTCCTTATTTTTGAGTCACTTCAAACAATTTTCATTCAAGTACATAATTAGCACATAAATCTGGTGTTATGTAAAAGTATTTTGATACATATCAAGTGAAAAGTACATTGACTAGATGTCTTATCACCGCGTCCCCCAGTAAAAACGAATTTCGAAAATGTTAATTGCAAGTTCGGAATTCTGCTTATGCATACAAGTCGAGTACATAATTAGCACATAAATCTGGTGTTATGTAAAAGTACTTTTTGATGCAACAGGAGGGAAAAGTACATTGACCAGACGTCTTATAAGCACCCCCCCCTCAGTTACAATGAATTCCGAAAATGTTAATTGCCAGTATACAATTATCCTTATGCATGTAAGTCAAGTACATAATTAGCACATAAATCTGGTGTTATGTAAAAGTACTTTTGATACGTATCGACTAAAAAGTACATTTACTAGACGTCTTACCAGCGCGCCCTCCAGTTAAAACGCATTTCGAAAATGTTAATTGCAAGTATACAATTATCCTTATGCATATGAGTCGAGTACATAATTAGCACATAAATTTGATGTTGTTCAAAGTTACTTTTTGAATAACATCATATTTATGTGCTTATTATGTACTCGACTTATATGCAAAAGGAGATTTTTGTACTTGCATTTAACATTTTCAATATCTATTTTAACTGGGGTACTTTTTGAGTATATATTAGACATGTAAAAATGATTAACATGTAAATTTTGATGAGCATTCAATGACATGTTTCTTCTTTTGTTTAAAAAACCAAAGATATATTTATTAAGTTTAAAAGAAGTGGTGCGTCCGCAATTAAACACTGCGAAAATCAATTTCTAAATGGTCCAGGACACTTTTGATTATGCTCTCCATACAGCACATGAATAGCACAAAATTATTCGCATATTGTTAATTATTTTGTTTATGTTTTTAGTTAAAGGGGGCCAAAAAGGCGTCTACCTAGTGCCCCCACTCTTCAAACCCGTGTTTTTTGATACATTTTTGTAGCACGAAATGTTTAAGTTTGGGACCAAATTAGCACATAAAAAGTACAAAATATTCAATTATTTTAACAAATTTAGTTTAAGTTTTTAGTTGAGGGGGCGCCAAAAAGGCGTCTATCTAGCGCCTCCACTCTTCAAACCCGTGTTTTTTTTATATATTTTTGTAGCGCGAAATGTTTAAGTTTGGGACCAAATTAGCACATAAAAAGTACAAAATATTCAATTATTTTAACAAATTTAGTTCATGTTTTTATTTAAGGGGGCGCCAAAAAGGCGTCTACCTAGCGCCCCCACTCTCCAAACCAGTGTTTTTTTATATATTTTTGTAGCACGAAATGTTGAAGTTTGGGACCAAATTAGCACATAAAAAGTACAAAATATTCATTTATTTTAACAAATTTACTTTATGTTTTTAGTTAAGGGGGCTCCAAAAAGGCGGCTACCTAGCGCCCCCACTCTTCAAACCCGTGTTTTTCTATACATTTTTGTAGCACGAAATGTTTAAGTTTGGAACCAAATTAGCACATAAAAAGTACTAAATATCCAATTTTTTTTTTTAATTTGGAGCAAGTGGGGGCGCCTACTATATAGACCTGAATGTTTTAGTGTATGTAGACGTGTCAACGTGTATATTTGACCGTGACATGATGTTTGTATAGGGTGTTACATAACAAATTTCAATATTTTTTTTTACATTCCATATTTATGAAAAAATTATCTATAAGTCTCATCATTCACAAATGAACCAAGTTTTATATCTTTTTACATTATTCATCACAAAATATAATACTATAATATAATTTAATAAAATTATAACATATACCATAATATACATCACATTGCTTATCGAGAAAAATAAAATAATGGAAGTGTACTTTTCGAAATATTTGAAAAACTGTAATTGCGCGCGCGGAATCCATTCTACCGACGCTCGCTCATTGCTCCTAAATGAAATTCCGCGCTAGTTTTTATGATAAAATTCGTTATAACTAGAAGCTTTGAATGAGTCGTTATACGCTGTTCACAACTTAAATAGTCGACATACTATGATATTTATTACATTTCGGATATAAAGTTAAAGCTTCAGTTCTTGTCTGGAAACATCCTATACTTGTTTGACAAACATGCACCTTTTGGTACTTCAAGGGTTACGAAACCATACGCCCCTTGATTGACCGATAATGTTAGACGTATATTGAAGTTGCGAAGCGAGGCGCTTCATAAATTCAGGCATGCACATGTGGAATCTGATTGGCTGTCTTATCGTCAATCTACCTTACATATCACCAAAACAGTGGTAATACAAAGTCGCTTTGGAATGCCTTGAGATCCCTAAGTATCAAGCAAACGAATTCAACTGAATTTCCCAACGAAATGCGTGTTCCTGGTGAAATAAACAGATATTTTTTGTCAGTTTCCAGTCCTCCAAATGCTTGTGTTGACGCAGCTGCGTATTACAGGGAGTGTCGATATAGGACAAATGCTGAGTTCAGTATTCGTTCACCAACTGTATATGAGATACTGAATAATATAATATTCCAGTTGAAATCTAACGCCATAGGACATGACGGCATAAATGCCACGATGATTAGGCGTTGTGCATCTGTTATCTCAGAGCATATTACCCACATTGTAAATTGCCGCCTAGAATAGAGTTTCTTCTCAAACAGCTGGAAACTATACCACATTTTTCCAATTCCTAAGACTGGACACCCCAAAACATATACTGACTTACGACCGATTAGTATCTTGCCAACTTTGTCAGAGTTATCGGAGAAGGTTGTACAGACACAAGTTTATTCGTATGTAACCCATATTGATATACTTCCGTCATCTCAGTCTGGTTTCAGACGGGGATCTAGTACAACATCTGCTTTACTAAATTTGGTCGACAATATTGTTAGAAGTCGTGCCTCAGGTCTTAGTACTGCTTTGATAATTCTAGACTTCTCCAAGGCCTTTGATTGTTTGGACCATAGATTGCTTTGAGCAAAGTTGCCCTTTCTTGGTTTCGATTAGCAGGCGGTTGCATGCTTTGAGTGTTATTTAAGTGGTAGGTTGCAAAGAGCTGTAAGCCGTGGTATGTCCTTAGATGTTGCCTATATAACGTCTGACGAATGGACCCTTTCTCTTCTTAATTTATACCTGTAACATGTGTGAATCTGTAGGGTGCTCAACAGTTCAATCTTATGCGGACGACACGCAGATCTGTCGCGCTTTTGACCATAGATTCTTGGTAAATGCAGGCAAAATGTTAAATGATGATTTGGAGTCTGTTTCGGCGTATGCCGCGAGACATAACTAAAGGTTGAATTCAGATAAATGTTATATTATGTGCTTCTGTCCTTGAAAAGACTATTAAATCGAGTTCGGTAGCTTCCGTCCGTTGGTAGCACTCAAATACTGGGTGTGGTTTTTGATCTTCGTTTCAGGGCTCACGTATCCTTTCTGGTCGAAAGATCGGATATCGCGTTAAGGTTGCTGTATCAAAACTTTTCCATAATTAATTTTGAGCTAGGGAAGAAGCTGAGCGAATCTCTAGTTTGGTCTGTAATTAATCATTGTTTGGTAGTATACTCTCCGTGTCTTGACGTTGTCTGCAGGAACCGGCTGCAGAAGATACAGAACAGCTGCTACCGTTTTATTTTTGGTTTGAGGAAGTATGACGATATAACCCATAAAATTAGAGAACTTCAGTGATTCAGGATTGAACCTTTCTACCGATACAGTTTGACAGTGATAATTCATCAAGTCCTAGCACAATCTCACCCTGTGTATTTGCGTGAAAAGCTGTTTTTCAGAAGTGATCTTCATAGCGTTCGGCTACGGTTTGTGTCACTGCTGTCTTTGCCCGGTTTTCGCACTACCATGTCTCGTAGATCATCTACATATGATGCGATTACACTTTATAACTCTCTGTCTAGTCAGTGCAAGAGTCTTACGGGTGCACGATTTGAAAGATCCGTAAAATTATTGTTTTTGTAAACATGATGAATCGAGGGGATGGGGAGGGAGTATTCGTTTCCGTTATATCTATTATTCTATGTATATTTTAGTTCATAATCGCTGTTCTATCTTTCCTTTTCTTTTTATGCAGATAGGGTTAAGTAGAGGAGCTAATTAGCTAGACTGAGCCCGAAGAAATTACACTTCTGTAAATTTATCTGAATGAAGACATTAACATTATAATTATTATTATTATTATATACGTCTCTGTAACTTGATCTAAGGTTGTGAATGGGCCCAAAATTGGGCTCTCTAGAGACCTAAACACGTTTATTGAGATAGCTCCACTTTTACCCTACTCAAATCGATTTGCTTGAAGTCAAAATACTTGTTATGAAAATTTTTTAACATCAGTATTTCGTTTGAAATTCGTAAAATACTGATTTTTAAAATAGGTGAATTAGGCGCCAAAGAATGAGGTAGGTCAGAATACCAAAAACCAGAAAAAATTAATATGAAAAAAACAAAAACTCATACACATACTCAATTTTTCAATTTACCAAAAAACACACTAAATAGGCCCTATCTTGAGCCCACGACCTGGAATCGAGTTCACGTAGTAATTTTCCGAACAACTTTTATTCTAAAAAATTTTCCGTATAATCCATGGTTTTCTCTCAAAACCCAAAAAATCGAGAAGTGCCAATTTTTGGGTTCAAAAAATGGACATGGTTTTTCGAGCACAGGGTTAATTCAAATGTAAACTATACCATCGTATTCAGCGCGTCAAAATACCTAAGAATAGATTAAAATTAGACCTCGACGAAATTCGGACACGAAAATTCCTCAAATGCCTGTACTAATTGTTTTCTTATTAAAGATATCTATAATCTAACCAAATACAACTAGAAGTTCAACACAGTCCTAATTTGGCATGTACTTCTATTTTACATCATGAAGTGATTAGCAAAACTTGAATATCATTCAATCGTATTAGGTTGTTGATTTTGTATGAAACCATAATCTCCATTACAGTGACGCTCAATGTACATATTATAGAACTGACAAGTTCCTTCAGAACGCTTGAGCTCAACGCTCTGCCACATTTTATTACATCCAAATTTGACCTGTTTCGATCTTTTCTGCTTCTGCACATGACTTTTATTCTCAATCAACAGTTCGAGTACAGATAATTCTGCATTACTGTATTTACTTAAGCCGTAGTCTAAAATGCCCGGGCATTAATAGCGGATAACTCATCAAATCATTGAATGTTTCAGGTCGATGCCGCAACCGATGAGGAATATACATATAAAACTCTACAACAATGGAGTATCAAGTTAGCTATACATTTGAAACAGAAAGGTGTCAAGAAGGGTGATTTCATAGCAATTTTGGGTAACATCTCGGTGAATACGATTGTTGCATATATTGCATCATTCTATGTTGGAGCAATTGTATGTCCATTGAACCCGCAGTACTCTTTAGGTAATGATACAATTAATATTTGATTCATATGTTGATATATAATAAGCTGAGATAATTTATTCGTACTATTGCAGGAAAGTTTTGTACACGTCAAATCAAATAATTTAGTTTCAGAGTATTAATATTACCAATCTGATAATTAGAAAACTCTTTGATTCTGTAAAACAATGTTTCGCTAGAAAAGTGTTAAGTGTCATTTTGCAATTTTCAGTTGCCAGATATCTGATGGCAGGTAGCTGTTTATTATAAAAGATAGGGCTTGAATAGTTGATGCTAAGTCTACTTCTCAACAGTCTATGAAATTCGATCTGTAGATTAGAATCATTCCGCCATATTATGTCGTGAGTCATCAGTTGGAATCTAAGTGTTGCCTTGAAGCGTTGATTGAAAGAGTTGAGAAGATACGCAACGCTCGTGCATTTTAGCGTAAACGAAAAGGTGGCCGAGATCTAGATGGCGAGGAACGGATGAGGTGGCCGAGAGGCCGAGATTCTCAGTCTGCTAGCGACTGCCGTGAGGTACAGAGCTCGCGCTTCGTTCCGTGCATTTCATATTCACACGCTTATTACGCTTGACTATTGCCGTGGATAATTCCAATCAACGCTATTATAGATTTACTGTGCCTTCATATCAGTTCTAATAATGACTTCGGTATCTAATAATAGTTGTTGTTATGTTTATTGTGACAATAACATTTGATCACGTAATGGTGTCACAAATTTCCGGTGACCGATATTAAAAGAACAAAATAGTGGCAAAAGAATTGTAGAAACATTGAAATTTTCTTAATGGACATTGAGAAATTAAAGCGTAAAAGGATTCGTGAGGAACACTTTTTACCGGGGTGCATTAACACTAATCGGAAACGCAAATTGTTGTGCCGTACTGAAGTGCCGATAAAATATAATACCGAAGGTAAGTCAAGTTCTTATTCTCATTCCATTCGGACATCTTTGTCAGCGGTATAAATAACTAACGCTGGATCTGCAACAGTGAGTTTTAGGACAGTCGTATTCCAAAATTATGAAATTTTCAGCTTATCCAATAAAAATAAACTAGTGTGATCAATAAAATTCAGGATTGTCTTATATTTACTAAAGTTATTTTATCATCTCGAATAGATTATTAATAACATTGTTTATTTATGCCTAATAAATTGGCAATGATATTTATTTTGTAGGATTTCAAATATACCTCTCAGTGGTTTGCGTAGTTAAATGGGTATGGTTCTCCGTTCCAACCAACCCCAACATTTTGGTCTGGTTCCAAAAGTACGGAAATTTATAAACTGGGTTACCTTTCATAATGTACTATTTGACACGTTGCAATAA
This sequence comes from Endomychus coccineus, assembly GCA_958510875.1. Lineage (NCBI taxonomy): Eukaryota > Metazoa > Arthropoda > Insecta > Coleoptera > Endomychidae > Endomychus > Endomychus coccineus. The sequence goes on along the minus strand of OY294068.1, from coordinate 100,768,969 downwards.
TCATATGCCTACTTAATTAATTGAAGAATATTATCAGATGCATGATTAAAATAAATATAATAAGTATATATATGATAGATTCTTGAAATATCGACTGTACCTTCATCACATTTCCGCGATATCGTTTATCCAAAATTTATTCGAATCTTGATTCAACAATTCTTCACAGTTTTTCATGATTATTCTTAAAATTAATAATCTTTCTTATAGGGGAACCACATCCTTTTGTTACCCCAACAAACCTACCAACGGAACCAAGTCCCAAAACATACGCTAAAAAATAGCACGTCAAATCAGAACCACGTCTTCTACAAACTCAGAGGATGTAATCATCAATTTTGTGAAGGATTCTCCAGCTACAGAACGTACTATTCGAAAATCCGCATCTAGCAGTACTCTCAGCAGTAAAGTGAGCGAACGTTTGTTAGCAATGCCTTCCAAAACATAATCATTGCTACAAAGAAAGACTAGGGCATTAACAATTAAGATAACAAAGTTCAAATATAAATTGAAAGCTAGGTATTCGCAAACATATAGACTGAAACAAAAGCAAAAGTCTCTCACAAATAGAACAATCTGAATAATTTACTGAGATTTAAGAGTAATGCTACAAGAACGTTCGTTAATATGCAAGTTTTTCATGGCCGAAATTCGGAATGATTATTAGCTAAGAAACAATTAGCTCTTTCCTTATATTATAAATCTCTTAGTGCATATAAGTATATGGTGAATAACTTGAAACTATCTCTCCCATGTGTTCGAGTGATCCAAACGTGGTTAAAAGTGTTCAATTTGAAAACCGGATTGAAAACAACACTTATTAATAAACTTTCTTTGAAAGCAAAATGTATGACTGATCGTGAGAAGATGTGTGTTGTGATGTGTGATGAGATTGTTTTGAAAAAACAATTGGAATACAATAGATCTGAAGACAACGTAGAAGGTTACCAGGATCTTGGGATGTTACACCGGGAGGAAAAATTAGCAGACACAGCTCTCGTATTTTTCATTCGTGGTCTTCTCCATAATTGGAAGATACCCCTGTGTTATTACACATCTTCCGGTCCCGTGAAAAGTGTTTCATTGCAGTACATCATCATCGATGTGATAAGGGCATTAAGGAATATGTCATTCAATCCCCAGGTACACGTCTGTGATCAGGGATAGAATAATAGAAGTGCGTTAACTTTGTTGGGTGCTACAAAAGATAATCCTGTTCTGGATGTGGATAGTGAAAAAGTATTCACATGTTTTGATGCACCTCATTTAATAAAAAGCTTACGTAATAATTTTATGAATCCAAAATTGACTTTTATTGTTAACAAAAAGCGCGTTTCTTGGTCTGACATTGTCAAAATCTACACTCTCGATCAAACTAGTTCAACTTCCAGAGCAATGATCAAAATTACGGAAAGTTATATTTATCCCACAAATTTTCAAAAAATGAGAGTCAAATTAGCAACACACATTTTTTCACATACTGTTGCTGCAACAATGATCACTGCAGATAAAACGAAACAGGTGAAAAGTTCCACAATACTAGACACTGCATATTTCATTGAAAATATTAATCATATATTTGATGCTTTGAATAGTAGAGTTTGAAAGATCAGAATCCCCATAAGAGAGCCTTATCTATTTAGCAAGATCTACCTGAGAAAGTTTTGATTAATGCTTTATTATATTTTCAAAATGTAGAAGTTTTCGAAGGCGAGAAACGAAGAAATAATATTAACTGCCTAAACGGCTTTTTATGGACTATTAAAGAAATTCTATTATTATGGTCCTCTTTGAAAGAGAAGAAGATAAATTATTTATTGACGAATTTTTTGACTCAAGACCCCTTGGAAAATTTTTTTTCTGTAATCAGAACACGGGGAGGTTATAACCCCACACCTACTGTACGACAATGCCGCATTTCAATTCAACACAACATGAACATAAGACTTCAAATGGCTGCAAACGCAGGAAATTGTGAGGTGGACGAAAGCGACATGTTGGACCTTGAAAAATCAGATTCCTGTGATTTTAGTGGAGAAAAGGAAATAATTAATCCGAACAAAGCCAATGACAATGATGTGCCACAAAATGAATTTAGGTGATGCAGAGCCTACAAATATTACTCTGGAGACATGTTCCAATGTTTATGTTGCTGGCTATCTAGTAAATAACATTCTGAGAAAAACAAAATGTAAATATTGTGAAGTGAAACTGCTCAAAAACAGTTATGAAATACTTCAAGGAAATGAACTTCTTCTCTTGAATAAAGATTACTCATGTTCTGCAAGTGTGAAATTTCTGAAACGACCAATGATAGTTCAGAATGTGTAAAACATAGAATAAACATTGTGAAGTTATTTATAAAAATGTAAATTTTTCGCAACTTAAAATGGGAATCGCAACGGCTCACATCGAAAAAACGAGTTCTTCAAGCAGCTTTCCTAAACCTAATCGGAAAGTACGAATTCTTTCTTAAAATTTTGATAATTGAATACAATTTTATAAACTTTGTTTCTATGTGCTATATATGCATTATTTTATATGCAAATACTGCTTCGACGTACCACTACATGTACCACCAGAATCCAAACATTTATATTTATTTGTTTATCTTGTTTGAATCTTGTAAAATATCCTGGGCGGTTACAATCGTATTAAATTAGCATTCTATGAATTTTAATAAAATCAAATGTTTGATTTTTTTTACAGCACTGTTTAGATAATGAGATACAATTTTATAAATTTTGTTTCTATGTGCTATATATGCATTATTTTATATGCAAATACTGCTTCGACGTACCACTACATGTATCACCAGATTCCAAACATTTATATTTATTTGTTTATCTTGTTTGAATCTTGTAAAATATCCTGGGCGGGTACAATCGTATTAAATTATCATTCTATGAATTTTAATAAAATCAAATGTTTGATTTTTTCCATAGCACTGTTTAGATAATGAGATACAATTTTATAAATTTTGTTTCTATGTGCTATATATGCATTATTTTATATGCAAATACTGCTTCGACGTACCTACCACTACATGTACCACGAGAATCCAAACATTTATATTTATTTGTCTATCTTGTTTGAATCTTGTAAAATATCCTGGGCGGGTACAATCGTAATAAATTATCATTCTATGAATTTTAAAATTTTTTCCATAGCACTGTTTAGATAATGAGATACAATTTTATAAATTTTGTTTCTATGTGCTATATATGCATTACTTTATATGCAAATACTGCTTCGACGTACCACTACATGTACCACCACAATCCAAACATTTATATTTATTTGTTTATCTTGTTTGAATCTTGTAAAATATCCTGGGCGGATACAATCGTATTAAATTATCATTCTATGAATTTTAATAAAATTAAATGTTTGATTTTTTTCATAGCACTGTTCAGATAATGAAATACAATTTTATAAACTTTGTTTCTATGTGCTATATATGCATTATTTTATAGGCAAATACTGCTTCAACGTACCACTACATGTACCACCACAATCCAAACATTTCTATTTATTTTGTTTATCTTTTGGTTCTTCCAGTTAAAATATTCTCAACAGTTATCCATAGCTGTGGAACGCGAATATTTAAGTTTTTTAGTCAATACTAATTCATTTCAAGATTGGTAGGTATAATTTGGTCATTTGGTATTTGCATATGTTTATGGAGTTGAATGTTTAGGGAAAATCTGAAATAGCCATTTATAAAAGTAAATGAATATTTGTTTGTATATTTAGTGGAAAGTTGTTTTGTTAACAGATAAAATTTATGGTGTCCCATGATTAGTATTCCTAGGAAGAAACCCCCTCTGGGTATCTGCAAACATATTCCTTTCCCTGAAAATTGGTTAGTCGAGTTCAAAAGTCCTCCTATTAAAGATCAAATAGGTATCTTATAAACCGTGCCTCTAATAAGAATTTTGTAGGAATACCTCCTTTTCTCCAAATTAATGTATATGTATATTGAATACTGATACAAATTCACCAACCCGTATTCTAGATATCAAAGCCTACACTTCATAAGAAAAATTGTACTGATTTCCTTTCAAATGTTTACTCATTTGACCACACTAGAATACAACTGGGATGTCGCCGTCTTCAAGAATTTCCCATCATATTCATGCAGAAGCGTCATCGTAAGAAGTCGAGTCGTTTTTAACACTTAAACTTCTAACGCTTACATCTTGCAACCTAGTTCTGTCCACGGCCGAGCGTAAATCAAAGAGGGCGCAGCAAACAGTCTACTACTTTACGAGTTTATAGGCGGAGGGAAGAGGGTATGATACGGCACGATAATGTCCATATGGGTGCGCATCTTCTCAACTCTTTCAATCAACGCTCAAAGGTAAATTTGTCATGACTGGTGATGTACTGAATGATGATATCTATTCAGCATGGATAAAATGACTCATTTGCTATTTTTGAGGAGAATTTATTCCCAATTGCCAAGCTCGATTCAAAATGATACGAGTAGTTTCATGTCAATTTCATGGCACAAAGTTTCTAAACGTCATACAGATTATGCTGCCAGATTATCTGGATCGATAATGATAATTTTCATAGAAAGCAAGAATTTTCCATCCAAAGTAGCTACTTAAACATAATTTCTTATCATTTTATTCTTCAAATCTTATACATTATTGTTAGTTGCGTACACTGTTGTTTTTTTTACAGATCTGTACTATTTTTAGTTATGCACCCGAATTTTATTTAATATTTTCAATGTTATCACTAATTTTTATTCCTGTATCCTTTTATTCTTCAGCCCTTGCTTGTGACCTTGTGACAACTGCCGTCAAGCTCTTCAATTGAAATTCGTAATGAGGCATTAGTCATGATGTCTAAGCCCATAATGTATTCAATGTTGAAATCGTATTCCCCTGAGCACAACATGAATTTTGTCAGCGGTCGATATATTATTGTGCGTGAAAAGGCAAATCAATGTACTGTGATCCATAATTATCTTATATTGTTTATAAAATAAATTCTACCGAAAACGCATCATTGGCTCATTTTCTATTGAGCCATAGTTATTATCTGCCTTGTTGAGTGTTCTACTATTGTGGCGAATCGGTTTCCCAATTCCATTCGATAGCAAGACTCCCTAAACTTTGCCTCACGCATCTGTGTGTAGTATGAATTGATTATCAGCAGGAAATTTTGGGAGATCCAGCTGTGTTTATTATTTCAAATCACGTTTGGCATTTATCCGTCCAGGCAAATGCAGCATTTCTTCGGATGAGTTGAATTGAACAACTAGTTCGCTCCGCAAAGTTTGGGTAAAATTTGCAATAATGGTTAACGTTTTATTTTTCTATACTTTTGATCGCCCGAAAATCTGGAGTCTCTCGTAGTAGAATGACAGACGAGATTTCTGATGAACACCGACCATGGGAATATCTGTAGAACATTCTACGATGTCCTAGAGAGGTCAATGAATTTATAAGTGTGACTTCATCAATCAGACGAAAAGCTCTCTTTTGGATATAATACAAGAGCCAGAAGGAACAAACTCCAACTAATATGGATACCCGCCAACTCAGGCGTGAAGGGAAACGAAGGTACTTTGAGTACCTCTGGCCTCGATCCAACGATCGAAATTTCATCGACCACCGGACTCCACGCCCTCAAGGAGCTGCTGGATAGACAGTATCTCTCGGTCTGCCGTGGTGCCCCCGGCATGAAGCAAGTGAAGCTCCACATTAGGGAGTTCTCGCCTAAACTCTCTGAAAACACAACCCTCTATGAGCAGGAGAGGCCACACATCATAGCAAATATCCAACTGAACAATACCATAGACTATTTCACTCACTTGCGAAATGAACCAATCAGAAGCTCTAGTCAAGTTCGGATTACCGATAATACCAACGAACTCGGATATACGAGTTCGTTGGATAATTCCAAACTTGACTCTTGACTCTGATTGGCCTATCAAGTTCGGTGTTTTCAGATTTGCTTACAGTGCATGTGACAGTTAAACTTCAAATATAAGTGATTACGCTGTACACGCATTCAAAAATGAGTAGATTTGGGATGAATTCCATCGAATCAATCAACGAAAAAAATTGATGAAAATGTACCGAAAAATACGAGAAAATCGAAGGAGTACATTTGGAAGCAATTTACTAGATTTTGCGATGAATGAAAATACCTATTAGATGAAACAATATAATTATAATTGAAAAATATTTCAGTATGTTATGTTACTGTTCATTAAAATTTATTAATTTCTCAGGTCAACTTTCTTGCCAATTTCCTCTAATGCTGCCGAATATCAGATTTTTTATCTTTCATTTATTTATTTTTTCCGGCCAATATTGTCCATTTTCGGTATTAATATCCCCAAAACTTGTGTCAAATTAATTAATTTGAAGTTTCTAAGAGTGCAAAATTTCGCAATCTTATAGGGATATTGTGAGACTCAAAAGTTGATAGCGCTTTAGGCTCCGGGATTTTCACGTGGCCTATCGAAATAAGAAGGTTCGAATTCTATAAAAACACAATTGCATGAACGTCTGACGTCCTATGTAGTCAGCTATGAACGTAATCATTTTGACGTTTCCTTCGAGAAGCTCGCTACGCGTCAGTTAGAGCTCATTCATTATACCTCGTTCTTGTTATGTTGGGGCCGTTTCGTACCCCGTGCGTGCGGCGCCAGTTGTAATAAAGTATTTCGGCTATGGGCCACTAGCTTTCACCCGCTTCGGGTATATTTTAGTAGCTAGAAATTTCCCTCCGTTACGTTGCACGTTAGACGCGCGTAGCGGAGACCTGAGAATACCTGTTTCTATTTTAATTGAAGTTTCCTATTTAATGAACATTTATCGAAAAAAGAAGGGCTATTGGGCAAGGCCCTATACCTAATCTAACTACATGGAGCGAAAACGGCACGCGGAAAGTCGTCGTAATGCCGTATTAGGTACAACCAGTTTGCACTTTTCTAACTCGCCAGCTACGCGCTTCTGACGTGAACGTCATTCGATTTATCTCACATTAACCAAAATGACCAATATAGGCCGGAAAAAAAATAATTTAAAAATTAGTTCCATGATATATAACTATATGCAAATACCTACATTTTCTCACAAAGCAGATCCCGATCGGATGTAAGTGACATGAGATATCTTAGTTTGAAAAATAGCTAAAAAATTGAGTAAAGTTAAATTTCTGGAAAACTATTCGGAATTTTCACTTGAAATTTGGAGGGTAGTTTTGAGACCATATTTCAGTGGAATCGGTTGAAAACGATTTAGTTGGCCGTTACGCAAGATTCCTTGCATATATGAGTGTATATAATTATTCCATTTATATTTTCTTTGCCGTTGTATTGGATTACTTAATTTATTTTTCTCAGGCGTAGCGGCTGATTAATACACATAGATTATAACCATTTTTACTAGTTTCTGTTGAACAGAGATAGTTGAACTGATTTATGTACGAGTAGGTCAGGTTAATTAGTGGTGTAGATGTATTTATAGAGAAAATTTCTCCTGATGATGGGATCTAAATCCTGAAACTAGTAAAGATGATTTTATAATCTATGTGTATTAATTAGCCGCTACGCCCAAGAAAAATAAATTAAATAATGAGTATATATATATATATAAATATATATATATATATATATATATATATATATATATATATATATATATATATATATTTTTTTTTATTTATATATAAATATATATATATATATATATATATATATATATATATATATATATAAAAACTGAAAATTTTTGGAAACAACTAAAAGATGTTTTCCTTGAGGTTGCAGTCAATGGGAACGGCCAATATAAAGAGAAACTCTTTGTTAAATTGTCGAGCTTTCGAAATAATTTATTTTCATTTTCAAGACATCTGAAAAACAAGGTCTAATTGTAAAACAAACGTCACTTGTAAATAGTGAAAACGACTTACTAACTTGAGGTTGCTGGCATAAAACTAACAGCGCACAAAATCATCAATATCTTATAAAACAACATACAAACATATTAAAAGTGATTTAAAAATTCCAGTAACATTAAAGATAAACATTCCTGTCTGCCATTGGAAACAATGAAAACTGACAGAAGGAAAGTCATAAATCAATTGACAAGTCTATTCAGCCAATTGGAGAAGACCACTTGTTAGATACCAAGGTCTCACACTTGATTTACGGCGGTAGATTTGAAACTAGAACAGGGTCGCCTTCGCCCTTTTTGTCGAAATTAAGTAAATAATTGTATATCACACTTAAATTTGCAATATCAGAACGTTTGTTCATACAATTCGGTTGATTCTTAATAAAAACCATTTCGAGGAAATTTCTTTTAGAACAATTATTTTCCCTAGCCAAAATAGTTGGATTATTGAAATTGCCAAAATGTTTGAAATCTATAGTGTGCTCTGCAAGTGCACAACTATTTTTTTTTTAACTTACAATCACTTTTATGTGAAGTAATGCGTCCTGATAAATTTCTCCCGGTTTGTCCTATGTAGACCTTTTCGCAATTCAAACAAGGAATACTGTAAATTACATTAGAACACTCTAGTGTTGTTAGAGGAACCTTAGTTCTTGTGAAAAGGCTTGACACTGTTTTTAAATTTTTTTTAGCAATCCGAAGATTTTCTAATTTGAAAATGTTGGTAAGCTTTGGTGTGAGATCTTCAATGTAAGGTAGAGTCCTGTACAAAAAAGTAATTTGTTGAGGTGGCAATTCTTCGTTAGTATTGTTTGTAACATTATTGTTTACATTTGGAGTAATATTAGTTGGGACTTGATTATTGTTTAAATTTTGTTTTTGATCAGAATTGAACAAAAATTTATTAATTAATTTTAATGGATATGAATTTTCTTTCAAATTACTTTTTTGTACAGGACTCTACCTTACATTGAAGATCTCACACCAAAGCTTACCAACATTTTCAAATTAGAAAATCTTCGGATTGCTAAAAAAAAAAAAATTAAAAACAGTGTCAAGCCTCTTCACAAAAACTAAGGTTCCTCTAACAACACTAGAGTGTTCTAATGTAATTTACAGTATTCCTTGTTTGAATTGCGAAAAGGTCTACATAGGACAAACCGGGAGAAATTTATCAGGACGCATTACTTCACATAAAAGTGATTGTAAGTTAAAAAAAAATAGTTGTGCACTTGCAGAGCACACTATAGATTTCAAACATTTTGGCAATTTCAATAATCCAACTATTTTGGCTAGGGAAAATAATTGTTCTAAAAGAAATTTCCTCGAAATGGTTTTTATTAAGAATCAACCGAATTGTATGAACAAACGTTCTGATATTGCAAATTTAAGTGTGATATACAATTATTTACTTAATTTCGACAAAAAGGGCGAAGGCGACCCTGTTCTAGTTTCAAATCTACCGCCGTAAATCAAGTGTGAGACCTTGGTATCTAACAAGTGGTCTTCTCCAATTGGCTGAATAGACTTGTCAATTGATTTATGACTTTCCTTCTGTCAGTTTTCATTGTTTCCAATGGCAGACAGGAATGTTTATCTTTAATGTTACTGGAATTTTTAAATCACTTTTAATATGTTTGTATGTTGTTTTATAAGATATTGATGATTTTGTGCGCTGTTAGTTTTATGCCAGCAACCTCAAGTTAGTAAGTCGTTTTCACTATTTACAAGTGACGTTTGTTTTACAATTAGACCTTGTTTTTCAGATGTCTTGAAAATGAAAATAAATTATTTCGAAAGCTCGACAATTTAACAAAGAGTTTCTCTTTATATTGGCCGTTCCCATTGACTGCAACCTCAAGGAAAACATCTTTTAGTTGTTTCCAAAAATTTTCAGTTTTTAACTTGTTCAGTCAAGAGACTACTTTCCTCATATATATATATATATATGTATATATATATATATATATATATATATATATATATATATATATAACTTAAGAGATATAGAATTAAATTTTCTGAATTATGAAGATAACTTAGATAATTTAACATAGGATTATAAAGATGAATAAACGTAAAAGATTGTATCATAGGCGGGATTCGAACCCACATTTCTGGATTTCTAGTCCAGGGTGTTCACCAATTACACCACTTCGGTGAACACCCTGGACTAGAAATCCAGAAATGTGGGTTCGAATGCCGCCTATGGTTCAATCTTTTACGTTTATTCATCTTTATAATCCTATGTTAAATTATCTAAGTTATCTTCATAATTCAGAAATTTAATTCTATATCTCTTAAGTTACATACACGATAGTGGCCAATTAGGCAAAGAAACTTTAAACTTGTTTATATATATATATATATATATATATATATATATATATATATATATATATATATATATATTCTTTTCTTCAAGAAAAAAGTGTATGACTAATGAAGATGTAGTGTTTTAACATCCATGATAATAATGAATGAAATTTTAAGTTTTATATTAAATGTTTTGAAAAAGGTGGAGATCTACCACCGAAACGTAAACAAAGTATTTTTTCATTAAATGCTGAACCTAAAACCCAATTGATCATCCAAAATTTAGTATATATATATATATATATATATATATATATGTAGAACTGGATTCTCGGGTATTGATCCGCGTTGTGTGGTTTCGGTCCTCAAAAGGACCAATTTCACGACGTTTCGGCAAAGTCGCATTTGCCATCTTCAGGTGATTCGACCGTAGAGTCTGGAAAATCTAGGCGAACGGTCGAATCACCTGAAGATGGCAAATGCGACTTTGCCGAAACGTCGTGAAATTGGTCCTTTTGAGGACCGAAACCACACAACGCGGATCAATACCCGAGAATCCAGTTCTACACATTACGTCCGCGAGAACCTAAGAAGAAACATATATATATATATATATATATATATATATATATATATATATATATATATATATATATATATATATATATATATTTGTATGTTTTCTTGGTATATTGGTTCGTATATATACTGATAATGAAATAGAAATTCTGTTTTGACTTTTCGACAATGTTTATTGCCTTTATCAAAATTGTTCGCCCAGATTTTCCAGACTCTACGGTCGAATCACCTGAAGATGGCAAATGCGACTTTGCCGAAACGTCGTGAAATTGGTCCTTTTGAGGACCGAAACCACACAACGCGGATCAATACCCGAGAATCCAGTTCTACATATATATATATATATATATACATATATATATATATATATATATATATATATATATATATATATATATATATATATATATATATATATATATATATATATATATATATATATATATATATATATATTACGGGGAGGGGGGAAGTCGGATCAACTTGAAATTTGGAGTGGATGTTCCTTAGACATTGACAATGAAAGGGTTTTACTTTGGTCTCTCAATTTTCAATACGACCAGAGATATACGTTTTTTTCTGCTAAACTACCCTTTAAAATGGATAAAAAACCTTTTGGCCAGAGAAAAAAGAGGTTGCACCCACTTTGGGGAATAGGAATTTCAGGGGGTTGTTATTGGTACCACAACAAACATTTTCCACCGGGTCTCTGAGCATCGTAAGATTTTCGCCAACCATTTGCCAGATTTACTCCACTAATTATACATCAAATTGTACACACATCAAACAAAAGGCGACTCTGATCATCTCTCTTCCTAATTATAAAGGTGGTTTCTGGTTCCTCCAGACGCGTTCTCCTTGTTGAAGTGAACGATTTTGTTACATTCCTCATGATCTCCATCCAGGACATTTTCTTCGAGTCTACCTTAGACGGAGTTTCTGAAGTTTTGAAGAGCCTTCCCGTTTCAATACTAGCACTTTATCAATTCCGGATATCCGCAACTACTGCGTTAATTTTGGTTCGGATGATACTATTCGAATTAACATATCTTCTACTATAAAATATCACGTAAATACATTGAAGATTCGTACCACAAAATGCCGAAGACGATAACTATTATTATCTTAATTACGGAACGTTCCTTCCAATGTTAGAAATTTATGAAACAATTGAACATACGAGTTGTTACTCTGTGCTGATTCGGAACTTTGATGGCGTTGTACCATGACACTGAATCTTGGATCGAGTAGGCGAACTGCTTCCAGCTTAGACGTTATCCGTGAACATCCCTACATCGATCCAAATCTCAGCTGAAATTTATTGTCTTTGAGTTATCGTTTTCTCGCCCCTTGCATATTCCATCATTGCGAAGATGACTATGATTCCGGAATTACCTGCTGAATGAATAAGAACTTCCGTCGTTCCAGATTGAGAATCGCATATTCTCATTGCTGGAAGAATCGTCCTACTCTCCGGAACTTGTCTCTGTTTCCAGCCTAATTCCTCGTGACGAAGCAGTTTTCAGGATCGCTATTTGGTGGTTTTTATCAAAAGATTGGGAGATATGTGTGGAAACCACAGAATGAAAGGGGAAGTTGCGGTAAGGTGGTTTATTCACTGGTTTACAATACAACACATCACTCAATATAATCTACTCTTAAGTACACGCGACACGATCTTTGTCGTCAATGTAGACTTTACCGTGAGTCATTAGTTGGAATCTATGTGTTACGTCAACCGTTCGCTCATCCTACCACATGTGACGTACTTCTCAGTATTATATCAATAATAACTGTTATGCAAGATGTTACCTATTCAGCATGAATAGTATAGGTAAAATATTATAGTATATATTCCGTACAAATTCCAATAAGAAATCACTCTTCATATTTTGCGGTGGTCTTGTATCGAATGTGAAGGTGTTCTTGTGACCTTACATAATATATAGGAATCTATCATTGTTCCAGATGAACTCGAACACGGGCTGTCTATTTCCAAACCAAGCTCCATTATTTGCATCACTAAAGTATCAGAAAAAGTTGAAGAAGTGAAGCAAGTGTTAGATTTCATAAAAAACGTAATATTATTGGATGATGAAAATGGGAAAATAGTAATTCTCGATAGGTTGATCAATTCCAATGAGATTATGGAATCATTCCGTCCAGAAAGAATTGATCCACATGAAGTAGCAGCAATATTCACATCGTCTGGGACAACTGGAGTACCCAAAGGAGTATTAGTCACTCACAATCATCTCAAATTCTCTCTTACATACACCAGGTATACCTATTTTTGTTTTCTGTAATTGCTTAATTCCAATATGTGTTACATCAATTACCCTGAACGTCAATAAACTATAATAGAGTTCACACTGTGAATACACTATAATACTTTGGATAAGAAACAATCACCATTATCCACTAAAAGTACTGAGGATTCTACAGGTACCAAATAGAGTAATTTGAATAATAAAAAATTGGAATGTGTCCCTTTAAATGCTGTTTGGGATTAATTGGGTATATACAGGATAATCCTTGGATGGAGATAAACATGAATTCAATAAATTGCTTCTTCTCTCATATATCTTATCCCTTCTAAATTACCTAGATATTTGTCATTGCTCTGTTTCAAGAGTGATACGCTGATTTTTCATCACTATTTTTCTTTATGTGGGCGAAATGTTCGTTATACCGAGATAGGAAGTTCCTCCTAGTTTGACGTACATAGCATCTTGAACACGGCTCAAAACAACAAACAAAAATTTTAGAAAGAGATCACAAACAGCTGATCATGAAAATTTGGTTATTCCAACTAAAAAATGTTACCGTCCTTGAAATTTGAATGAGCGTTCTGAAGTTGAATCTAACTGTGATACCAGGAATTCCTTCTGCTACAAGACAGATAAAAAAGGGAGGAGACGTACTGATCGTTCAAATTTGGTAATATGAACAAGCCTCAAATTCGGAGGACAAATAACTGAATCTGCAAGAACAAATGAATAATCCTACAACTGATTATGTTATCTACCCAAAACGTATATTCAAAATTATAAAAAGGAATCGAAGTCTTGAGAAGGATGAATGAGTTATACGGAATTTGTTGAGCAGAGAACGACCATTTATCAAATTACAATATCGAAATCCGGAAGAAAATAATTGGTTATAAGTTTACTGGTTATAGTTATGTTGGAATGAGAGTTATGATACTAGGAATAGCGATATTACCATGTCTAGGTGATTAACCTGTCCAAGTAATATAAGAAAGTTCACTCCCATAAAGCAATAATTGAGAAATTTGGCTTCATTTATGTTCACACAATTCAAATTATATCTCCAATACTTCAGCATAAAATGCCGCTACTGTATCAAATTTATTAATGGGAATGTCAATTCAAGGTGTTACGGAATACGAATACACGTGCCGTAATGAAACGATACAAAAAATTCTGATAATTAACTCGACAAATTCACATTTCTATTTGTAAAGATAAAAACGAATATAGTTTTGCATTTAATCACATGCAACCAAATATAGAAAAAATGATCTTGGTATGTGACAGGGATTGGATGAAGGGAAGTTTGAAAGTTGAAATAGCGAATATCATATTGATATATTATTATATATACTATGATAAGATATCATAATAACATCTATCCACAACTATATAAACTTTCTAGCCAGAGTAGCACAATGAAATGACATAAATGATTTTGATTGCTGATACCTTGTCAAAAGTCGCACTCAAGATGCTCATCTTCACATCCACATTCAACCTCCCTTCGAATTTCGCGAAACGTGTGATCTCTTGAGTCAATCTTTTGTTTCTTTAATGACCCGCTACCGCATTGAGATACTTAGCTTGCCCTATTGAATTGAAAAGGTCGTAGGTTGTCTCGTTCTGAAATTAAGTATGTCAAAATAGTTCTCAGGATGATAACTCATCATAAGTATCCACTGAAAATACTCATTGAGTACTGATAACCTTTCGGCTACTCTGATGATGGCTAATTGGTAGCCAAAGGACCTCAGTTCTTCAAGAATATTTTTAGTGCATGAGGGTGATTATTTCTTATTCATGAGATCAAAGATTTGTAATAACCATTATCCAGAGCTATTTGTTGAAGTTTACAAAATTCGTTTTTGTAATTTCTTTGGGTGAAAGAGTAGTTTGATAATCTATAAGCAAGTGGAGTTGATTGGTGCAACTCAATGTGTGAAAGAATACTTTTTTGTTTGATTGGATTTTCTGTATTTGTTGAATTCTAAATGATGACCATCTTTGATAATGTTTTTATCAAGGAATAAAAAGCTGTTTCTATTTCTACAGTGAATTTGAGTGAATCAAATTAGCTATCAAGCGTGTTCGGGAGCCATATAAATCGAATGCTTTACTAATCATTCACTAATAATCGGGAAAAAATTAACGACATTTCTATGCCAAATAAAATTAGAAGAATATTGTACAAAAAAGGAGAATGGATCGCCAACTGCATATCCGCTTGTTCATTCATAGTAATTTTGGTTGGAATGGAAAAAAAATCCTTCATACATATAGACGTAATGATCACGAATTTTGTGCAGTTTGTATCGGGAATTTCCACTGACTTGGCTATCGGGGTATTCGTGAATAGTGAAACAACAGAAAATAAGACGAAAGTATCATCGGGTTCAAGTTTGAAATCTTTCAATTTTGCAATCAGCAGAGCGTTTCGATGTTTCTGTAGAAAATACCGTGTAACGGCTTGTCAGTATGCAGCCTGAGCGTAAGATGTTGCCTCACGTCATTCATTCGGACTATCGGGCGATAAGGCTGCAAGGACTTCTCAAGTGATGTGATATTGGAGATCAAGTCCTTCTGCAGGTTTTTTCGGTGCATTAAAAATGAATACCCCATTCCGGCCAATCCGTGCCTTTTGACAAGGCACAGGATAAGGGGGTCCAAACTCCTAAAAACTAACACACTATACTCAGAACCACAATTTGATGCAGATCCTCCAGACTATAAACTTCCTCATCTTCCCGATGACAAGGGAGATAAATGCGGGAATTGAATGACCTGGGATGAAAACTGATGGTTTTGATTCATTTTGGGGGTATCTTTGTCGAGTGTATGTAGATCATCGACCGTCCATCCCACCACTTCAAAATAGATAACAAGGTGAAATAATAATATCAGATACAAATGAAGATAAAGATGCAGATACAATAGAAAGAATTCCAGGATATGGGTAATAATGGACAAAAATGTTGTAGCCAATTTTTATGTGTGTGTTTAAGTTTGACCATTATCACCTATATCTTGGATCTTATGGATTCTGAACTAGATGAAAATGTTATCAAAAAACTATATTCAGATCATCGATAGTTGCAACTGTGACAATCAATCATATTGATACGCCATGACACTTCTTTCAGTTACCATGATGCTCTATGGTTGCGACTCAGGTTAGCTCTATAACCTACAGCTCTATGGTTGTGACTAAGGTTAGCTCTGTAGCCTATAGCTCTATGATTTCTATGACTACGGTATGTGATAGTTGCCATGACACCACGTTGAAGACCTACGTGAGAGACACTTCGTTGGCCACCTCGTCGATGTAACCCGTGACAGACGCCGTGACACCTCGTTTGAGACCTATGTGACAGACACCCAGCTGAAGGAGCATGTGATAGCCACCTCGTCGATGTAACACACGTGACATACGCCATGACACCTCCATAAAGCTATAGTTAGAGGTTTTTCCTCATTTACATGTGCCATATTGGATTTTCTTCTACGCATTCTACGCTTCAACGCCTTTCATTTGATACCCATAAAGCCATATTTAGAGGTTTCTCCCCATTTACATGCACCATATGTGATTTTTTCACGAAAAAGTCAAAAATTAACATTCTACGCGTCAACGCCTTTCATTTGATACCCATAAAGCTATAGTTAGAGGTTTTTCCTCATTTAGATGCACCATATGAAATTGTTCAACTAAAAAGTAAAAAATTCACATTCTACGCGTCAACGCCTTTCATTTGATACCCATAAAGCTATAGTTAGAGGTTTTTCCTCATTTACATGCACCATATGGGATTTTTTCACGAGAAATTTGGAAATTCACATTCTACGCGTCAAGACCTTCCATTCAATGCTCATAACGCTATAATAAAAAAAATAAAAATTTCAAATCCTTATCGCGGGAGATCGTCAAACTGATCGATATATAAATAGTATATTCTTATTCAGCACATCACGTAGATTCAGAATATGCAATAAAATAATCACTTCCGGTTTCACTCTCGGTGTGACAATATGTCGACTATATAACCCACTTCCGGTTTAACCATAATGATGATGCTTGAGTCGATGAAAATCTTGTGCAGCTCATCATGTAGATTCAAAATATGCAATAAAATAATGACTTCCGGTGTAGACCCCTTCACTCTGATGATGATGCTTAAGTCGATGAAAAACACATGTGGCATGTGCCATCACGACTCCGAAACACTATGATATTTCATTCATAGATGGCGCGCCCCCCACGTGACACATCGTTGAAGACCCACGTGACAGACATCTCGTTGAAGACCCCGTGACAGGCCCGTGACTGCATGAACAACCTGTATACCAAAACCATAGATTGCCTTCATACCATATTTGGGAGAGCCATAGATCACCAACCCATAGCTGGAAGAATCATTGACTACCGACATCAAACCCCTAGCGGGTAGAAACGACACCAACCATAGGCCCCTATCGGATAGAGGTTAAGCGTCACCAAACACTGGTCACCTAGCAGACAGAAGCGACACCAAACCCTAGCGGGCAGAAGCGACACCACACTTGAGCCACTTAGCGGACAGAGGCGACAACAAACCCCAGCCACCTAGCAGGCAGAAGCGACACCAAATCTCAGCCGTCTAGTGGGGAAAAGCAACACCACATGTTGTGTAATTTCATGTTTTCTAACAACATTCCTAAATTGTAAAATGTTTTTATAAGATAGCTTTGGTATTCATTTTGCATAGAAAATAAAAGAATTGTAAATGTCAGAATAAAAATATGGATTGTCAGAAAAAGTACGTCAATATTTTTTTTGAAGAATTTAGTTTAGCCTGATTTACCCTTATGAGATACTTTTAGACGGGTAGTTTAATTGAATATCTCTAAAATTTGGTGACCCCGACGTGATATAAGTGGTAAATTCAGGTGAAATTTTTGAACTTCAAAAGATGGAGAGACTTGTCAAAATAAGAAAATTGAAAAGAAATTCAATCTTAAAGATAATACAAGAGTTAATGGAGGAAGTATCTAAGGATACACCATCATCTATCATTTTTAAAACTAGATCAGTACAGTTGGAAGAATTGAAAGATAATTTACTCGACTATAATAAACAAATCATAGACCTTCTTCTTGATGCAGAAGTAGCGGACCCCGTGTTGGAAGAAGAGATGAAATTAGTTGACGAATATAACTGTAAGATTGCTGAAATAATTGTTCAGGTCGATATTAAATTAAATTCAATTACTACAATACAACATGATATGATTAATGATGAAGTAGTGTCAATAGTGTCAAATGCTGATACTCAAATGAACAGAAGAAAGTATAAATTACCAAAGATTGAAATAAAGAAATTTGATGGTGAATATTCTAGTTGGTTGTCTCAATTTTCAAAAATAAATGATGATGGAGAATTGGATCAATCTGACAAATTTCAATACTTGATGAAATGTATAAAGCCGAATACTCGAGCTTATAAACTAGTAAATAGTTACCCGGTAACATCTGACAATTATCCAAAAGTTATTGAAGCCCTCAAGAAAAGATTCGGTAATGAACATATTTTAGTCGAGTTATATGTTAGAAAATTATTGGGTATGGTAATATCAAATGCCAGATCTAGGGACAAGAAAGCTATTGGTTCGATGTATGATGAGCTTGAGTCGCATCTTAGAGCATAGGAATCTTTAGGCGTTGAACTCAATAATAGTGCAGTTTTCTTATACCCATTGGTGAAATCTAGTTTCCCAGAAGAAATAATTGAAGTATGGCAGAGAAGTACTTCATCTGGCTATGATGGAGACTTTGAACATCCGACTGGTTATCGCCTCAATAATCTTATGAGATTTTTGGAAAAAGAACTGCAAGGTGCGGAACGATTGGAATTTGTTAAAGCTGGTATATCTGGTGTGGAAATATCAACTACAAAGAGGAATGTGAAGAATTTTCAAAAATCTGAAGAACGTTTTACAGGGACTGGATTATTTTCTGGAAAACTGCATTTTTTGTGAAAAAAGTCATGCCAGTCAAGATTGTTTGAAGGCTCAGCAATTAACAATCAAAGATAAACAAGAAGTAGATAGATCTAAAAAGTGCCGTTTCTCATGTCTGAAGAAAGGACATAAATCATCCGTTTGTAGAACTCCAGTAAAATGTATAATTTATTGTCGCAAACATTTTACCATCATGTGTCCAAGGACAGAATCTGAAATAAAGAATAATTTAACGGAATCAGTTATTCCAAATCTTAATTGCTCAGAAGAGATTATCTTACAAACTTCATTAGTGAAACTTTTGAATGGAAATGAACATAAGGTTGTACGAGCGCTCATAGATACAGGATCTCAGTGCTCATATATTTTGAAAAAGACCGCTCTCGATCTTGGAATAATTTCAAACGAAGAGGTTGAAATTAATCATGAATTATTTGGTGGAACTAGAGAAGTTAAACGGCATAATAGATATCATGTTGGTATTAAGAGTATCATGGGAAATTTTTATACAAAATTGAAGGTTATGGATAATGAAAAGATATGTGATGGTATTGTAACCAACTCCCGCCCAAATGACTAATTTTGGTGAAAGATTAGTTGTCCCCTAAGGTTACGGTACGGTCATGTACCTTAGCAGACCTGCCTGGGTTTCTTACAAGTAAGAAGGTCAGAGTTCTTCTAGTTTAGTTTTGTGGTTGGTATTTGAGAGATGCTCTTCCTACAGAAGAATAATGTCTTTGCCTTGAATAAAATGATGACGCACCTTTGTAGCTATTTATTAACAGAAACGAATCATTAACTATTTACAATATTATATACAATTATCAACAATCAAAATATCTATACAGAGTTTTCACTGGAAGTGACAACATTTATAAGACAGTGATATTCGGTCATCCCTATTTGATATAAGCTATTCGATTATTAAATCCAAATGATTCCGCGAAAGTTTTTTATCAGGCTCACTAACAGCTGTTATCTCGATTAGGTCAATATACCCTAACACGATGTAAGAAATGAGAATATCAGATTGTACACGTCTTCCTGAATTCGACTCGGAAATCTGTTTACTTGGGAGGTGACCAAGCACCCGTGTACTACTGTGTCTCTCCTTATGACAATTTATTACGCCTCGGTTTATCTTTTGGTTTAATAGAAATACGGAATCAGTGTTTGGAAGAACAAATTACTATTAAATTGTTCACGGGGAATCCCGAACTTGAAATGGAACTCAATCTCTTTACGGAAATTCTTAATTGTTAACTAAACTGGTATTCATCATTGCATTCATATGAAACGACTGTCAACACTGAATCGTCTCGTAGAATTTGATTGAAAATTAAAACAAAAATTGATTCTTCACGGAAAATATTATTAAATCATGAACGGAACAGCTCTTCTCAATATATTCAGGAAAAACAATCGTCAACACTTGACTGTTTTCTAGAATTATTGAAATAGACTCAGATTCAAATAGTGACGGAAAATAATAACTAATTATGAACAGTACGGCGCTTCCCTATCTATTCAGGAAAACAATCGTCAACACTTGACTGTTTTCTAGAATTATTGAAATAAACTCAGATTCAAATAGTGACAGAAAATAATAATTAATTATGAACAGTACGGCGTTTCCCAATATATTCAGGAAAAACAATCGTCAACACTGGACTGTTTTCTAGAATCATTGAAATGTAAATTCAGATTCAAATAGTGACGGAAAATAATAATTAATTATGAACAGTACGGCGTTTCCCAATATATTCAGGAAAAACAATCGTCAGCACTGGACTGTTTTCTAGAATTATTGAAATGTAAATTCGGCAATTGAATCTTTACGGAAAAATTATTAGTTAGCAAAGTCGAGAATATACTTACTCTCCATTTATCGGATTAAATGGAAAAACTCTACTTTCGGTATCTCGGGTTTACTACTTCAGCTACGGTGGTCTCCTCGCAAGTCAAGTTTAGATGGGAGACCGGCCTCCTTTTATACTCTGAAGTTGACACGTCATGTCATTGAGAATGTCGCCGGAACGCGGACTCGCTTATCAGGAGCTACACTCTGCTGTCGGGTTTTTATACACATAGTGTACCAAAGTTTGATTCCTTTATTTCGGTAGAGGTGACTTACTTGGGCAATAATATCAATTAGTAACGACGCTTCGTTACACACCTACCTTTCTTCGGAACAATTTCAATTTTATTAAAATTTTCCAGCCAAATACTCCTGGTAAGTTGGCGTCTCTGTGCTGTCCCAGGGCAGCTTAACGCGGACTACTACTTTACCAGAAGGATCCCTAACCCGATAATAGCGGAATTTCTTTCGGCGCGGACGTTTACAAATATTCTTAACGCTAGTCTTAATACTACTTATCCTAATTATGCCACTAATGGTGTCTCTGTCACTCTGGGGCACTGGGTTATTTACACTGGGAATAGAAGTCTCTGCCTTCGGGGAGGGGCTGATGTTGAAGAGAAGACGGCCGGGGGTTGGAGGCACCTCGCTAGGCAACGGGGAATAATACAATTGGAGAATCGGGCTCATGTCCGGTGTATGTCCGAATAGCTCCACATACTTCCGACCCAGCTGAAGAGCGGCCTCGGCATCGTCTCCGGGAGTACGGGGAACTTCAGGGGTACGAATCTGCGGGCTGGACGTCATACCTAAAGGAATAAAAAAAATTAGTTCTTAGTTATTGTCTTCAAATCCTTGACATGGACTCGAAGAGGTGGACGCCCTCTTCCATTGTCAAGGAGGACTACTACCGGAGACAGGATCTTCTTCACACGGTATGGGCCTGCGAACTTGGAGGATAGTTTTGCCGCGAATCCTTGCACCCCTGACGACAGTGGATGTTCCCTCTTCATGACCTCATCTCCTACGCGCGGTATCCAATCCCTACGTCTCAAATTATAGTGATGGCTCTGGACATTATAGGCCCTATTCAACTTAAGTTTCACAAAACTCATCACGTCTTGTAAGCCAGTCAAATACTCTGCATGTACGGCGGGTTCGAAATTTTCTTTGCAAGCGTCGGGTTGTCCTTGAGCTTCTCGAAACAGCGTGCGTGGTTGTTCCAGCTCTCTCCCATAATTTAAGAAGGCCGGGGTGAAACCAGTGGAGTCATGACGGGCGGTATTGAGGGCAAACATCAATTCGGGTAGACTCACATCCCATTTTCGGTGATCGACTTCGCAGATTTGAGCGACCATTGTTTTGATAACTTTATTAACCCTCTCTACGGGATTCGCTTGCGGTGTATACGGAGGGGTCAGTTTGTGCCGTATGCCAATTTCCGTTAGAAAACTTTTGAATTGGTTGACTATAAACTGAGAGCCATTATCACTGATCAGAACTCGAGGACATCCAAATCGCATCAATATTCTTTCCTGGAAAATTCGAAGAACCGTTGCGGTATTGGCTTTCCGAATGGCTTGACATTCTACCCATTGCGTCATTTTGTCCTGAAACACTAGTAAATAATTATTAGCTTTCGATGAGCGTGGTAAGGGTCCCACCAAGTCTACACTCACGACTTCCCAGGGCTGTGACACTTGACTTTGCTGCATTAGTCCTGCCGGTTGTTGTTGCGAGGCTTCATGTTTCAAACATTGGGGACAATTACGAACATATTGCGAGATTTCTCTAAACATCCCTGGCCAGAAATATTTTCGGGCCACTCGGGCAATTGTTTTCGTAATGCCGATATGTTCCGCGGTGCTTTCGTCATGACATTCATTTAAAATTCTAGGCCGCTCTTGTTTGGAAACGCATAATTTCCACGGTTCGGATTGAGCTCCTTCGGTTTAATCATTTGCCTCATAAAAATATCGGTACAAACGATTATTCTCTATACGGTAATCTGACCATTGTTCGGGTTTTTCCGAAACTTCTTTCATTTTCTTGTTCAACCACGGGTCGACACTTTCCTCCTGTACAACGGCAATTTTTGCTTGCTCTTCTTCTGCGTCTAGGGGTGCTCTAGATAAGGTATCGGCCAATCGGTTGAGCACACCTTCTCGATATACTATATCGAAATCGTATTGTTGGAGTTCGATTACCCACCGAGCCAATCTCTGAGAAGGGTTTTTCAAATTGCGTAACCACTTTAACGCCCGGTGATCGGAGATAACGGTAAACCGATAACCCTCTAAATACATTCTCATCTTTCGTATCCCGAAAAGGATGACCAGACACTCCTTCTCGGTGACAGAATAGTTTTTCTCCGATGGACTCAAAGTTCTGCTGGCGAACGCGATTATCTGCTCCTGACCACTTATTTTCTGAGTAAGGGCCACTCCCAAACCGTAATCGGAGCCATCAGTCTGAAGGATAAATGGTTGCGAGAAGTCAGGGCAGGTTAGCACTGGAGCCTGTGTAAGTTTCTCTTTAATTTTCTGGAAAGCTTCCTCCTGTTCACCTAACCAAACAAACTTCATTTTCTCCTTTAACAGGCTGGTCAGTGGAGCCACAATCTTAGAAAAAGAGGGTATAAATCTTCTATACCAAGAGGCTACCCCTAAAAACCTCCGCAGTCCTCTTATATGCTCAGGAGGTTTCATCTGCAAGATGGCCTTTATTTTATCGGGGTCAGTCTTTATGCCTTCTTGGCCTACCAGATGCCCCAGATATTTCAATTCTGGTTTGCAGAAATGGCATTTGTCGGGGTTAATCTGCAAATTAGCCAGTCTTAATCTAGCAAAGACCTTTCCCAAATGGGTCAGATGTTCCTCGAAGGTCTTGCTCACGACGATTATGTCATCGATATAGGGGTAGGCGTTAGGCTCCATATCGGGTCCAATGACTTTATCTAAAAGTCTTTGGAATGTCGCTGGTGCTGAATGTAAGCCGAAGGGCATCACCGTGAATTGATATAACCCTCGGCCTGGTACGGTAAAAGCTGTAACCGGTTTACTATCTGGAGTGAGCGGTACTTGCCAATAACCCTGTTTCAAGTCTAAAGTGGATACATATCGAGCCTCTTTCAGTTTCTCCAATGTTGCCGTAATAAACGGCAAGGGATATGCATCTTTTTCAGATTGGTCATTGACTTTCCTAAAGTCTATGCAGAAACGGTATTTTCCTTCGTTCTTTTCGACAAGAACGACTGGCGAGCTCCACGGACTACTGGATGGTTCAATGATCCCTTCTTTCAATATTTTGTCCACCTCCTCATCCAGAACTTTTTGCATAGCAGGATTTCGAGGTCGGTATCGTTGTTCAATCGGAGTTATGTTCTTTAATTTAATTTGATGTTTTACCAAAGGAGTACATCCTTTAATACCCTCAAATTGTTTTAATTCTTCCTTCAAAAATGCCTGCAACCGTGCTTCCTGGGTCGTCGCTAATCGAGTTATCGACTGTATAGGATCAACCTCTTTTCGCTCACTAGAGTCGAAAGTCCTAGGTTCGCTGAAGTTGATTGTCACTCTCCAGTGGCGAATCAAATTTATTCCAATAAGCATTTGCGATACCATACCGGGAAGTACTAAAAATTGACCTTCCTTATCCTGCGAGGCTGCGGTACATTTAATATAGTATCCTCTCTGTATATTAATAATAGTTCCATCCGCTAAGCTAGCCTTTTGACAAGTGCGGGTTTCCGGAATATTTAGTTCATTACAATAATCGGCGACGTCATCATTGATATAGGATTTAACCGATCCCGTATCAATTAAAGCGGAGAATTTCCTTGATCCGATTTTCACCTCTAAATGTATCGTCGGATCGGGCAACGCTTCGGCAAGCGTGGATGCATTTCCGGTGACAGGCAACGGACTTATAACGTTCCGACGAAGCCTGTCTTGGCGTCGAACGTTCGGGCGTTTCCCGAAAATGCCTTCTGGCATCCACAATCCTTGGTTAACACGCCTTGTTTTCCGCATTGGGAACAAAATTTTCTAAAGGGACCCCTGCATTGGAACCGCCTGTGTCCTTTCCCTCCACATCTCCAACATATCTCCTGGGCCCTGGATTCCGTGGGAGAAAGAATCATGTTGATATCGCGAGGCGGGTTGGTGTCTTTCGGTACCTTGGACGTCGCTTTAGTATGCCCAGTTCTTGCTCTACAATTTCATATTCCTCACATAATCGGATCAATTCGGCGAGAGAAGTAAAATCCCTGGGACGTACATATTGTCTCACATCCGGGCGGAGATTTTTATGAATCTTTGATAATTCTTCGGTTTTCGACAATACTTGTCCACGCCTGCATAAAGTTTGCAGAGTAATCACGTAGTCCTTAGAGGACTCTTGCGGAGCCTGAACCCTTTTTATAATGGAATCCAGGATGTCTCGGCGATAGTTTATCGGTAGAAAATACAATTCGAAATCGGTAATGAAGTCATCCCACGTGACCCATTGTCGGTTATTATTCCGGTACCACAATAAAGCTTGCCCTCTCAGCACTTCCGGTAATACATGAAGACAGTCTGTATCCTCAATTCCGTACGATTCTTTCAATTCGGAAAATCGTTCCAGGAATTCTAAACTATCCTTCTTTCCTTCAAAATGCAAACCCCTTTTTCGCACCTGGTCCATGAGCTTAGATCGATCCCTGTTGTCAGGAATAGAGAAAATTCTCTTCCCGCCGTGAGATCTCTTTCTTCATCTGCTGTTCTGGGATGAGTTCGGTAGTGCTTCACCAATCGCTTTCTCATGTCATCTACTGTTCCCCTCACGCTGAGTCCAACTTTGAACAGTTCTACTTCCAGTTCCTCCTTCCTTTTTGTGTAGATCCAAGATACTCTACTATCCCCTAAGGATCTAGAACCACCTTCTTCCACACTCATTTTACAAGGCAAAGACAGAAAAATAAAATTTCCAGATTTTTTTTTTCCAAGTTTTGTTCGGTTTTTTTTTTCTTTCAAAGTCCCCTTTTAGGGCAACTTACGGTCCCTGCTCGGGCGCCATTCTGTAACCAACTCCCGCCCAAATGACTAATTTTGGTGGAAGATTAGTTGTCCCCTAAGGTTACGGTACGGTCATGTACCTTAGCAGACCTGCCTGGGTTTCTTACGAGTAAGAAGGTCAGAGTTCTTCTAGTTTAGTTTTGTGGTTGGTATTTGAGAGATGCTCTTCCTACAGAAGAATGATGTCTTTGCCTTGAATAAAATGATGACGAACCTTTGTAGCTATTTATTAACAGAAATAAATCATTAACTATTTACAATATTATATACAATTATCAACAATCAAAATATCTATACAGAGTTTTCACTGGAAGTGACAACATTTATAAGACAGTGATATTCGGTCATCCCTATTTGATATAAGCTATTCGATTATCAAATCCAAATGATTCCGCGAAAGTTTTTTATCAGGCTCACTAACAGCTGGTATCTCGATTAGGTCAATATACCCTTACACGATGTAAGAAATGAGAATATCAGATTGTACACGTCTTCCTGAATTCGACTCGGAAATCTGTTTTCTTGAGAGGTGACCAAGCACCCGTGTACTACTGTGTCTCTCCTTATGACAATTTATTACGCCTCGGTTTATCTTTTGGTTTAATAGAAACACGGAATCAGTGTTCGGAAGAACAAATTACTATTAAATTGTTCACGGGGAATCCCTAACTTGAAATGGAACTCAATCTCTTTACGGAAATTCTTAATTGTTAACTAAACTGGTATTCATCATTGCATTCATATGAAACGACTGTCAACACTGAATCGTCTCGTAGAATTTGATTGAAAATTAAAACAAAAATTGATTCTTCACGGAAAATATTATTAAATCATGAACGGAACAGCTCTTCTCAATATATTCAGGAAAAACAATCGTCAGCACTTGACTGTTTTCTAGAATTATTGAAATAGACTCAGATTCAAATAGTGACGGAAAATAATAACTAATTATGAACAGTACGGCGCTTCCCTATCTATTCAGGAAAACAATCGTCAACACTTGACTGTTCTTTAGAATTATTGAAATGAACTCAGATTCAAATAGTGACGGAAAATAATAACTAATTATGAACAGTACGGCGCTTCCCTATCTATTCAGGAAAACAATCGTCAACACTTGACTGTTTTCTAGAATTATTGAAATAAACTCAGATTCAAATAGTGACGGAAAATAACAATTAATTATGAACAGTACGGCGTTTCCCAATATATTCAGGGAAAACAATCGTCAACACTGGACTGTTTTCTAGAATTATTGAAATGTAAATTCAGATTCAAATAGTTACGGAAAATAATAATTAATTATGAACAGTACGGCGTTTCCCAATATATTCAGGAAAAACAATCGTCAACACTGGACTGTTTTCTAGAATTATTGAAATGTAAATTCGGCAATTGAATCTTTACGGAAAAATTATTAGTTAGCAAGTCGAGAATATACTTACTCACCATTTATCGGATTAAATGGAAAAACTCTACTTTCGGTATCTCGGGTTTACTACTTCAGCTACGGTGGTCTCCTCGCAAGTCAAGTTTAGATGGGAGACCGGCCTCCTTTTATACTCTAAAGTTGACACGTCATGTCATTGAGAATGTCGCCGGAACGCGGACTCGCTTATCAGGAGCTACACTCTGCTGTCGGGTTTTTATACACATAGTGTATCAAAGTTTGATTCCTTTATTTCGGTAGAAGTGACTTACTTGGGCAATAATATCAATTAGTAACGACGCTTCGTTACAGTATTCCTAGAATGAAAAAGGGTACATGGATGAATGAATTAAAGGAAGAGAAGATTCACATAACAGACTTAGGATACGATATGCCCGAAATTGAACTCCTTATTAAAAAACGGGCTTACAGCTATTGGTACAAAGTTGGGTTGGACATTGATGGGAGAAATGAGAAAATTAGAACATTCCTTAGGTGATAATATTACATTGATGTGTCTGGATAGTAATAAAATTGCAGAACTGTGGAACCTGGAAACTATTGGTATCAACGATCCAATTGAAATGAAAAACAAACATGAAGAAGAACAATTGGCAAAAACTTATTTTAATGAAACATTTAAGAGAAAAGAAGATGGAAGGTATTCAGTAGGATTACCTTGGATTGAGGGAATGAAGCAGTTACCTAATAACCGCAATATAGCTGAGAAGAGGCTTCATAATAGTACCATGAAGTTGAAAAATATGAAAATGTATGAGGCATATAATAAAGTATTTATGGACTGGCTAGATGAGGGAATAATTGAGAAGGTAGAAAATGATACAAGTATTAATTGTTTTTATCTACCTCATCGTGCTGTGATTAAAATGGAAAGTCAAACAACTCCAACTCGACCAGTATTCGATGCTTCTTGTAAAAATACACGAAATCCATCTTTAAACGATTGCTTATACAAGGGTCCTAACCTTTTGGAATTAATTCCCACAGTTTTATTGAGATTTCGTGAGAAAAAGATTGGAGTAACATCAGATATAAGAAAGGCTTTTCAAATGATTGAAATTCAAGAGGATGATAGAGACTATTTACGATTTTTGTGGTGGGAAGAATCTAAGGAGGAGCTGCGAATATTTAGACATCGAAGAGTTGTTTTTGGAGTCAACAGTAGTCATTTCTTAGATGTATTAGAGTATCATCCAATGAATGTTGACAAACATGATGAACTTTGTGCCCAAAAATTATTAAAATCTTTGTATGTTGATAATTGTACTACTTCAGTGGATAATTTATCAGAATATGAGCAGTTTAAACGGCAAGCCACAAAAATTATGGTGGAAGGTATGTTTGAGCTGAGGCAATGGGAACATACACACAGAAGAATCCAATGGATTTGTTGTAAATTCACTCGTCTTTGTATTGGTTTGGGACAAAGAAAATAATATTCTATCATGTGATGTCACAGAGATTGAATTACCAGAAGCAATTACAAAGAGGACTATTTTAGCCTATATACAAAAAATAATCGATCCGATAGGATTTACTTGCCCTACAATGGTACAACCTAAGCTGATTATGCAAGATGCTTGGGCAAGTAAATTAAGCTCCACATTCGGAACAAATTAAACTTAAGTTTTTGAATTGGTGTAAGGAATTGAAAAATATTCAACAGATTTGTATTCCTAGAAATATTTCAGGAGAAAATATGGAAACTCCACAGCTACATATGTTTCCAGATGCAAGCAAATTTGCGTATGCTGCTGTGGTATATTTAAGAACGGGTGAAGCAGGAAATATAATAGTTCAGTTGGTTCAAGCTAAATCAAGAGTAGCTCCAATTAAAAAGATTACAATACCTAGGTTGGAGTCACTAGGATAAACCATTGGATCTAGATTAGTAAATAATGTAAAATTAGCTTTTGGCATACAGCAACTTTCAGTACATTGCTGGACGGATTCAACGACTGCACTAACATGGATTGAGAAGAATGATAATTGGGGAACTTTTGTGGGAAACAGAGTTAAGGAAATATGCAATCTCACCGATGTTGAAACCTGGAGATATGTTCCAGGGATATTGAACCCTGCTGATCTTCCTTCTAGAGGATGTACACCAAAAGATCTTTTAGATTCTAAATGGTGGGAGGGACCTAATTGGTTGAAGAAACCAATGGAATACTGGCCCCCTGGAGATGAAGTTATTGATGAAAACGCTGTTGATATCGAAAAGAAAAAATCTTCTTTCATCTCGATAATAAATGTAGATCAAAATGACTTGAATTTGTTTAAATTTCCAAAGTTTTGGAGAAATATTCGTGTGATTCGATGGATCCATAGGTTCATAAATGAATGTAGAAATAATTCCTTTCAAAATGGACAGTTAACTTTTGAAGAAATACACCAGGCTGAAATGTTACTGCGGATTATGATTCAGAAATCGGTATCTTCCAAGGTGGGAGGAATAATTGAAGGGATTAAAGTTTTTAAAGAAGACGGTCTTATTAAAGTGAATACGAAACTAATCAAGATACCAAGGAATTTAGAATGCCTGTTTTGTTGCCAAACTCACACGTGATGGTGGAGCAATTAATGAGAAATTATCATGAGAAATATGGACATGGTGGGATTCAATTTCTAATGGCGGAACTACCAGAACGATATTGGATTCTTTAAGGACGAAGAGTAGTAAGAAAAATTGTCAAGTCTTGTGTGATTTGTAGAAGATTCTCTGCTAAATCTGTTGAAGTACCTGCTGCTCCATTACCGGAAAATAGAGTAGAAAATGCCAAAGCTTTCGAAATTGTTGGTGTTGATTTAGCTGGACCGTTATTTCTAAGAGGACAGATGAAGGTATGGATTGTCCTATATACATGTGCAGTTTACCGTGGTGTACACTTAGAATTAGTTAAGTCTATGGGAACATTGGACTTCCTGTTATCATTAACGAGATTCATCAGTAGGAGAGAAAGGCCTAGTGTGATGTATAGTGATAATGGAACGAACTTCGTTGGAACCGAAAATTTGTTTAGGAAAATTGACTGGATTGAAGTTGAAGCTCAGACTCAACTTGAACAGATAAAATGGATATTTAACCCTCCATCTGGACCATGGTGAGGTGTATTTTGGGAAAGGTTAATTCGGAGTCTCAAGGGTTTATTACGACGAATGCTTGGTCATGGAAAACTAAATTATGTTGAATTGGAAACTTGTTTGTGTGAAGCTGAATCGATTTTGAATGCAAGATCTTCAACTTATGTCACGGAAGACCCAGAAGATTTGATTGCTTTAACTCCTGCAATGTTTCTTCAGGATAATATTGAAACAGGTATTCCTGAGATTGAATCGTTGGAGGCACCAGAACTTCGCAAGAGATATAAGAAACTCTTTCAATTGAGGCAACAATTAAGAAACCCATTTCGAAGTGGATACTTGGGCATATTGATACAAAGAAGTAAAGAGGGAACCTACGAAGAGCCTGAGGTTGGTGACGTAGTGTTGGTAGGCTCCGATAATAAAAAAGGCTGGATTGGCCTCTGAAAATTATTTTGGATTTTCCAACGTTTATATAAACTGGAGGTTGATGAACCAGTGCCTGGTTCTGAAGGATTACTGGCAAAAGTCAAGGGACACCACCTACAACAAAAGAAGTGATTGTTTAGGAAAAGTGAAAACTAAAATTAGAAAATTATTTTGTTTCCACAAAATAAAGTGGGAGTATGTTGTGTAATTTCATGTTTTCTAACAACATTCCTAAATTGTAAAATGCTTTATAAGATAGCTTTGGTATTCATTTTGCATAGAAAATAAAAGAATTGTAAATGTGAGAATAAAAATATAGATTGTCAGAAAAAGTACGTCAATATATTTCTTGGAGAATTTAGTTCAGCCTGATTTACCTTTGTGAGATACT
Source organism: Endomychus coccineus (assembly GCA_958510875.1). Classification (NCBI taxonomy): domain Eukaryota; kingdom Metazoa; phylum Arthropoda; class Insecta; order Coleoptera; family Endomychidae; genus Endomychus; species Endomychus coccineus. Next base: position 100,737,611 of record OY294068.1, on the reverse strand, counting down.
TTTAGACGGATAGTTGAATTGAATATCTGTAAAACCACACCCTAGCCGCCTAGCGGGCAGAGCCGACACCAAACCCTAGCCACCTAGCAGGCAGCAGCGACACCAAACCCTAGCAACCTAGCGGGCAGAAGCAACACCAAACCCCAGACACCTAGTGGGCAGGAGCGACACCAAACCCTAGCCACCTGCCCAGCCGGTGATACAGCGACAATACTTACCGACATCTGATAAGGCTCGCTGTCTGGGACTGTCTTGCCAAGGTGACACTATTACTACTGAATAATTAGTATGAGTTATCTTTTTGAAAGGTACGCTGCTTTTTAATTCAGTAAAGAGACTTTTTTGATTTAGATAACTCTTATGACATATATGTAGGTCAAAAGGTTTCACTATATTACATATTTTTTCTGAAAGACCATTAATGCATAGTAGTGATATGTAATGCTTATCATTTGGTTTCTCATTATTGGTATTGATTTCACCAGATGAGTTATAAAATTTATGAATTTTGTCTTCAGTTATGGAATTGATTAAATCAATGGGATAACCATTTTTTATTAAAGTTTCTTTTGTTTTCGTAATAGACATAATTCTCAGTTCAGGAGAACTTAGTCGAATAGCTCTATCTATCAGATTTATATTAACATTTTTCTTATATTATTTAGGTATATTAGAATTGAAATAGTGTACCTTCCTGACCAAGTAGGTTTGGTATACCATTTTGTTATCATTTGACGTCAAAAGAAATTTTTATTTTATTTCCAGTATATCTACGAACCAATATATCAAGAAAGCACAAACTAGACATTTCTACAAAAAACATTTAGATTTTTCTTCTCCTTATTATAGTCATTGGACTGGAGATTTTATTTTCCAATTATGTCACCAAGTTAAATTTAGAATAAAGACGAATTACAATGAGATGAAAATGGATACATTTTGAAATTTGACCTTTAACTAGTCAGGTTATAACGGTAAAAATAGACGTGCATATCGAACTAACAGCTGATTGTGAAGTCTCTAATGCGCAAAATCCAAGCGTAATTTTCTTGAGAGCTCCAATAGAAAAAAAGGTTGCGATCTCAATGTTGTTGTTGTTGTTGTAAAGCTATTAAATTGGATCCGTTCGATCTCCAAAATTTCAAATGATCAGAGTTCAAATCAGTGAGAGCCAGGTTGGTTCATATCTCCGCAATATTATTGTATTTTAGTACGAAAGGAACGTGTTTTAGATTTGTGAAAATTTATAGAAAGAATAAGAATAATATGTTATTTTATCCGATTCGCATAGTAGATTTAGAATCTGTAAGTGAATTTATCCATGAATGATATTTAATGATATAGTTTCAATATTATCAATAACTATTAAAAGTTTGATTTTCATTAGTTTAATGAGTTCTGCAAACAAATATTACAAAGCGATAACTCAATAAATATAAGAAGTTCGATATCCCACTGAACGATCGACAAATTCTTCCTTGTTAAATTTGTATAATTAGATTTATCGTTTGCTACCAGTTCACAGTTTGATCCCTCAATGGGTTAAAGCCAATTGGATAAAACTCCAATAACATCCTAGGATTATCATTAAAATAATATATTAGGTGAGTTAGTTATATAGAAATTCTCGGGAAATAGGTCACACTAACACATATGCTTTTCGTCTTTTCCAGGGGCGTAGGAGCCGGGGGTGCAGGGAGTGTGATGCACACGGGCCCATGAGCTAGAAGGGCCCATGGGGCGAAGTGCCAATGGTACCTTAGTTACCATTTTTATTTGTTTATTTTATTTTTTGTGATAAACAAAGGACAAATATGAGGAAAAACAGCATCCATAGGATTAGATATACATTTATTATATAAATTAATTAATTAATTTATCTATTATAGAAAGTTGAATACATTTTCGTAGATTCTTTTAAGTTTACAAACACAAAAACATACAGTACAAATCAAATTTAAAGTTTATGTTTACAAATATAGTTCATTAACTTTAACTCAACTTAATTTATGCTCAGAATCGCCAAATTTGATAAGCGCTTCTCCTCCATAGATTCCCTTGAATATGTTTCAATAAGTTTTAAAATGCCGACTAAGAATAGAATATTCTGTGAATAATAATTCCACTAATTCAAATACTGAATTAATATTTTCTAACTATGTTATAAAGCTTTCCCTAAAAGATAATATCTGTGCCTTAAAATCTGCGGTTAAATTGTCAGTATATTTGGCTAGTAAAAGTTGGCATAAATCGTTTATTTCATCATCAGATAATTGTTCCGAATTTTCTGGCAACATTACTCCAAGCAATTTATTTATTTCCTTAAAACTATAATTTTATTGTGCAATCATAATATCTAACGTAGCGTTGAGAACGTTTATCCTAAAATTATCTTCTGAACTATTAGATCGAAAATCTTCACGACAATGTGGAATACCGTTTCGTATCGTTCCATTTTCTCTTTTGAATTATCATTCTTTTCACTCACGTTAATGCTAGTAAGTATTATTTATTTTAGTGTCCGAATTATATCGCAAAAATTAAATTTAAGAGCAAATAATGCATCGTGTCTGGAAGACCAGCGACCTGGATTTACTCTTTTCAATGTGAATTATTCACTTTTTGTCTTGGACATTAATGAAGCCGACCTGGTTTTTAATCTCTGGCCAACGTTTTTTGATGCAATTTAATGCCAAAACGACAGGTATATTTGTAAATAAAGAAACAACATCCAAGGAAATTGGTTGATGGTTTACTGGTACGGATTGATTTTTTATGTGAAAGACTCATGGCATTTTAATGAATTTATAAAAAATCAATCCGTACCAGTAAACCATAAACTAATTTCCTTGCATGTTGTTTCTTTATTTACAAATATACCTGTCGTTTTGGCATTAAATTGCATCAAAACACGTTGGCCAGAGATTAAAAACCACACACCTCTTGATCAATCGGATTTTATAAATGCGATAAAGTTTTGTTCAGAATGCACTTATTTTCAGTACGGTGAGCAATATTTTGGACAAATTTTTGGCACAGCAATGGGATCTCCTATTTCAGCTACCATTGCTAACCTCGTTATGGAATGCCTAGAGGAATCTGTTATAAATTCATTAGATTTTCAGCCTGTATTCTTTAAACGGTATGTAGATGATTGCCTTATGTGTGTTCCCAACGATAAAATTCAATATGTGATTAATAAATTTAACAATTTCCCTTGTAAACTTCAATTCACTTGTAAAATAGAAATAAACAATAACATTAATTTTCTAGATATGACCATTAGGCATGATGCAGATGGAAAAATAAAAACTTCTTGGTTTACTAAAGAAGTCTGGTCTCAACGTTATCTTCATTTCAATTCCGTTGCACCAGCTTGTTATAAAAAAAGTGTCATAAACAGCCTCACAGACCGCGCGGTAAAATTATCCCACGCAGAGGACCGTCCCAAAAATTTAAAAATTGTTCGTAATGCATTGGAAATGAATGGCTACCCAAAAACTTTCTACAATCCTATCATTAAAGAGAGAATAAACAAAATCTATAATGGTACTTCTTATAAAAATAACATAACAGGTAATACAGACAATTATATAACTTTACCATACATTCCGGAGACCTCAGAAAAAATTAAGAAATGTTTGAAAAGTACGATATAAATGTTGCGCATAAACCTACTAACTGTGTTCAATACCTAAAGATAAACAAACCCACACAGTATATAAATTGAATTGTTTAGATTGTGATGGAACTTATACTGGAATCTCTAAACAATATTTACAAAAAAGAATGTATGGCCATAAGTATAGCACAAGAAATAATAACTTAGAGAATTCCACCGCCCTTGCTAAGCACTGTTTTGATTATAACCATCAATTTGATTACAAAAATGTTAATATTTCCCAACCAATTATTATAAAAGATCTATCCTGGAGATCATTCACATAAAAAGGGATTCAAATTCTGTAAATCATAGGAATGATATTCAGGGATTGAGTCAGATTTATACTAACTTGATTAATTAAAACTCTTGCAAATTCCTACATACGTCTTTATAATGTTAGAAGTATATTTTAGGAAGAACGCTTAAAGTAAACTAAATTCCAATGCAGGTCTAAAACCTTTTCAAGTACGTCATAAATCTACATCTGGGTCGAGTTATTACAAATAAATAGCTTCGAACTTCAGTTGCTTTGAGACCATAGCAATATGCGTTTGTACATTATGAGAATATTACTTAACAGTGGTTTCTTGTTACAAAAAAATCTATCTTTTTGATTGAAGATTGTGCGATATGGACGCTTGTGCTAATTAGTTTTAGTTAACCCCTTTTTAACAAAATAAGTCTTCTGATGATGGTCGTGAGACCGAAACGTACGTAAAGACGAACATTTATAACAGAGTGTTAATGTGACCTAATTCCCGAGAATTTTTTATATAATTAAAACGTTCTGCGAAGTTTCGGCTTTTCAGTTTGGTCTTCTATTTTTATAAACTCCATAAATGATTCGTGTATTTGGAATCCAGCATTTTCATTAATTTGAACATAGCGAATTAGGACAGCTAACTGGTCAACTTGATTGGTATCAATTATGAAAGAAAAAAATGTAGAATTTCTTATATCCCCAATAATATTTTTTTTTACTTCATTACCCAATAACTTAATAATTTCATTTTGTATTTGCGGGCTTAGGTCATTTATTTTGCGACTCGTATCACTGGTTAAATTTTTTTAATTGAGTCAGAGTCACATTTTGCTAAAAGTTTAATAATATTTCAGAAAATTCCTGAACTGACTTGAGCGTTTAAATAATGAAAATGTCCTTTAAATGCTAAATTACTCGTTGCTAAAGTTGAAAATACATTAATTATCCTATCTAAAATGTTTACTCACATACTTATTGCCTTCTGTGTGATTTCTTTTGAGTCTTCATCTATTAAATCACTTCGCTTCCACAAAACCATTGTTTGACACGATTGAAAATGAGCAGCTTAAGTTTCGTGTCTAACTATGCTTTGCGAAAGATGACGCCAATCACTAAAGCCGGTAATTCATGACTCATTTTTGGGATTTTCATTAGATAGACAACGCGGTTCACAATAAGAAACATTTAATTTTATTGAATAACATAACCAATTTCTCGAAATGGTCATTCCTGTTTTAGTAATTTTCTTATAATAACAAATGTTATAAGAACGACTGTCTTCATTCTTTTGAAAAGGACCCATTGGTTGACAGGGAACATTTTCGATTATAAACAGCTTATTTTCATTTGTTATTGGATCAGAAAAATCAAATTTGTCATAATTAGGCATTACCTTGCATACTTATTGCACTGTGATTTAGATCAACATTTTCTACAACTTGTTCTGATGATTCTGTTTCCACTTCGGCACTTGTTCAGATTATGTGTCATTTTCTGCTTCCAAATTTGATAATAAGCTAGTAGAAGGAACCGGAGGAAACGATTCTGCCGTCGATTGTTTAAAATAGTTTAAGCAATTCATTTATTCTCTTTTTCGCTTTTTCTTTTCGCTGCCCCGCTCCGATGTTTAGGCATATTTATCCTTATAAATATGTACTATATTAGACATGTATTAGACATACAAAAATATCTTTCCAAACTTACCTCATGACGATTTAGCACAAATGAAAATTCTAACGTATTTTTAAAACAAGTGCACTCAAGCTTCAGGTAAACTTCAAAATAAATGCTAACAATAGAAATTATACAAATTGATAATACGTAGGTCAATAGGAACCTTTCGCAATTAGGGTAATAGTAAGAGTTGGGTTAAATGAAATCAAGTTAAAGAGAAAATACCATTGTCTACGGATAATTCTGACTTGTTCGGACTCGTGTCTCGACGCGACACAATACGCGACAGTCGCGTATTGTATAGTTGAGCCAACATTCAATGTGTCGATTGCATTTCGTTTTTTACATTTGAAAATAGAATAATATATTGAACAATTTGCGACCTTTTATTTCTGAATCTAGAAATAAGACAATTAGATCATGGAACACAGAAATTATAATTATAAGGTATATATATCCTTGGCAAGTTGTTTCTTTAGACATTTCACTTCAATTTATTAATTTTGAAAATACAGAATGCATTTTAACAAAAAATCATTTCAATTAATTTTGATTATCATAAAAATGAAACAATTTCTATTTGAATTTTCTTTCGAACAAGACACAAACAGACATAAATCAAATTGAAATGACATTTAGAAATTAGCCAAAGAAACATTAAAATTTTGAATAATAGTAAGGATAAGGAGAGGACCCTTAATCCCAGTGGCATACCAGCCCACGAAGGTCTTGCAACGTCATTGGTCTTAACGTACGTTTCGATCTCACGACCATTATCAGAAGACGTATCAATCTCTCTCAGCTAATAGTATCACCACAAGGCGTCCTCATCACACTGATTTCAATCAAAAACGTTCACGTCGCCAAAACGAACAGGAACACAAGTAATCGAAATTATAACACATCAATGTTTAAAGTATATGAATCAAAAATTCACTGCCTAGCAATTTTTTTATGAACTTAGGAGTCATATCAAAGCAAGTTTGTAATACGACTAAAGGACTGAACCAAAATATAACACACAAGTATCCTCTTTCGAACCAGATGTTGAAGATGTATGAGGTGATATAAAAAGGTTGTCTGCAAGGGTTTTAATTAATTAAATTAGTATAAATCGGACATAATGACTGAATATCTCTCCTATGATTTACAGACTAGAATTTTTATATAATTTGTACCTGGGTCAAGGATCATTATTGAAGTAGTAAGCTGCTACTTCGTAATATTTGTTTGAAGGAGCAACTGTGTTAGCGAAACTATAGTCACATTTAGTTATTAAACTAGTGAAAATCGAACTTTCAATAGTTATTCATTCAAGTTAAGAATGTATTTTCAACACGTAATGGCTGATTCTATTTACCTTTAGAATAATTCGTTACATATAAAGCTATATAATTCATCATATTCCTGCAGTTATTAATTCAATTTTATAAGATATTTCCTTATATATTGCCATCACTCTCATATTGATACATTCCACCCGATTTCTATGACTTAGCTGCTGTATGTTCTCCTTCACTTTATTAGAACGGTTGTGAATCTAGACAGCAGCTTTAATTCTGGGATAGAAAATGTCAGTAGTAGGAAATTCCCCAGCTATTAAAAAACGGTTATCCGGGGAGCTTATCATGTGCCCATTACCTTCCCTTCATCTTCGAGTTCAAAATCATTCAGGTTTATTCTACCCTCAGAAGTGGACAGGCTGTAACGGTCCAGTTGCGTGAAATACTTATGCACACGACATATTAGCCTCAACTTTTTTCCTTCGGGCTTATTTGAAATCAACAACCTCCATTCTGAAGAATGGGCATTAGAAAATGTTATTGTGAATAAGAGTTCCTGTCTGCATCAGACTTTTGATGATTACTCCATCTCAATCTTTGGGTGAAAGATTAGAGATACTAACCTTTGACCCCTGTTTTGAAGAGATAACAACAGCAAGATTGAGAAGATTCACAACCTACCAGATATTCCAAATAGTTCTACAGCATGAGCATCAGGTGGTTCTTATCAGCATTTGTGAAATTGGTAAATTTCGTTTTCGACTTTTGATTACTGATTATGAAAGGTCTTCATAAGAAAACAGAATATAGTCAGGTGTTTTTACTTCCCTCACTATACGTAGTATAATATAGTGTAAGGTAAATATCGTAATCAGCTCAAAAAAATGTTTACGGATATATCCGTTTTAAGCATATGTAAATCGATCTAAACAACTTTTGACACGATGATGGGCCGTTCCTATTGGTCGTATTGATTTGAAATTCTGCAGATCGCTTCAGAGCTGTGAATAGAAACTGTATTGTTTTTGGGTGTGGTAGCCCCATCTTGAATAGTATCTCTTACATCCATCTTCATTTTTTCAAATGAAATTATAGAATTTTATTAATCCGTAAGGGCTACAGTGTTTTTCTGGTTATAAATATATATCACCCGTATATATTTTACCTGCAGAAGTGTCCTTAATTCTCATTTCAAGATTCGAGTGACGTCATCGATGTGACGTCACTATATATTTTATGCTTTTCTTCTGTGGTACATCTCGATTGCTCGTAAGATAGTAACCTGACAGCAGGTGTCTGTGTCAAACACGGAGTGGAATACATTATTAACTAAGCAAGTTTTTCACATATTAGTCTGAAATGATTGTCATTATTGTTTGACTTATAATTTGAGCTACCAATGAATCAGGCCAGATCATAATTTAAACAAAATAACTGTGTGCTGAGGAATGTACATAATGATAGCGTCTATACTCAACAGACGCTGAGTAACCGGCATCTAAACGTTTCACTGTATTTTTTGGAATCGGTAGAAAGTGAATATTATTGAAACTAGAATAAGAGTTGTGGGAAGTAGGTACTTTCAACGTCGATTTGTGAGCGTCCACGACATTGCGTACTTCCTATCAATCCAGCTACCTAAGATTTCTCAACAACCGTTCGACCTGAGTAGCCGGAATCTGAAAGTTTTACTGTATATTCTGGACGCTCAGATGACGCTTCTTGAACGGACGCTTAGAAATCGGTAGAGTGAAAAATTTAAAAATAGTTTGCCACGAAATTAAGCCTATGTACTTATTACGATCTCAAAACTTCAGAGGTGGAAGATATTCATACGTTATAGTAGGGATTGCGTGATAAATATGTGGTGGATGCTCAGAGTAGGAATTGTGAGAGGACGCTCTGAAAATAGCGAGATGTAAATATATATATATATATATATATATATATATATATATATATATATATATATATATATATATATATATATATATATATATATATATGTTTCTTCTTAGGTTCTCGCGGACGTAATGTGTAGAACTGAATTCTCGGGTATTGATCCGCGTTGTGTGGTTTCGGTCCTCAAAAGAACCAATTTCACGACGTTTCGGCAAAGTCGCATTTGCCATCTTCAGGTGATTCGACCGTAGAGTCTGGAAAATCTAGGCGAACTGACGCTTACTTGGAGGGACAGATATTTATATCCCCCGTTATGCTTGACCTTTGGACTTTCGAACTATTTCACGCTTGGTTGATTTCTACGTGTTTGGCTCCGAGTGACACGTTTGGATGACGTCATTGCGACGCTGGAATCAGCCGGTAAGTTTGCGTGATCTGTTGCACGTGCACTGGATACCACGTTCTCTCTTGTTTTTGGTTGTATCTTCCGACTTTCTAAAGCGGGTTTCCATGTTGCTGGTAATCTTAGTCCGTCATCTCGTTTGTTGAGACTATGTGGACGTTTCTCGATCTCTATTGCCTCCCTGGTTATTCTGGTGTAGAAGTGTTCAATGTTGGCTAGAGTCTTTGTGCCGCTAAAGTTGATCATATGGCCAGTACTTCTTACACGTTCAGCTAGTGAAGACGTGGTTTCGTTTTTCGACACAGCGTTTGCATGTTCAGTCTTTCGCACATCAATGCGTCTGTTGGTCTGTCCGATGTATGTCTTTTCACAATTACCACATGGCACCTCGTACACTCCTTGGCATTCTAGAGGAATTCTGTCTTTTGGATTCCGAAGAACATTTTTGATTCTCCTATCTGTTGTGAAGGTTGTTTTGATATCATGACGGCTCAGTATTCTGCAGATTTTGTCAGTTGTGCCTTTTATGTAAGGTAGAAAAGCGTTTCCCACTGGTTGATCTTCATCGTTGACATCCTTCTCATTTTTGCGTTGAGAGTTATGAATCTGTTTTCTTAAATAGCCATTCATCCTAAGGGCTGCTCGGATGGTTTCCATTTCTCCATCGAAGTTCTCCGCATCAGCGAGACGTTTTGACCTATTCATGAGGGTATTTACGACTGATTGTAGCTGGGATGGATGGTGATGCGAGTTACTATTCAAATATCGGTTCGTGTGGGTCTTTTTTCTGAATACTGTATGTCCCAAACTGCCGTCAGTTTTCTTTGTTACCAAAACATCTAGAAATGGTAATTGGTTGTTCTCTTCGGCTTCTATTGTGAATTATATCTGGTCATGGATTCCATTCAGGTGATCGAGAAACCCTCTTAGTTGTCCTTCTCCATGTGGCCAAATAACGAAAATATCATCTACATATCTGAGCCAAAGTTTGGGTTTTAGTTGCGCTGTATTAAGAGCTTTAATTTCAAAATCCTCCATGAAAAGATTTGCGATCACTGGTGAGATTGGTGATCCCATCGGTGCTCCTTCGATTTGCCTATATCGCTGTCCCTCGTACATGAAGTAAGTATTGGCTACACAGTGTTTGGCCAAGTCAATAATGTATCCTTCCGGTTTGTATCTATGTTGGATGATCTCTAGGGCTTCGTTTATGGGTACTTGTGTGAACAAGGATGCTACGTCGAAGCTTACTAATATGTCGTCAGGTCCTACTATTTGCATATCTAGAAGTTCGATAAAGTGTTCCGCGTTCCTCACATACGATGATGTTGTCTCAAAGTGCGGTTGTAACTTCTTGGCTAGGAATCTAGCTAATGCATGTGATGGTGAGCCGATAGAGCTTACTATTGGTCTCAGAGGTACTGCTGGCTTGTGTATTTTTGGGAGACCATACAGTTTCGGACATCTGGATGATTTTTCTCTTGGAATGAGATGTAACTCTAACTCAGGGTCGATAGGAGATGCCTTGATTTTCGCTTTCGTTGTTTTCTCTAGATATGCAGTGGGATCAGACCTAATCTTCTTGTAAGTCGGATCGTCCAATAGCGCAGCCATCTTGGTTCTGTAGTCAATTGTGTTCATGACAACGGTTGGATTTCCTTTATCTGCTGGTAGGATGATGATGCTTTCGTTTTCTCGAAGAGCTTTCAGTGCTAGGAACTCGTCGTGTGAAATGTTCCTTTTAGGTGGCTTCGAGGTTCGTAGAATACGCGACACATCTTGGCGAATAATCTCTGCTTCACTTTTATCCTGCAGCGAAGTTATAGCAGATTCCACGTTGCAAATGATGTCTTCCAATGGAATGCGTGCCGGTGCAATAGCGAAGTTAAAACCTTTAGCAAGGACATCCATGGAGGCCTTATTCAAAGAATGGTCGGATAAGTTATGGACAACTTTGACAGGATCTATGTTTGTGCTGTCTCCCTCAGGTTTCTGGGTGTCTTTCAGATGATTGAACTTCTTCTTCTGTTTCTCTATAGTTATTTCAGTGTTTTTCTCTGTTCTGAACTCGGCAAGCTGGTCAATTCTTTTCCAAAGTAAAGGATTGATTTCATTGCTGAGATAGAGGTGAACACGTAGTAGCTTGCTGTCAGTATTATCCAGAATTCTTCTTGTTTGGTGAATGGCATCTCGAAGCAGTGCAAAACTCGTTCTTCTCAAGATGTTCTTCGTACTAGTTGTCTTTGTGTGATACGAAAGTTTCATACAGGTTGGAATAATCTTCTGGTCCCGGCAGCGGCGTAGAAAGGTAAGGTCGCACAAAAGTTTCGATCTCTTTGTTCTCAACTTCTCGAAACTTCTTGTTTGATGGAAAACCTCCTCCCCGTAGAGGTTAATTATGTTTCTTCTTAGGTTCTCGCGGACGTAATGTGTAGAACTGAATTTTCGGGTATTGATCCGCGTTGTGTGGTTTCGGTCCTCAAAAGAACCAATTTCACGACGTTTCGGCAGAGTCGCATTTGCCATCTTCAGGTGATTCGACCGTAGAGTCTGGAAAATCTAGGCGAACTGACGCTTACTTGGAGGGACAGGTATTTATATCCCCCGTTATGCTTGACCTTTGGACTTTCGAACTATTTCACGCTTGGTTGATTTCTACGTGTTTGGCTCCGAGTGACACGTTTGGATGACGTCATGGCGACGCTGGAATCAGCCGGCAAGTTTGCGTGATCTGTTGCACGTGCACTGGATACCACGTTCTCTCTTGTTTTTGGTTGTATCTTCCGACTTTCTAAAGCGGGTTTCCATGTTGCTGGTAATCTTAGTCCGTCATCTCGTTTGTTGAGACTATGTGGACGTTTCTCGATCTCTATTGCCTCCCTGGTTATTCTGGTGTAGAAGTGTTCAATGTTGGCTAGAGTCTTTGTGCCGCTAAAGTTGATCATATGGCCAGTACTTCTTACATGTTCAGCTAGTGAAGACGTGGTTTCGTTTTTCGACACAGCGTTTGCATGTTCAGTCTTTCGCACATCAATGCGTCTGTTGGTCTGTCCGATGTATGTCTTTTCACAATTACCACATGGCACCTCGTACACTTCTTGGCATTCTAGAGGAATTCTGTCTTTTGGATTCCGAAGAACATTTTTGATTTTCCTATCTGTTGTGAAGGTTGTTTTGATATCATGACGGCTCAGTATTCTGCAGATTTTGTCAGTTGTGCCTTTTATGTAAGGTAGAAAAGCGTTTCCCACTGGTTGATCTTCATCGTTGACATCCTTCTCATTTTTGCGTTGAGAGTTATGAATCTGTTTCCTTGAATAGCCATTCATCCTAAGGGCTGCTCGGATGGTTTCCATTTCTCCATCGAAGTTCTCCGCATCAGCGAGACGTTTTGACCTTGTCATGAGGGTATTTACGACTGATTGTAGCTGGGATGGATGGTGATGCGAGTTACTATTCAAATATCGGTTCGTGTGGGTCTTTTTTCTGAATACTGTATGTCCCAAACTGCCGTCAGTTTTCTTTGTTACCAAAACATCTAGAAATGGTAATTGGTTGTTCTCTTCGGCTTCTATTGTGAATTTTATCCGATCATGGATTCCATTCAGGTGATCGAGAAACCCTCTTAGTTGTCCTTCTCCATGTGGCCAAATAACGAAAATATCATCTACATATCTGAGCCAAAGTTTGGGTTTTAGTTGCGCTGTATTAAGAGCTTTAATTTCAAAATCCTCCATGAAAAGATTTGCGATCACTGGTGAGATTGGTGATCCCATCGGTGCTCCTTCGATTTGCCTATATCGCTGTCCCTCGTACATGAAGTAAGTATTGGCTACACAGTGTTTGGCCAAGTCAATAATGTATCCTTCCGGTTTGTATTTATGTTGGATGATCTCTAGGGCTTCGTTTATGGGTACTTGTGTGAACAAGGATGCTACGTCGAAGCTTACTAATATGTCGTCAGGTCCTACTATTTGCATATCTAGAAGTTCGATAAAGTGTTCCGCGTTCCTCACATACGATGATGTTGTCTCAAAGTGCGGTTGTAACTTCTTGGCTAGGAATCTTGCTAATGCATGTGATGGTGAGCCGATAGAGCTTACTATTGGTCTCAGAGGTACTGCTGGCTTGTGTATTTTTGGGAGACCATACAGTTTCGGACATCTGGATGATTTTTCTCTTGGAATGAGATGTAACTGTAACTCAGGGTCGATAGGAGATGCCTTGATTTTCGCTTTCGTTGTTTCCTCTAGATATGCAGTGGGATCAGACCTAATCTTCTTGTAAGTCGGATCGTCCAATAGCGCAGCCATCTTGGTTCTGTAGTCAATTGTGTTCATGACAACGGTTGCATTTCCTTTATCTGCTGGTAGGATGATGATGCTTTCGTTTTCTCGAAGAGCTTTCAGTGCTAGGAACTCGTCGTGTGAAATGTTCCTTTTAGGTGGCTTCGAGGTTCGTAGAATACGCGACACATCTTGGCGAATAATCTCTGCTTCACTTTCATCCTGCAGCGAAGTTATAGCAGATTCCACGTTGCAAATGATGTCTTCCAATGGAATGCGTACCGGTGCAATAGCGAAGTTAAAACAAGCAAGGACATCCATGGAGGCCTTATTCAAAGAATGGTCGGATAAGTTATGGACAACTTTGACAGGATCTATGTTTGTGCTGTCTCCCTCAGGTTTCTGGGTGTCTTTCAGATGATTGAACTTCTTCTTCTGTTTCTCTATAGTTATTTCAGTGTTTTTCTCTGCTCTGAACTCGGCAAGCTGGTCAATTCTTTCCCAAAGTAAAGGATTGATTTCATTGCTGAGATAGAGGTGAACACGTAGTAGCTTGCTGTCAGTATCATCCAGAATTCTTCTTGTTTGGTGAATGGCATCTCGAAGCAGTGCAAAACTCGTTCTTCTCAAGATGTTCTTCGTACTAGTTGTCTTTGTGTGATACGAAAGTTTCATACAGGTTGGAATAATCTTCTGGTCCCGGCAGCGGCGTAGAAAGGTAAGGTCGCACAAAAGTTTCGATCTCTTTGTTCTCAACTTCTCGAAACTTCTTGTTTGATGGAAAACCTCCTCCCCGTAGAGGTTAATTATGTTTCTTCTTAGGTTCTCGCGGACGTAATGTGTAGAACTGAATTCTCGGGTATTGATCCGCGTTGTGTGGTTTCGGTCCTCAAAAGAACCTATTTCATGACGTTTCGGCAAAGTCGCATTTGCCATCTTCAGGTGATTCGACCGTAGAACAAACGTGTCACTCGGAGCCAAACACGTAGAAATCAACCAAGCGTGAAATACTTTGAAAGTCCAAAGGTCAAGCATAACGGGGGATATAAATACCTGTCCCTCCAAGTAAGCGTCAGTTCGCCTAGATTTTCCAGACTCTACGGTCGAATCACCTGAAGATGGCAAATGCGACTTTGCCGAAACGTCGTGAAATCGGTTCTTTTGAGGACCGAAACCACACAACGCGGATCAATACCCGAGAATTCAGTTCTACATATATATATATATATATATATATATATATATATATATATATATATATATATATATATATATGTTCTGCTTCAGGTTTCCGCGAGCGTTATATGCTGGGTTGGGTTGCCGGGATATACTCCGCGTTGTCGTAGATTGGTTTCGAAAGAAACCGTTGATATGACGACGTTTCGGCATGATCTCATGTGCCATCTTCAGGTATTCTCTTCAGGGCTGCTGCTCTGCTTCGAGTTACCTTGAAACAGATTATTTACAGAAAACTGAACTGCTTGCAATGGATTCTTTTACTTACTCTGAAATAAGGAAAGATCCAACTACATCAGTCCAAAATTCATATAGCACTTTAATAAAAACTTTAAAATCAAAAGAACAACTAAATGATATAGAATATAAAAAACTAATTATTTATAATTCTATTTGCCCAAAATTGTATTGTTTACCCAAAATTCACAAAGACAATTGTCCATCACGGAAAGTTGTCAGTTCAATCAATGCCATCACTTATAATATATCAAAATTTTTACCTGATATTTTATCACTTTCATTAAAGGAAAATACCGATTATAATATAAAAGATACTTTCTGTTTTGTAAATAAAATAATAGGATTTCAATTGCCTGATAACTATGTATTAATATCATTAGATGTAGTTTCTCTGTTCACAAATATCCCGTTAGATTTGGTCATGAAAATACTAAATTTGAAGTGAGATGAAATCAAGGATTACACAGCATTATCTGAAGATAATTTTTTGAATCTCTTAGACTTCATTTTTGATAATACTTATTTCAGTTTTAATGATAGAATTTATAGACAGATTTTCTGAACTCCTATGGGTTCACCTATTAGCCCGATTTTAGCAACTATTGTTTTGGATTATGTATTTTGAGCTGCCTTTCATTTTCGAATATGTAGATGACATAATTACGTCAGTACCATGTGATTCAATTCATACTACTTCAGATATTTTCAATTCCTACAATATAAATCTACAATTCCCCATTGAAGTAGAACAAAATAATAGTGTACCTTTCCTAGATACGAAAAAAATAAGAAGTGCAGACAACAAAATAATGTTAGACTGGTACCAAAAGACTACTGCATCAGACAGATTTTTGAATTATTTTTCAAATCATCCACCTAAACAAAGATATAATACTATAATTGCTATAAAAGATAGAGTGACACATATTAGTGTTCCAAGTTTTTTGAAGAAAAACTTAAGCAAAATGTATTACATTTTTCTTAACAACGGCTACCTCAAATCTATTCAAAAAAAATTATATATAACTCAAATTTTTTTGATGGCCCTACAGATGACAAGGTGAAACAAAAAATATTCTATCAAAAAATACAACACATTAATGCTTTATCTCAAAGTGTTATAAGTCTTTTCAAAAATTTTAATAACATAAAAATTGCTAGATACAATCCTACAACAAATCGTCAATTATTTTCAGAAGTGAAGGATAGAAATCAACTCTTGTTTGAAAGTGATGTAATATACAATATTTGTTGTCATGATTGCGTTGGTTGTTATGTGGATCAAACTGGACAATGGTTAAAACAACGTTTAACTCAACACAAAGGTGATGGTCGTTTGGGAAAAAAAAACATGTGCTGTGGTTGAACATTGCTTAAATACAGGTCATAATTTTGATTATTCTACTGTTGAAATATTAAAAGAGGTCAACAATTATGAAAATTGGTTATTTCTTAAGATGTGTCACATAAACAAAACAACAAACGTTATGAATAAAAAGACAGATACCAACAAACTGAGTGATATTTATTGCAATATTTTAAAACAATGTAATGTTTTTTGTGAATGTATCATTTTGAAACCTCTGTATAGTCCAATTCAAATTCCTTTCAACTGTATCAATTAGTTTGTTTCGATTATGTTGATATCAATAAAAAAAATGAATGAATAAATTTTAAAAACTCCATAACAAACGACAAACAGATGTGTTATCACTGTTAATTTCATTTGCTTCGCATTTTCTGTTGAATCATCGACTGCTTCGTACCAAATTGATTGTTTCCACCGTTTTGACAACTATTAATAATGCAACATCAACATAAATGTTGAACTAATACATGGACCTCTAATATTTTGTAAGTAATTTTAATTTGTTTTTAGTTATTGACTTACTTAAAATTTTAAATTGTTTTCTTATGTTTCTTGTAGTGTCTCCTGAAAAAGTCACGAATATATGACGAAATATTGAGAATTTTAAAATAATTGAGTATTAATTCAGCATCCCTGATAATAATATCGAATAATTCACATATATATTTATATATATATATATATATATATATATATGCTTTTTTTTTTAACATTCAAACCTGGTCGGGGCTGCTGCGAGCTCCGACGACATCGCAGCAGTCGCGCCAGAAGAAACCTAAAAGGCGGTTAACCGAAGCTACTCCTCCCCTCCGGTCGGTAAGTAGCTTCAGGTTCCTAAATCGTGTGCCCTAAGTATTCTAATTGAACCCAGAATGACTGCCTTTTGCATCCGGTCTATCAAGATCTGCGCCGAGTTCCTACAGGCCGGAATGATCTTCAAGTTTGTGGCCTGGGTATAGCGTGCGAAGCTCGAACAGGAGATCTTGATATTTTGTCATTTTTCTTCCTCTTTCAAGACTATGTTCTTCTCTACCGGAGCGGAGAATTCGATGACATACATAGTCTTGATTAGTTCATGGAGGAGGACAACGTCAGGCCTATTTGCTTGTATGAACCTGACGGTCGGAAACGGATAATTCCAGAAGATCTGGCATTTTTCGTTTCCGACAACGGACTCAATATCTCCTGGCATGTAAGGTAGCGCCGGCTCTTGGTCTATTCCGTACGAGTGCCTTAGATGGTAATACAGCACCCGTAGGGCCCTTGGAAAGATTGCGAAAAGGTATACATTGGCCAATCTTCACAATACCTCGAAAAAAGGTTGAATGGGCACAAATATACCAAAAAATTCATCAACTGCGCTCAATAAACATGTAAAAGACACTAACCATACATTCGACTACAACAATACAAAAATTTTAAATATTGAAACAAACGATAACAAACGCTTGATATAGGAATCTATTCAAATTAAAAAGAACAATTGTGTAGATGACAAAATAGATTCCAATCTTTCGAAACTTTATAATAATCTAATTCAAACTTAACAGAATTTTATTAGTTTGAAGTGCCACTTTCCACTTGTCTATTCAAAATTCAACCTAGAAAAGATAAAGTATTATTTAATTATGACACTATGAGTAACAATTTTGAGGTTAAATTCCATAGAATTATCTTAAACTTGAATAGTTGATTATGATAGATCGGAAGTGTTTATCATAGAATAACTAATTCATACAATACTCATAGATATTTATAATTGTACAATCTTAAAATATCTTGTATTTAATCAAATTCAATCCATTTCAAATTGTAATTAGCCATACATTACTCTTTCACACACAACCGATCCAATGTTTTCTGCAGTTTTAATTGGATCTTAAAACATTCATTAATCGAAATCATCTATTCTTTTCTAAATTACATGGAAACACTAATTCACATTTTGATAAAGACAATAAACATTGTCGAAACGTCAAACAGAATTTTTATTTCATTTTCAGTATATATACGAACCAATATACCAAGAAAACATACAAATATACAAAGACTTTTTCGTCTTTGGGGACAGTCCCCGAACATTTCAACATACGCAACGGTATCTCCAGGGACCCTCATGTTGGAGGACAGTTACGGGAAACTTTGAGGACCGTTATGGGAAACTTTGAGGACACACGTCTCAAGTATTAAATATAACAATTGACACAAATCTCCCATTCAAGTATATTCAGATATAGTTTGAATATCGGTTTGCATGCACAGAAAACATTATCTCCTAGCAACTGCAACAAAGAAATAAATTAATATTATTTCCCCTACGTGTAATTCCTATTCATGGCCTAATCTATTAAATTTAGTAATTTTCTTGTTATTCAGCCATTTTTAATGTTTATACACTTTGGAAAGTTGTTCTGTCTTGGAAAGTGTAAATACGTGTGAGCTTGGTTATCTTAGATCAAACAAAACAAACGTAAAATTATTATGTATTATATAATATGTTCTCTGTAACAAATATCAAACATATCGGTAGCGAAAGAATGAGAAGTGACCACAAACTAAAAAAAAACGTCTGGTTGGGCATATAGATAATATAATACGAATATGAGTTGGGGGAGGTGCAGGACTGTTTGTTTACTTTCCTATCATTCACCAAAATATTTTTGAATGTGCTACTTATATCGCTTTCGGAGATCGTTGATCAATGACTTTACGTCAGCTTTGTCCCACTGACGGGCTCGAGGAAAGAGTAAAACAGCTGTCTGAGACTATAGGACGTCACTGTTCAACCTGGTGAATCAAAACTTTGTACACGACACGAAATGTGACATTGGTTGAATCTGTATTTCGTATTTGAATCAGAATTGGATTATGATTTTCCACTGTTGAGGTGGAGAATACAATACATTTCTATCGAATGCGAGTCCATTACATATTATAGGACAAATATCAACTTTTCGTGAAGCAAATTAAATGTACGCTGTATTGTATTCACTGATTCGCCACATACAAATTTGATAGGTTAGACATTCCCTCACTTATTTTTCTACCAAGCATTCCAACTCGAAAGATGGAAAGAACGTTATCAACCAGAATTAGAATAACAGTTCAATAAAAAGATGCGAATTATCAATCCGAAAGTAGAATCTCACCAAAAAACGCAGCTGTAGTGTTGACCGCCGCCATGATGAAACTGATGTTTTGCAGCGCAGTTTATGTAGTCAGTGAGTTATTACCGTTATTACTAACAATTCTTGCTACAAATATACATGCTACCATTAGATTATTATGGATTATATTCAAACGAAATTTAATAGTGTTTTGAAAATGAAAGTTCCCCCTTTCGTGATTTTAATTACTTTGAATAAACAGTTCTCAATAAATCGCTGCAGATCTCATAATCATAATGCCAAGGTTGGAACAAAATATTTGCGACATATATATAATAGCTACATCATCTTTAAAAGGCAAATACCACTGTTACTATTGTCCTAACACAAACATCTTTGTGGTCAGTGGGTTATTACCTGTGTCTATGGTAATAACTCACTTACTACATAAACTGCGCTGCAAAACATCAGAGTTTCATCATGGCGGCGGTCGACACTACAGCTGCATTTTTTGGTGTGATTCTACTTTAGGAATGATAATTCGCATCTTTTAATCGAACTGTTATTCTTATTCTGGTTGATAACGTTCTTTCCATCTTTCAAGTTAGAATGCTTGGTAGGAACATAAGTGAGGGAATGTCTAACCTGCAAATTTGTATATGGCGAATCACTGAATACAATACAGCGTAAATTGAATTTGCTCCCCGAAAAGTTGATATTTGTCCTATAATATATAATGGACTCGCATTCGATAGAAATGGACGGTTGCAAACAAATATGGTAATTCGGAGATAGTTTTTGTGTTAGCTAAGCTACAGAAATCTAGTAATTTTATTATCAATGTACAAGGAAGCTGCAATAAATTTTATGTGAGGTTTGGTTCATCCCTCTTCTAAACGTTTATCTGCTAAACAAACCAAAAGCTGCTGTTTCGGCCAAATCTCCACCTAATTGAATGAAGATTTTAATGGAAATAGGTCATGCTGGTTACATATTGCTGTTCAGCTAAATGTATTGGCTAATTTATTTTGCCCAAATTTTACGAAATTTCCTTTGCGCCACACTACGATAGTGTAACTTCAAAATTCCATCTTTCACTTTTGTTGAACTAGCTCATATTGATATGCTTAAAATAATCATCATATAATACTGTAAAACATAGGTATATTGATTAGTATCTTATTCTTAGTAGGTATTTATTATTTATTTGATCACTGCAATCTTAGAGCTAACTAATTTGATCTTATTTTGACCATATACTTCATAGTTTATATTCAATTTCAATTTTTCAGAAATAATAAAGCTAACCTAACTCATTACATTCTCAGATGATGCAAATATACCACCTTTGCACTGTAAGTTCATGAAATATTTGTTATAAGAAGAATTAAATAAGATTTCTGAAGGGTAAAAATTAGCTTCTTCAAACACTAATTCCAGAGTGCTACAATAAAGTACAATATTGAACTTTTAAAATTTACTGAAACTGAAAACATACATGGCCAACCATAAGAAGTTTGGGGCAAATTATCTACCTGATCACGGAAAACTGACAATAGTGACAATATCTCTCTTAATCTGGCGATTTCAGAAAAAGGAAGTATTCACAAGATTTATAGGGTTTTGTAGGAATTCCTGCTATAGAAGACAATACAGGACGCTTTATTTGGAATGAACAAGTTTTGGTCTACTTAAATAATTCATCAATAACATTTGTTACTATTCGTACACCCTGTATAATTTTGCTAACTGTTCATTTAGCATTTTGCAGTTTCTTATTGTCCCTCTCTGATAATGATTCCCAAAAGAGTTATTCCAATACGAGATGTCTCCATGTTAAACTCAATGTTTTTCCACAGTGATACATATTGCATTATTTGTAAAAAACTGGAGAAACTCTCAAAGTAGATACCTATGCGTTTTGGGAATATATTTTATTACAACATGAACTTCTTCTCTCAAGCAGTATGTAAAAATCATATACGTTCTATTTTGAAGAAAATTAAGTTTATACCAACTGCCGGTAGAATCGGAAGTTTGATTCAGTCGGTAATATTAAGATAGAACATACCTATACGAAAACCCCATGCCATAAATTTTAGAGTGAAATCTCTATTGGATTCTGAAAAACGTCTGATGAGCCATCCACTGTCTATCACCCTATATAATTCAAATATGTTACTTAATATTATAAGAATTAAGCTCTCCCAATTGCAGAAACTGGGAATATTACTTTCAGTTTGAAATTGAGTAATTTCAATACAATGTTACTTTGTTACCAGATGAGAAAAATCCTGGTCGAAGGTTTCCTGAGATATTTCTACAATTATGTCATTTATGTCTTACATAATTTTCACCACAAAAAAAATGGATAAGATGTTTCCATATACCAAGACACCAAAACAAAAATTATAATCTTGCGGAATCTGAAATGCAGTATCCACATATTGACAACGTACAATAATATTTTTTCCATATACATGATTCATTCATTGTTCAATGCCGTGATAAAGAAATTTCAGATATTCCATCTATCTGATTTTATGATCTTTTATGGCTCAGAGAATTACCCAGTACCCAACGTTTATTATCCCTTGAAATCTGTTTGTTATATTTATGATATCTGTTCCTGTTATGAACAACTTAGCTAAGTTTTAGTATGTTTTGTCGAATCATGTCAGAATAGGGCAATACAATATTCGTTTCTGACACTCATCAAGTATAATTTGATTCTATTTGAATTTTATAAAAAAATGTTTCAACGCAATTACATGGGAAATACTCTCAACCTTTGCTAATCATTTTTTACAAACTGGTCATGATTTCCCTAATTTAGATAGCCTAAGCATTTCGCATAACCAAACCAGAGATTTTAAATTGAATTAGGATCAATAGAGATTTATAAAGGTGTCAAAAACTTTGATAAAAATATCCTCAATGATCAGTTAGACCTATATCAAAGTGATCTTTTCATGTGTCTTTCGAACCGCTCTCAAAATAATTCTTAGAATATTAAATTATAATCTCACTAATTCACAAATTGTTACATGTTTACTATGTAATACTGTACTTTCCTAGGATCTACCTGTTTTTGGAATTTCCGTTGATCCCTTAATCTCAACCCTACTTTACTCTTTTCTGTTTATACATGAACTGTTTCATTGATTTCTTCATAATTTTCTAATTGTTTGATAATGTCACTCCGGTGTTGAAACTATAGTTGCGTTTTCACGTTATTATTAATAAAAGTGGTATAAAAACAAAGTAGTTATTCTTTCATGTAATCAAAATGATAAACTACAATAAAGTAACGGCTTCCACCATCGATTTTTCAAATAATCTAATTCTACCATATATTTCATAATAGTTTAATATCATTTGAGTACTTAGTTGAAAAATTACCAATAAAAGTTGTTAACGGAAAGAATTGAACTCAGAATACTTATCTGATTTCGAAACTTTCATATATCCTTACTTAGAATAGTGAACCACTCCATATTTCATGTTGGGGATGGAATATTTCTGCATAAGCAATAAAAAAATATTGTATTCGAACAATATATTGAATTACAACAGAATTGTCTTCATAAAACATAAATAAAGGAAGATTTTATAGATGAATAATATTCTTGATGAACTTAACGATTTCTCATAATGCTTGACAATTATATTCAGATTCAGACTGTTTTCACTTTTCGTTCCTCTCCAAATTTCTGAAATTTCTAAAAAAATTATGATATTGAGTTGATATTACTTTTATTTCAGATAAATATTTTAAATGTTCATATTTCTTGTTTGTTAGTGTTAACAGTTTCTCATAAAGTTTCTTTATTGTAATGTCTTTCAAATCAACAATGGTTTTTCTACCTTTTTTTAGTATATTGACTTTTTCAAATCCTACAGTTTTCTCGAAGCTGTTCTTGACAAAATTTATATTTGGAAATTCCTGATTTGCTTTTATTATTCTGATTTCATTCCATATAAGTTTTTCACTGTTTTCTTTTTCCCAATTTAACCAAGTATTATGTTGGAGGTGTTTCATGTCCAAAATATTTTCTTGATCAAGCTCTATAACGATATATGGTTGTTCATTTTTGCACGTCCTTACCAGTAGATGTAAATGTGTATAATTCGAGATGATTTTTCAATTACAGAATGGATGGGGTCTCCCTCATTTAGAATATGACCTTTTTCGAGAAAGGTGTGTTCTATCTATATTCCATGTTTTTGAGAAATGTAATCATAGAAAGGAAAAAGATATTTATTTTTATTTTACCCAGTACAGCTATATGAATAAAAAGAGAATTTGGGAACTCCATTGTCTATATTTTGTTCAATGAAGAGAAGTAGACAGCTCACCATCTCCGAACAACACACAAAAAATTTCAATTTTAGTTGATTTGCTATTTCTCTCAGTCTCTGATGGTTGAATCTGTATTTCGTATTTAAATCAGAATTCTATTATGATTTTCCACTGTTGAGGTGGAGAATATAATACATTTCTATCGAATGCGAGTCAATTACATATCATAGGACAAATATCAACTTTTCGGGAAGCAAATTAAATGTACGCTGTATTGTATTCACTGATTCGCCACATACAAATTTGACAGGTTAGACGTTCCCTCACTTATTTTTCTACCAAGCGTTCCAACTCGAAAGATGGAAAGAAGGTTATCAACCAGAATCAGAATAACAGTTCAATAAAAAGATGCGAATTATCAATCCGAAAGTAGAATCTCACCAAAAAACGCAGCTGTAGTGTTGACCGCCGCCATGATGAAACTCTGATGTTTTGCAGCGCAGTTTATGTAGTCAGTGAGTTATTACCGGTATTACTAACAATTCTTGCTACAAATATACTTGCTACAATTAGATTATTACGGATTCTATTCAGACGAAGTTTGATAGTGTTTTGAAAATGTAAGTTCCCCCTTTCGTGATTTTAATTACTTTGAATAAACAGTTCTCAATAAATCGCTGCAGATCTCATAATCATAATGCCAAGGTTGGAACAAAATATTTGCGACATATATATATAATAGCTACATCAGCTTTAAAAGGCAAATACCACTGTTACTATTTTACTATTGTCCTAACACAAACATCTTTGTGGTCAGTGGGTTATTACCTGTGTCTATGGTAATAACTCACTGACTACATAAACTGCGCTGCAAAACATCAGAGTTTCATCATGGCGGCGGCCGACGCTACAGCTGCATGTTTTGGTGTGATTCTACTTTAGGAATGATAATTCGCATCTTTTTATTGGACTGTTATTCTTATTCTGGTTGATAACGTTCTTTCCATCTCTCAAGATAGAATGCTTGGTAGAAACATAAGTGACTAACCTGCAAATTTGTATGTGGCGAATCACTGAATAAAATACAGCGTAAATTGAATTTGCTTCCCGAAAAGTTGATATTTGTCCTATAATATATAATGGACTCGCATTCGATAGAAATGGACGGTTGCAAACAAATATGGTAATTCGGAGATAGTTTTTGTCTTAGCTAAGCTACAGAAATCTAGTAATTTTGATATCAATGTACAAGGAAGCTGCAATAAAATTTATGTGAGGTTTTGTTCATCCCTCTTCTAAACGTTTATTTCCAATCCAAAAACTGCTGTTTCGGCCAAATCTCCACCTAATTGAATGAAGATTTTAATGGAAATAGGTCATGTAGGTTACATATTGCTGTTCAGCTAAATATATTGGCTAATTTATTTTGCCCAAATTTTACGAAATTTCCTTTGCGCCAAATGAAGCATCACTACGATAGTGTAACTTCAAAATTCCATCTTTCACTTTTGTTTAACTGGCTTATATTAATATGCCCAAAATAATCATCATATAATACTGTAAAATATAGGTATATTGATTAGTATCTTACTCTTAGTAGATATTAATTATTTATTTGATCACTGCAATCTTGGAGCTAACTACTTTGTTCTTATTTTGACCATATACTTCATAGTTTATATTCAATTTCAATTTTTCTGAAATAATAAAGCTAACCTAACTCATTACATTATCAGATGATGCAAATATACCACCTTTACATTGTAAGTTCATGAAATATTTGTTATAAGAAGAATTAAATAAGACTACTGAAGGGTAAAAATTGGCTTCTTCAAACGCTTATTCCAGAGTGCTACAATAAAGTACATTATTAAACTTTTAAAATTTACTGAAACTGAAAACGTACATGGCGAACCATAAGAAGTTTGTGGCAAATTATCTACCTGATCACGGAAAACTGACAATAGTGACAATATCTCTCTTAATCTGGCGATTTCAGAAAAAGGAAGTATTCCTGCTGTAGAAGACAATACAGGACGCTTCATTGGGAATGAACAAGTTTTGGTCTACTTAAATAATTTATCAATAAATTTTGTTACTATTCGTACATCCTGTATAATTTTGCTAACTGTACATTTTGCAGTTTTTTATTGTCCCTCTCTGATAATGATTCCCAAAAGAGTCATTCCAATACGAGATGTCTCCATGTTAAACTCAATGTTTTCCACAGTGATACATATTGCATTATTTGTAAAAAAACTGAAGAAACTCTTAAAGTAGATACCTATGCGTTTTGGGAAAAATGTTTTATTACAACATGAACTTCTTCTCTCAAGCAGTATCGAAAAATCAAATACGTTCTATTTTGAAGAAAATTAAGTTTATACCAACTGCCGTTAGAATCGGAAGTTTGATTCAGTCGGTAATATTTCATAAAGACAGAACATACCTATACGAAAACCCCATGTCTTAAATTTTAGAGTGAAATTTCTATTGGATTCTGAAAAACGTCTGATAAGCCATCCACTGTTTATCACCCTATATAATTCAAATATGTTACTTAATGTTATAAGCATTAAGCCCTCCCAATTGCAAAAACTGAGAATATTACTTTCAGTTTAAAATAAAGTAATTTCAATACAATGTTACTTTGTTACCAGATGAGAAAAATCCTGGTCGAACGTCTCCTAAGATATTTCGACCACGTCTTACATAATTTCCACCACAAAAAAAAATGGATAAGATGTTTCCATATACCAAGACACCAAAACAAAAATTATAATCTTGCGGAATCTGAAATGCAGTATCCACTTATTGACAACGTACAATAATATTCTTTCCATATACATGATTCATTCATTGTTCAATGCCGTAATAAAGAAATTTCAGATATTCCATCTATCTGATTTTATGATCCTTTATGGCTCAGAAATTTACCCAGTACCCGACGTTTATGATCCCTTGAAATTTGTTTGTTATATTTATGATATCTGTTACTGTTATGAACAACTTAGCTAAGTTTTACTATGTTTTGTCGAACCATGTCAGAATAGGGCAATACAATATTCGTTTCTGACACTTACCAAGTATAATTTGATTCTATTTGAATTTTATAAAAAAATGTTTCAACGCAATTACATGGGAAATAATCTCAACCTTTGCTAATCATTTTTTACAAACTGGTCATGATTTCCCTAATTTAGATAGCCTAAGCATTTCACATAACCAAACCAGAGATTTTAAATTGAATTAGAATCAATAGAGATTTATAAAGGTGTCAAAAACTTTGATAAAAATATCCTCAATGATCAGTTAGACCTATATCGAAGTGATCTTTTCATGTGTCTTTCAAACCGCTCTCAAAATAATTCTTAAAATATTGAATTATATACACACTAATTCACAAATTGTTACTATGTTTACTATGGTATACTGTACTGTCTTTCAAACCGCTCTTTAAATAATTCTTAGAATATTAAATCATAATCGCACTAATTCACAAATTGTTACATGTTTACTATGTAATACTGTACTTTCCTAGGATCTACCTGTTTTTGGAATTTCCGTTGATTCCTTAATCTCAACCCTACTTTACTCTTCTCTATTTATACTTGAACTGTTTCATTGATTTATCCATAATTTTCTAATTGTTTGATAATGTCACTCCGGTGTTGAAACTATAGTTACGTTTTCACGTTATTATTAATAAAAGTGGTATAAAAACAAAGTAGTTATTCTTTCATGTAATCAAAATGATAAATTATCATAAAGTAACGGTTTCCACAATCGATTTTTTAAATAATCTGATTCTACCATATATTTCATAATAGTTCAATATCATTTAGTACTTAGTTGAAAGTTTACCAATAAAGGTTGTTTCGGCAAAAATTGGACTCAGAATACTTATCCGAATTCGAAAGTTTCATATGTCCTTACTTAGAATAGTGAACCAATCTATATTTTATGTTGGGGATGGAATATTTCTGCATAAGCAATAAAAAAAATATTGTATTCGAACAATATATTGAATTACAACGGAATTGTCTTCATAAAACATAAATAAAGGAAGATTTTATAGATGAATAATATTCTTGATGAACTTAAAGATTTCTCATAATGCTTGACAATTATATTCAGATTCAGACTGTTTGCACTTTTCGTTCCTCTCCAAATTTCTGAAATTTCTAAAAAAATTGTGATATTGAGTTAATATCACTTTTATTTCAGATAAATATTTCAAATGTTCGTATTTATTGTTTTTTAGTGGTAACAGTTTCTCATAAAGTTTCTTTATTGTAATGTCTTTCAAATCAACAATGGTTTTTCTATCTTTTTTTAGTATATTGACTTTTTCAAATCCTACAGTTTTCTCGAAGCTGTTCTTGACAAAATTTATATTTGGAAATTCCTGATTTGCTTTTATTATTCTGATTTCATTCCAAATAAGTTTTTCACTGTTTTCTTTTTTCCCAATTTAACCAAGTATTTCGTTGGAAGTGTTTCATGTCCAAAATATTGTCTTGATCAAGCTCTATAACGATATATTCCTTTTTGCACGTCCTTACCAGTAGATATAAATGTGTATAATTCGAGATAATTTTTCGATTACAGAATGGATGGGGTCTCCCTCATTTACAATATGACCTTTTTCGAGAAAGGTGTGTTCTATTTATATTCCATGATTCTGAGAAATGTAACCATAGAATGGAAAAAGATATTTATTTTTATTCTACCCAGTATGCTATATGAATAAAAAGAGAATTTGGGAACTCCATTGTCTATATTTTGTTCAATGAAAAGAAGTAGACAGCTCTCCATCTCCGAACAACACAAAAAATGCAATTTTAGTTAGATTTGCTATTTCTCTCAGTCTCTGATAAGAAGACTCTCTTGGGATTAGCTCCCTCCCTGATAACTTTTCAGGAAATTTCTATATTTGCAAATATATATATATATATATATACCAAACCCACTTCTATCGGGGTTCTACTCCCTTTCATCATTTTCACAATCTTACTGCCAGGTATGACCGACAGCACCACCTTTGAAGATCCATGTTTCATCAAGATAAACAAATTGATATAAACTTTCAGTTTCACTTCCTTCATTATACGTGGTATACAGTGTGACGGAAGTATTATAATCGCCTCAACAAAGAATTTCCTGATTTTTCCGTTTTGAGCATTTCTGGATCGATCTAGATTGTTTCTGACATAATTGCTCCTTTCCGATTTGTCCTATCGATTTGAAATTTTGCAGATAGCTTGTAAGTGGTGAATAATGTGATGTTTTGGGCGAGGTAGCCCAGTTTCAAGTGGTATTTCTATTCAGTTCTTCAAATGGAATTAAGTATTTTATTGAACCGTAAGGGCAACCGTATTTCTTTGGCTATGAGTATATATATCACACGTATATGTTTAACCTGCAGAAGTTACCGAAATTCTCATTTTAGGATTCAAGTTACTTCATAGAATTGTGGAGATGCAGTACGTCTAGGTTTCAATACCATAATAATAATACACTATTGATTTTTAGGTTCATATGCTGCATCAAAGAGAAAATTTGATGGAATTTGTACAACGTTAAAACTTTATTTCAACTTCTGCTACCCGTTTTTGTGGTTATAACTTTACAACTAATGATTATTAATTTATTCATGTAACAGTCTAGAAACCTCAAATACCTGATACCTGATGATCAAAAGCACAATTCTGCAAAGCAAGTTGCTGTATCATGAACTTCACATTCACCTAATGATTATAGTCATCTTCAATCGATCATGGTATCATTAGTATCCTTCAAATGATATGAAAGAACCTGAATATTGCTTCATAATTTCGTTTTCAAAAAATTATTTCATTGAAAGTCACAATCAACATCACGAGCTACTTGTTTTGTCAAATTAGAAGTATAAATGAATCTTTTACATGTTATAATGTGAATAATGATTTCACATAACACTGCCCTTTAGTTCCAGCTCCGTAGAGTATCTCTCGAGGACGCTTGATATACAAAGTTTTTTTCTCTCATTTTATATAATTACATAGCTACTTTTTTTCGAACTTCTGGTGAACACTAGAACTATTTGGAAATTATACTTGAGCTTCCAAACAATTTGTTTTACTTTACGTAATAAATAAAATAGTGAAAAGAAAACAATTTTGATTGTAATAAAATTTATTATATAACGATGCTTCAAATCCGCAATAGCATATGATACCCTATTTAATTATTATGTGAGCAGAGGATGGTAAGACTCGGATAAAATCAGTGACTACAATTTTCATGTTTTTACTAGCATGATATGATATGATATTTGAGAGTTGAAAGCAGTTGAAGTGAAGGTAGAACGCAACCTCCTTTGATATCAATCAGATATTATTCAATATATTTCATGTAGTCAGATAAGTGATACCATATCATACCTTATTGTTGTTAATTTGATTTTCAGCTATTTTACTGTAACAGAGTATATCTTGAAGTCTTCCAATAGCGGTTTCTGAATCATTTCCGGAATAGCTTATGTTTCTATAATTATAAAATTGACACGTAGAAGTGTCCGAAACTTATTTTGTTTACAAAAGTAAGGAGAGTCACGTGGTCAATTATTCACAGTTAATTAATATTGATATACTGATGTGAAAAATATGCACGTTTTTCATTTTGATGACAGGTGGCTCCATTAAGCCACGTAGTGAAACAATGTTTTCCAAAACTTTCCAAATTTTTTCTTTCAGTATGTTTAAAGCTATATGTTCCTTTTTTCTGTATATATCATACATCCATTCCGAATTGCACTGTCAAAATCATCTACATTTACAACCCGTAACTGACTTGATTTCGCTTCAACTCTATTTCGTTCAGCCGTTATTTTATAGCATGTTGAGACACTCAATTGTAATGCTGAGTCAACTATGTCTCTGACGACAGTGATGGGGGAGATATGGTATCCATTTCTACGTTTTTCTTCGAAGTAATTGATTGATTTATAGAACACTAGATAATAGGTTATTCGGCATTTTCATAGTTTGCGCCCACAACGTGAATGTAGGTTTAATTACAGTCCTGAGACAAACAGTTTCTGTACTATTAGACATTCATTCTATTAAAATTCAGAATCATTGCCCATATATTAATTGTAAAGTCAATTCAAGAAATCAATAGTTCATATCGGCAACTCTGTAATGTGTTGTCAACTGTAAAAATGGAAGATACCTGGTTTGACGAAGATAGCGCTGCTTTGGGAGAGTTGTTGGAGTGAATTGGTTCTAAAAGTACCCAAGTATGACATAATTTTTTTTCAAAGTGAACATAGCTTAGTTATTAATAAATAAATTTATTTGATTATTATGCAGATTATTGTAACATGAATAGGTTAGATATGTATGGATAGTTGTAGTCTCCCAAAAAATTTTGAAATTCTCTGTCCAACCAAATCTGGTATGTGAACAATGTCAATTTCAATTTTTTATGATGGTGTATACATAAGAAGAAACATTATTCAATATTCCTGTGATTCAGACAATCTTGATATGTTCCGGGACAGTATATGATATACGATATACATATAGAAGGTCAAGATTGAGGACAGTATATGATATACTCATATACTGATATACTGTCCCCAAAGATACCTTTAGCGGTATATATATATATATATATATATATATATATATATATATATATATATATATATATATATATATATATATATATATATATATATATATATATATATATATATATATATATATATATATATATATATATATATATATATATATATATATATATATATATATATATATATTCTTTTGTTGATATTCTTGAACCATTTGTAATATTTGTATGTTTTCTTGGTATATTGGTTCGTATATATACTGATAATGAAATAAAAACATATATATATATATATATATATATATATATGTTTCTTCTTAGGTTCTCGCGGACGTAATGTCTAGAACTGGATTCTCTGGTATTGATCCGCGTTGTGTGGTTTCGGTTTTATAATCCTATGTTAAATTATCTAAGTTATCTTCATAATTCAGAAAATTTAATTCTATATCTCTTAAGTTACATACACGATAGTGGCCAATTAGGCAAAGAAACTTTAAACTCGTTTATATATATATATATATATATATATATATATATATATATATATATATATATATATATATATATATATATATATATATATATACTCTTTTATTTATATTCTTGAACCATTTGAAATATATGTATGCTTTCGTGGTATTTTGGTTCGTAGATGGACTGAAAATAATATAAAAATTCTCTTTGACGTTTCGATAATTGTTTATTATCTTCATCAAAATTATAAAATTTTGATTGAACTTAACTTTCGAACTATTGGAAATAGATTTTCATTGTTATAAGAGGTTTACAATATGAAAGTTGAATTAAGGATATACTGATATCTAACATAATGATGTACATCTCAACACATGTCCTTGAATCGCTGCCGTCCGCATGAATCCATTAACGCTGATTCAGATTACAACGTTTGCTATTCATTCGAAGAATTATTTATATAGATGATTTCGATTGATGAAATGCGTCTGCAGCTGACTTGTGTTTTTAGGATCCAATTAAAACTGCAGAAAACATTTGATCGGTTTTGTGTGAAAGAGTAATGTATGGCTGATTATCAATTTGAAATGAATTGGATCTAGTTGAACATTTATTTCTTCTTTATCTATTTATTTTAAGAGTATACAATTCTAAGTCTATGATTATTCAATGAAGCAGTTATTCTATGATTAACATTCCATTTCTATTATTAACATCTAATCAAGTTCAATATAATTCTATGGAATCTAACCTCGAAACTGCTACTCAGATTCTAGATGATACGTTATGTATCTCAGATTGAAATAGAGAAAAGGAAAGTGATACTTCAGAATAATAGAAATTTGTTAAGTTTGAATTAGATTATTGTAAAGTTTTGAAAGACTGCAAACTATTTTGTCCTTCACACAATTGTTTTTTTTTTATTTTTATACTTCCTAATATCAAACATTTGTTGTCATCCGTTTCAATATTTGGAATGTTTGTATTGTTGTAGTCAAATTAATGTATGGTTAGTGTCTTTTGCATGTTTACTAAGCGCAGTGAATGAATTTTCAGTACATTTGTGCCCATTCAACCTTTTGTCGAGATACTGGGAAGATTGGCCGATGTATACCTTTTCGCAATCCTTACAAGATAACTTAGATGATTTAACAATTCAATAAATGTGAACGGGCTATGTTAGCAAGATAATCATTGGAGGCATCAGGCGTAATGTTTATTTATAATTCGCCACATAGCTTTCATCGGTCATTAAACGAGCTGATCAGATTATCAATAGCTTGTGTTTTAGGATAATGTAGCTTGTTCGTAAAGCCAACGTGAACGTCCCTTCCATCTAAAAATGCTCATGATATGATATCTTTGATATCTACTTGATCATAAAGTAGCAGCAGGTAAATTTTTAGTTATTAGTCTACAGAGGTTTGCTTCTTATAATGGTATTTAGTGCATCACTAGGTTGAATTTTATAATTTTTTTCATGAGAAATATCAAAGACCAACTGAAAGGGAGTCCGCATCAAAATTCAGGAAAATATTATCCAGACATGAACTGTCTTGTTGCTTCGTTTGTGGTTTGATTTCAATGCTCTGTGCTCAGTGGTACCAAAAGAACCTTGAAGTCTCCATATGAAATTATATTTTCATTTGTACCAATTTCCTTTATTATGTTCTCTAATATGTTCAAAAACATGTCAAAATAACCATGGTGCGACCTGTGTAAACCTAAAACATACAAATTAAGATGTATTATGTAGGTACAACAAGTTGCGATTATTACTATTATATTTGTTTGATACCGATTTTTGTGAGTATTAGGGAACTTCCTCCAATATGTTGTCTTCTTGTAGAGTGAGCAGCTACATTGTAGTCATCAATTTGTATTATACCAGTATCTTCTATTTTCAGCGGATGTTATTTGTTTTATACCAGGATACAATGAAATTGTTAGGCTACCATAAATGTAATATATGTGACTAAATATATTACATTCATATTATGGTAGCCTAACAACTTCATTGTCTCCTGGTATAAAACAAATGACACAATTAAATCATTACATTCATTCTCATTCTTTCTTATCAAACTACCAGGAGGCGTAAAATACCTATTACGAATTCAGGGGCGGACATCACATACACATTCGATTTTTTTCTTCCGTTCAAGAATGTCCTTTTTGTTTTCCGTTTTTGTCACTGCTGGTTGCATTGTTGGTATGGTACCAACTTATCTTAACCGTGTCTTAGTTTTGAAACCCATCCTTGAAAATTCAACTTGGAACATGATCACACGACGGCAGGATCATGTGCCAGAGTAGAGTCAACCACCGAAACAAAGTCACTGAACTATGTACCGTGGGATTTCTACACAATAAATACTACAGAAACCAGAAGAATCAGTTTCAGACTTTCAAGATTAGCTCTCCGCGGATATGTGCTATTGGAGATAATTTATCGTTAGCTAATTGATTATTTTTGCTTCAACAATTATTGAAAAAATGTCAATGCCAACTTTTGATTTTCTTGTCCAATTTTTTTTCTACTGTAGGTTCGTACTTACAAATCTTCTTTTTAATCTTGATGAGTGCTGAAACTGATCTGAAACGTAATCGAACCATCAAATGTGATACATCAATGAGTGTAGAATGTTGAATACCTCAAAAATTTGCTAAGGAAAAACAGGGTCGTATTCAAAAAAGTTGATGATGCTTCCAATGCATAATGATTAGTTAAGAAATTCAGAATTGAACCTGGTGATTTCTCGTTCCATTTGATATTGTTTCACTATTTAAAAACACCACAATCACTAAGTCAATAAATATTCTAAGCAAATGGGTTTCAAATATCGATATCCCCGATATAAACTGCAAAGGTTACATGATCCTTACATCTATACGTATGGAGCAAAATCGTTCCCCTTCAATATCAACTAATGTATGACCAAACAAGGCGGATGTGCAACGGGCAATTCACTACTCTTTTGGCCAATGATTCTCTGAGCGTAATTTAAACCTCCTCGAAATCAAAATCAAATCAGAACCCAAAAGTTTTGCATAGATATGTCGATGATATTCTCACGATTATAAGCAAATATTTTGTTTCACATGGCTTTTTATACACGCTTAAAAGCCAGTTTGATTCACTTGAATTCAATGTCGGATTATAAACAGATGAGCATCTTCCATTTCTTGATACTAACATTATAAAAGATAATCTATTATACACAAATAACCCTTTGCGTGTTGAAATAGTAGTGTATTTTCTAGATGACTCATGAAGCAAAATTTGCTGATAAGCCTAAGAGAGGTCAATTTTAGAAAATTGCTGGCCTCCGCTCAATTTTGCAAGAAGATCATCTAGCCGGAGGAAATTTGTCTAAAAGTATAAAAGAGTTTATAGTGACTTTATAATTACAACGAATGCGCACGCCGCCATATTTCTTGAAAATCGGCGCGATTGGTGTTCCGCACTCTGAATAATCAACAGGAGGAATAATATTTTCCGAAACTAACTCTTCCAATTGCGCTTCTACTTTATTTTCTATGGCGAATGGTAGAGGAGGTGGCTTATGGAAGGTTGGTACCGCCTCTGGTTTCACGTCCAATTTTAATCTAAATTTATTGAATGTATTGAGAGCGTGAGAAAATACAGGTGAGTATTCTTAGTGCAAAGAAGTTGCGAATTTTTCAATGACATAATTGACTTCCTCTAATTCTATGTTGAAATTTATCATGAAATTGCGGCCTAACAGTGCAGGACCGGTGTTTGTTGTTACCAAAAATTCTAAATTACTTATTTTGTTACGAAATTTCACCTGCAGCATTAATTCACCTGCTGGGTGTATCTTATGACCTGAAAAATTCACTGAAGAAATACTTGCATGAGACAATGGCTCACTCCGAAAATGCTCATTGTATATTGACAATGGTAGTCACTTGACACTGCCGCACCTGAATCAAGTTGCCATTTGAACGAAATATTGTCTATATAAACATCGACATAAATTGATTTATCGTTATCTGACTGAATACAAAGGACAGCTGACGAAAAATCAACACAGGGTCTCGATCTACATCGCTTTCTAAAAGGTTCACTTGTTTGAGGTTTTTACATACCACACTCAGAATGTCCCCTACCCCACAAGAATGGCAGATGTAATCCCTGTAGAGGCACACATTTGCGCTGTGATGTTTTCCACAGTGATGACACGTCACTACCTGAGCACTAGCACTACCACTACTCCACAATCTCCTGGGAGTCGCACCTCTTCCTGGTTGTTGCGCTTAAAGTGTTCTGCCATCTCTGGCCCTTGAGCTGTTGGCTTGTGATTCTTGATTCTGTTAATTTCGAATCTAATTTGGTGTTAAACTGACAATGGATTTATAGACTTCTCACTCGTAAACTCTATTATTTTACTGATTCGTTTTCCTGTTTTCCAGCTGTATTGAATTTAAAACGAGCGACACAAACAACATTTTTCTTCTCGTAAGATTCCATTGAATTTTTAACGATCTTTGCATACTCACATTCTTCAGTTTTGTTTGGCACGCACAGGTCTGCTAATAATAAGAATGCTTCTTCTGCGAGGCTGTATAAAAGAAACGCTCGTTTCACGTTGTCGTCATTCATTCTTTTCACTATAAAGTATTGTTCCAGCCTTTCGAAGTAGATACACCATTCGGTGTGCTTAGAGTTGAATATTAGACGGTCGTCGCCCATTTTATTTCATAAACTCGACACTTGTTCATAATGCTGAAACTTAACACTTATAAGTTCTATTTTTATCCTCGTCGCCAAATATGTAATGTTCGCAATGAGAATTTGATATCAGGGTTGAAAACACAATAGCTACACCGTTTATGTTGTACTAAATTAACTTGTATTTCCTTTCAATTGTACATAAGTGTTACCTCGAACACATGCTGAAAACACCTGCTACGTGCCGCTATCTTGACCGGCGCAGTACGTCATTCTTGCATCGAGTACACGGCGCGCAACATGTGGTAATACATTACAACTTCAATTGCAATCCAGACACAGGATCATAATTCAAAGGCTGCATTGAATACACAACTGTTCGAGTGGATCACAATCGAACACGTCCCTGAAAATTTTGATCCACACGAACAAATTTGTGAAATAGAAGGCAGAACATGAAGATGTATTCATGTGGAATTGACTGAATATCCTACTTTTGAATTTTGTGTTCGAAATACTCTAAAAATATTTCATAATCATCTCGAGAATTTTCCTTAATTAGAAATTAAATTTTTATACTAACGTAAATTTTGAAGTCACGCAATATTTTGTTGTGTAGTCGAATTCGAAGTTATATGTCGCGCAAGTTTAGCTACGTAGCCAAACTTGACGCCTCGTTGGAGCTTTCGGTTGATATCATTGAACCTTCATATTTTCCAGTGAATTCTTCCCAATTTGCATAAAATGGGCGAGGCATCCCGAATCTACAAAGAAGTAGATAGTAAATCACTAACTAGATATTCCAATGAAGCGTTATTTAATCGTAAATTGTAGAGCAATGGAAGCTTTGAAAGTAAATGGTTGTATTCACTCTCCAAGAAATCTGTAATCCTTGGATCTCCCAACAATGAAAATTATGTAGAATGTTTGGAAGTGAATTTAGCCATTTTTTTTCCAATTACTCAAATGAATTTGGGAATCCTGGAGAAGGAAACATTCCTTATCTACCAGCAAATATCTGTGATGAGCTCATTGACGTGGGAACATGTATTAAAAAAAGTATAAAAGTACTTAAATTTGCAAAAGATTTGCCCATAAGCGTTGACACCACGCCCGATCTGTCTCAAGTTGTCTAGTTAACTCTTATAATTCGATATCTAACTGAAATACATGAGTTGAAATGTTTCTGGAATTTATACCTATAAAGGAGCATAAATCTGAGTATATAGCAGAAACCATCTTGAATTTTTCAGGGAATCATGATATTTCCAAAAAAGGTTGCAGATGACAAAGCTACAAATATATCATAAAAGTATGCTGATATATAAGCACAAATCAAGAACAAATGTGAATTTCCCACCTTTGTACCATCTGCGGGGTTTCCCCAAACTTAGCAGATGTACATGCCGCTGGGTGCGTACCAGAAGCAACAATTTATTTCCAAATGGTTCAGAAACTGAACAATTCCTATGGGGTTCTACTTACCGATGGAATACATTGTCAGAATATTCAGGTCAACAAACTGTTCTTAAAAGACTTTCACAAACCAGATGGTCTGCGCGAGTTGATACATAAAGCGTCTTGCATGATGATGATAAGCTAATATAGAATACTTTGATGTCTATTGCAGAGGATACAGAGCAGTCACGAAAAACTAGTCACGTCTGTCCAGAAAAATAGAAAACCGAGAATTTATCATACTGACCCAAATTTGGAGCACCATCATCTTCAGAAAGAAACAATTACAATGGACTGCAACTGATTTTAAACTTCACTTGACGATTTTATTACTAACCTCGGAGATAAATTTGATTGCTTCGGATCGTCCATCAAATAGAATAATCCGGCGTCTGACTACAAGGACCTACCTCAACAACAAGAGGCAGAATATCACCAGTGGAAATTTGACGGCTCTGCATAGTCAGTACAACTGAATGGGTACATCTCAAACAGCGCTTGAGTTCATACAAGGACATACATCACCGATTTGTTTTTTTCCAGCTTAAAAACGCAAACTATGGGGAAATGAGACAAATTTGTAGATAATTTGCTGAAATCTATCATGGAGACGTTAACGAGAAACAGTTATAAATCGAATGTCTGCATTCAACAGAATACGTTGAAATTGTCCAGTCTAGTTGAAATGAAGGAATTTTTCAAGAATATATCATTTTCTGAAAGAAAACAAAATTGAAGACACGTTTCCAAATGAAGACATTGCATTGTGCATCTTTTTAAGCATTGTGGTAACTAGCTGAAGTGAGAATTTTTCTCAATTGGGAAGAATAGTCAGTACCTATTATGTCTTTTCCATGACTCTATCATAACTATCAGAATTTCATACATCATTTAGTTTTTTCTTTGATTTCAGGGATCCTGAATTCCTGGATAGCTGTTATGATGACAATACCTTAATATGTTTTCCATTATTCCATATCTTGGGATATAACGTTTCTATGATGGCTTTATTGCACGGAGTGAAGCAGGTGTTGATGGATACTTTCAAACCCACCATATACCTAGATGCTATACAAAAAAATAAAATAATCAAGTTGTATGTGGTACCTCCGCTTCTTTTGTTCTTATCCAAATCTCCCGTAGTTGATGAATATGACATCTCATCTGTTAAAGATATAATATGTTCGGGAGGCCCAGCTGGTAAAGATCTAGAGGAATTAGCTAGAAAAAGGTGAGTATTGTATTTTGCGTTCATGATGTGGAAGTAGAGATTTTCCTTGCATCAAATCAATGTTAGATACTTTCAAGAAATTTATTGGCGATTAACCATTCATGTGGATTTTATTTTGTGCACGTCTCTCATCCTCAGATATGATAATAGATTGAAATTACATAATTTCTGAAGTGATAATAATATCAATTTATAGAAGGATCGCATCGCATTACACATGACCGGCCACCTAGAGTTGTTCAACGTCTAGGTGAATAAAATCAGCGAGTTTACAATACCTCAATATCTGTCGAGCGGGCTCAATTTCACTTCGGGGTAAGATCGGATATCTTCAGGATCTATGGGTTTTTCAAAGTTTATGACCGAATAGTGGTATATGTACAAGACATAATTTATAATCAAACAAACAGACACAATGAATGTAACTACACAGGCACTGATATATGCAACACGACTTATAAATTACAACACCTCAGCATTCGTTTCATTTAAATTCATTGTGACGACCTTACTATTCCACCACAGGTGCAGCAAAATTGTGTTTGTCACAATTGTCCTGGATTACAATTGACGCCAGTTGCCCCTACGCGCTTACTTTTGGGGATTATCTGGAGAATTTGACTTCGATTCTATCGTGGAATTTCCAGAATCAGTTCCATACATATTTCTTCAGAAACATCCCACAGCTTCATTTTCATCATTTGAGTATTTCGAGACTTACTACGAAGACGAATCTCGTACAATTACATGTTGTATTCAACTATGTTATTAGAAATGGAAATCAGATACTTGAGATCAATTTTTTTTGAATAATTCCTTACCGATATGATATTACTAAAAGGGGAGTGGCTCCTCGATTTTAGATTATAACACCTCTTCTCACTATGCATCATATGTATATTTTGTTTAAAACTTGTCAATGATTTCCAGTAGTCATGCATTTGATGCTCATTACTGCTACTAGTCATTTTGAGTTCCAGATTTCCATCTGCTTCCGTAAGACAAATGTACGGACTGACTGAAGCGACTGGAGCTATTACGATAACACCACCGGGAAACGGTGCTTACGGAAGTGTGGGCAAAATAATACGAGGCTGTGAAATTAGAGTAGTGGATATCGATACTTCACAAGTATTGCCTGCTAATAATACTGGGGAAATTTGTTTCAAATCTCCCGCACTCATGAAAGGCTACATTCCAGAAGAGATTCGAGACGATGTAGACGGAGATGGATTCCTACATACCGGAGACGTGGGTTATTTTGACGATGAGGGTTATTTCTTTATTGTCGACAGAATAAAGGAACTCATCAAATACAAAGGATTTCAAGTGAGTGCATCAATAATTTCAACTTAACTTTGAACAAATGATAGCCCAAAGTGTGAAATTATTTCTATGGATATGTAATTCAACGCATGGCATAAATAAACATGTTTTAATAACATTGAAGTTCATAAATCTTGGTATACTGAACAGTTTAATCCCTGTTCGGGAATCGTCATCTGAGTGACTGTTGAGTAAATACAAAATACATTTTTTGTTGTTTATGATAGTTCCTAGATAATAATTGTACAGTTTTGTTACCTACATGTGAATGTTCATTTCGTTGCAGATGAATGACTTTTGTTCCTATAAAGATAGTTGGAGCATTCTCTGACACTTTTGACTTTTATGGTTGACCGATTTGTACTGACGCATTTTTCTTGATACATCCTCAATTATAACTACCTAGGAAGGAACATACGCTCTAGTCTCACTAATAGCTATTTAAGGATATAATAAAGATTACGTATGATTTTGTTTTTGCTTCGAACAGTTTCACATTCATACGCTTCACGCGATGAGAATCTCCGTATCAGGATTTTTGGACAACTAACTCTGCTTTAATAATTATATATATTCAATTGAGCTAAAAAAAACTGTGGTGAATTCAGAATTTATATCATTCGAAATCGTACATATACCTTTTCAAGTAAGAAAAAAGTTTCCTTTCATTAAGGATGTTGGAAAAATTTGTTATATCTACTGCATACACTTTGCCATTCCTCCGACTTAACTGATGACCACAGATTTTCGATGAACAGTAAAGAAAATGTCCAATTTTTCTGCTAACATATTTTATTGTGAATTTTTTATGTACATACAGTAGATGTTGTAGAATCCCGTTTTAGCTGAGGTATTCTCCCATGTTTTTGTTTATGTATTCCCTGACATTATTACTTTTTTTTACCTTTTTCCAGTTTTAGTTCCAACATTACCTCTATTTTCTTCATTAAAATTGATAACATCCTCATAGTTATGTGAAGAATAAGCAAAAGTTTCCCTTGCTTTATCATCGACATTTTCCATTGGCGACATCAATCGTACGTTACACTGACTCGACTATAATACTGGGTCATACAAAGAGTGAAATGAAAAAAGCATTAATAGGGTTAATATTGATGAAATAAGAATTCAGCAGAATGATACTATAAATATGTAATAACGCGACACACGGCATGTTGAAGGAAGGAGAAGGTCGACGGTACGATGAAATAGGAAGAGACTAAGGGCATGTTGGAGAGGAAAATTGAATGAATAATTTATGAGTTGATTGTCAGTTGTAATTTCGAGATGACAGGTTTTAATGTTGATAATATAATTTCAAATGAAATCTTAATTATGATAAAAACTACTTGCCGGTGATTTTTTCACCACATGTTCTCAACCTCACCCACAGATGATTTTGCGAAACCTTTGGAGAGTTCGATCATAGCAAATAGACCTACAGCCCTAACGTTGCACTCATACAACCGCCCATTCTACAAATACTCAGGTCTCAGGTCATACACTCATAATTTTCTACGAAATCCGGCAAGTCGGTCATCAACACAACATACATTCACATTCGCATGCCATTCGACTCCCCTCACATTTTCGCTACTGGGGTAAATAATATAATGGCGCGACACACAAGCTACGGTACAGTGAAAACAGGAAAAGGGAGCTGGTGGCATATTGGAGAGGAAAAGGATGATGGAAGTCAGTCATGAAGAAAATATAAGATAGTCAGTTGTTAGTTGTAATTTTGAAGAGGCAGTTTTCAAAGTTGGAAATATAATTTCAAATAAAATGTTAGATATTCAAAAAACTACTATATAAGATCAGGGAAAATGTTTAGTATAAGAACTTCAAACGAAAATTGATGATTTTGGAAAGGTTGCACAATTTTTCTCTTCTGGTGATCAAATGTATGTATGGACAGAAGCTGATGGACGATGTTGAATTATATTTTATAATACATTGAAATTTCATTCAAATGGTCTACGTAATGTATTCTACAATTAACTTATGTTTTATACTGACACTTACTGTCAAGCTGATGAAATTATTCACTATAATATAATCTTGTTTTATACTGATAGTCCAGGAATTTAAGGAGGACAATCGATGATTTTTGTCCGAGTTTCGGCCAGCTCTAATTTTAGTCTACTCTTATCTATTTTGACGCGTTGAATACCATGGTGTAGTTTAAATTTGGATTAACCCTGTACTCAAAAAACTGAGTCCATTTTTTGAACCCAAAAATTGAAATTTTTTGATTTTTTTGCGTTTTGAGACAAAACTATGGGTTGTATGGTAATGTTTGGAACAAAAGTTGTTCGAAAAATTATTAGGCGATTTTTGGCTAAGTCAGAAGTTTATTTGAGGTCGTGAGCTATTTAGTGTTTCTTCGCTCATTGAAAAATTGAGTATATGTCAGAGAGTTTTTGTATTTTTCATATCCTATCCAGTAAGAAGATGATGACCTATCTCATTTTTTAGCGCCAAAATCAGCCATTTCGGAAAATCCGTATTTTGCAAATTTCAGACGAAATACTTATGTTATCGATCTAAAGCCAAAATCCTTCGAACGAATTCATTATTTTGTACCTACTATTCAAAATTCAAGCATTTTGGTCCTAAGACATGACTTTGGCGCCATTTTAAAAATTTTGAACCACCGAAAAATCCAAATTTATTGATTTTCCACGAAATTCAAATTGTAGTTTACTCAAGCGTATAGCGAGTTGTATAGCGTATAGCGCACATGTTGATGTTATGAGATAGATACAGTTGTTTCTTCTATAAAAAGTTCATTTTTTAGTTAGTTCGGAAGGTTAAAAGATTGTCATAAGGTATTTTTCCATCAGTTTTCTTGACGATATCTTGCTAAGGAAATTTTTGCATTTTTATTTTGCATCATTTTGTCTCAGAATGCTTTTCTGTTATGTATTGTATACATAATTTATTATGCTAGTGATTCTGATGAGATTTATTATTCAACATACGCTTGAAACATAAAAGATTAGAGCAATTCATACAGATGTTTTCACTGCCAATAAAATTTCAATGTTGTAAACATTTCCACAACTGAAAT
Source organism: Endomychus coccineus (assembly GCA_958510875.1). Taxonomy (NCBI): domain Eukaryota; kingdom Metazoa; phylum Arthropoda; class Insecta; order Coleoptera; family Endomychidae; genus Endomychus; species Endomychus coccineus. Next base: position 100,694,004 of record OY294068.1, on the reverse strand, counting down.
TATCGGAGGAGACCAGATAAGAAAAACGTAACGAGTCTGTACTTTTGTTGTCTAGGAAACTTCCAAAACCTGTGTTGAAGATTACGTAAATACTATTCATCCGAATCGAACTTTCTATTTATCTGAAGAGTTCAAATCAGAAGTAAACATCCTAATGAAAGACGATCAACTCTTGAATATCGTGATGATTGATTCCCAACCCTGATTCGAAGATAATATTTCACATAATAATAACTATTGCGAAATTCAAAAACAATTTACGTGAATTTTCTCATAAAACTTTCGAAAACAGTATTGGTTTCCTTTGAATTCTTTTTAAGAAAACATGAATGATGTTCCAAACTTTGTCTTAGAATTTAATATCGACAGCAATTCGAAGATAAAGATGAATTTTGTTGTCTTGTAGGAAAAGACGGACTTTGTGTTTCAAGTGGTCTCAATTTCATTCTATTATAACCTATCGATTCATTCAATTCAATTTTCTGGAGCTTATAATGATTGTATTAAATTGTCTGAAGATTTGATTTTATCAAATTTCAACTATTTCGAAAGAATACCCGGTGATTACAAATGTTATATGGTAAACAAAAGGTTGTAAGTTATTTATAAATGTTATTCAAAGCCTAATACAATGTTGATACAACGTGCTCCGAGTAGTAGAGTTGGCGGAGATAGTTCCATATTTTAGTACAATGATTTTAATTTAAAATGCTTGTACGAAAATCCCGACTTTCTTCGAAGTGATCTCCATTTGATTCTATTACCAGTCATATCAATCCATTTCATTCAAATTTCTGGAGCTTATAATTGTATCTACTAGAGTGTCTGGAGATTCAACTTTGCCTAAATCGTAACTATTTCAAAAAAATTGATTTCGAACGTCATATGGTTCATGAGAGGTCACCAATTATTCATTATGTAATTTCGAATATTATTTAAAGCCGAATACCGTTGAATACATTCCGTTCAGTAGAGTCGGCCCGAGTTGATTATGTGACAAATTCTACATCATGGCCTAACTCTCTATAAGGCTATGTTAAAATGAGAATCTCGGGATCCTCTGCGGATTGGATAAACACGTGTGACATATATTCATAACCAACACTGTTGTTATGATGATTCTATAAAAAGTATAGTTTCATTTGAAAACCTGAAGCGGATAAAACGGTTATCGAAAGTGCCACTTGCAACAAGACTACCCCGTCAAAAAACCAAAGTCAAAGTTCATATTTTCACCACTTTAAACCGATTCGTGAAATTTCAAATCCGCACGACCAGTAAGAACGGCGCAATTGTCTCCACTGCTTGGTGGAGTTAGCCATTTCATCAAAATTATGTGTACTTATGGTTAAATAAATGTTGTTATATCCTTTCATTTTCATAGATATCCATAACGTGATTTCTATGCTGTTCAAATAAATTATGAAAAGTAATATATCAATTAATGAACAAACTCAGATGATATGCTTTGTACAGATGAAGTTATTTGATATTTTGAAATGTTGGTGATTGTGCCATCATAGGGGCTTCAATTTTCTCGAGGAAGTAACAACTGCTCCAAGTTGATTATTTTTTGAGAAAATCCACAAACAAATATAGCCGCATACTGACCAATTACCAATATCAGTATCCAATCCATTCTTCATGTGAAAAACTTATTATTCTTCATGTGAAAAACTTAATTATTGAATATTACTGGCTTATGTTTCCAATAATTCCATGTGAATCTCATATTATCTATTAGCATGGTATATATGTTTATGTATGATTATTCTCAATGTATGCAGGTAGCTCCAGCTAGCTTAGAAAGTATTCTGATGAAACATCCCAAAGTCCTTGATGCCGCTGTTGTTGGAAAAGAAGATCCATCTTCTGGCGAATTGCCTGTAGCATTTGTAGTTAGAGCAAAAAATGTCGATGCAAAAGAACAAGAGTTCATAGATTATGTTGCAGGTATTTTCTTTCATTTCTATACATACTTTTAACTGAATGATATTTCTGTATATGTATGAGGTTGGTTAATAAGTCGTCAAATAATGTAAGGAATGGCATTCGTAGCATCATAACACGTTTGCTTATGACAAGTACCTTGAATATGCGCTGATAAATTTTCAGCCAAATCCATCGCCTGGTTTTATTCTTACAATCGATCGAAAGCAACTTCCATTATTTTCGAACGAAGGATGGAAACGAATGATTAAACAGTTTCATTTGAAATGCAAAACATCGAAAGAAATCGAATTCGTACTGGCACATCTGCACCGGCGTTCCAGGCTATTTACAACTGTGTGAATGATATTAAACATGGTGGGGAATTTTCACGTTCCTCAATTATGTTAAGTAATGTAGCGGATAACCAGTAATGTTCCTTCATACTTAGACCAAGGCCCTTTGAATCCCATATCACCTAGTGGAGTGATTCCCACACAATAGTGTTCACCAAGCTCGTAAAGTGGACAAACAGCTACCGATCCAACACCCAATTGAGACTGAGTGTCAGAATAGATGGTTAGTGCCCTGAATAGGTTCAGCACCTTCCTCGTTTCCAGCTTCTGAATCTCCTCAATGTCTCATGGCTCTACTACGAAGAGTGAAGGAATGAGTTTTACACATCCTCACATGATTGTAGGGTGCATTGTCGTTCTGTTCTTTTTTTGTTTGGACCACCTGCACAAGCGTGAATCGCTCAGTCATTTTGTGGAAATGGTAGTTGTCGGTCCATGTCAGCAGTTCAGCAGTTTAGCATCGGTTTCAACCATCTTCGCACTTTCTGAGACCAGTCTTCCCTAACATGCAGTTCAATCTGTACTTCAGATTGTCTGCAAATTGTTGCCACTCTTACGAGTGTTGTGATCTGACCCATCCGTGGATCTTTCTCTTATGTTACTATTTGAGATGCTCACCGTTGTTTTGGGTCCAATTATAAGTTCTTTGTCCCCGAGTTCTACAAACCCATCAGCTATCTTGTTTAGCATTATTCCAGAATGGCTGAGGCCCGAGAATAGGTTGAGTCTGCTTTTGTCTCCGCTGAGGATCAGCGTGTGCAAGCTCACATGTGCTTTGATGTTATTTTCATGCTAGTCAACGCAAATAGAGCTGCTTTGATGTCTATGCAAACGTTTGTTATAGTTAGTATTTCCAGCTAGAGTATAGTGGCGTGTTTTCCCAGAGATATTACAATACCTGCGGTATATTCCTTCTCTCTCCTGATTATAGTTTGTGGCTCCATCAGTGAACCAGATTCCACCATTGGTTTATAGGATTGATTGGTTACTGTTACAATCTTCTCTGAAGGATATACTTGTACGATACTTCTTATCGATCGTTTATCCTGGTTACATCTCATCCGTTCACATTGAACAAATGGGCTGTTCTTTTCCACTAATTGGTAGTGAGTTGTTGCTACCTTCTTGCCTTCGACATTTCTGTTTGCATGAGCCTGTGGACACTCCTTGTATAATTCGGTGTAATGGTGTCATCTCCATAAGAGCTCCAAGGGTAGCTGTGGGAGTAGTTTTCATAGCTCCTGTTACCGCTACTAGGATCATTTTTCTTTGGTGCTCCAGGCTTGATATGGTTATTTACTTTTCTACTACACCAGCGAAGCATATAATAACCTGTGTTCAAGTATGATTTTGAATGTTCACCATATGGTGTTTGGGTTGTGAGCAATGTTGTGTTGATTGTAGTGACCATAGGAGTTTCTTGTCTGAGATGACTCCCAGGGATTTGACTTGGTCACTGATGTTAATCACCTAACCTGCTGGAGTCAGTCTTCTGGTGGCTACCGTCTTGCAGTTCATAGTGGAAACTACAATATGTGCTTTCTTAGGGCTAATATGAAACCTTTGTCTCTATTCATATAGTGCAGTCAGCTATTATGGTATTAATTCCATCCTTCAATGATTATAAGTATGTCATCGACATTCCCAATAACGTTTGATCATAGGTTGGCTACTTTTTTTATTCCATCTACCAATATGTTCCATATAGTGGGTTTTAGTATTCCGCTCTATAGGCATCCATTTTTCAGAGGTCCTGTGATCGTAGTGTTATCTCTGGAGACTTGTGTGTTCTTGTTTTTCAACGTATCCTGAATCCTAGGCTGCTTGTGACCAGAAACTCTGCCTTGGTGATTGGTGTCGGTGCTGGTCCCTATCAGGTGATATGAGTTGGCATCATATTTGACAACCAAGAGTAGTTTTTTCTCGCATTACCTCACCAAAACACCCAATTCCCTTGTTGAAATCTATTGGTTGTTTTACGGTATTCCAGAATAATTGGAATAATGTCTAAGCTTATCGGAACAACGCAAATTCTGACATCACCCGTCCTTGGATCCCGCATGACCTTGCCCTAGCCTCCTAACTCTCTCACCATATTCTTAACGCTCCATGGTTCTTGATTAAGTGATATAATCTTCTGCATCATGGCTAGGTGCCTGGTTAGAATCATCGTGGCGTCTTCGCTGTGATGCAGGATGTTCTGCGATGATGATAGTTCCACTGAAGCCATCGTGTCATTGTGGTACTCTTAATGATGCTGGTCAGTGTTCTGGGTTCACGAATTTCACGTTTTCTCTAGTGAGTATTCATCTGTCTTATCGGCACTCTTTTTTTGTATTTGCTATTCTTATAGTTCCCACGAGGAACTGGAGAAATAGAAGTTTGCCCCGAGTACACGGGTAACCTACTGAAATCAGCGGCACGTGCTAGTGAATATGGACATATCATACGCTCGTTTGGTCTGGTTGAGCAGAGAAATCTAAAAAAAAAATACACTCTTTTGTCTAAGATAAAACGCTGTCTAGTCAGAGCAATGCTCCGACGCATACTTGCCAAATGTCGGCGACAATGCTTCAATTAGACTACGAATTGTTTTCATCCATAGGATTCACAAGTTATAGCCCCTTGCGATTTTTCTGTTTCCAACCATGAAGAAATGGCTCACCGAAACAAGATTCATGTAGAACGACAAAGTCACCGCCGAAATATTGATTCTTGGGTGACTTGAAAAATATTGTATTTCTCTATGGTTTTGTAAAGACTTATAGACCAACCCGCATACTTTAGTAGAGTATGTGAAACATTTTGATCAAAAAAATTTTATTTTTGATTTAACGCGACCCCACGGAAAATGTTTGTTTTGGTGTATAAAACAAAAGTCTTGAATTTCTACTTCCTAAATTGACCGCAACCCCTTTCTTGTCGCCATTTTGGGGAATTTTGGACATTTTCAGGGGAGGTTCGTCAAAAAAAAATTGCTATCTCCAGTTGTATCAGGAATTGAGAGACCAAACTGGAACCCTCATATGTTAAATGTTTGAGGAACTCCCAGTTCAAATTTCAGATCAATCCGACCTACCCCTCCCTCGCAATAGATATATATATATATATATATATATATATATATATATATATATATATATATATATATATATATATATATATATATATATATATATATATATATATATATATATATATATATATATATATATATATATGTTAAATGTTTGAGGAACTCCCAGTTCAAATTTCAGATTAATCCGACCTACCCCTCCCTCGCAATAGATATATATATATATATATATATATATATATATATATATATATATATATATTTCATTAATCGAAATCATCTATTCTTTTCTAAATTACATGGAAACACTAATTCAATTAACAATTTTGATAAAGGCAATAAACATTGTCGAAACGTCAAAACAGAATTTTTATTTCATTATCAGTATATCTACGAACCAATATACCAAGAAAACATACAAATATATATATATATGTAGAACTGGATTCTCGGGTATTGATCCGCGTTGTGTGGTTTCGGTCCTCAAAAGGACCAATTTCACCACGTTTCGGCAAAGTCGCATTTGCCATCTTCAGGTGATTCGACCGTAGAGTCACCTGAAGATGGCAATCAATATCAATCATATATATATATATATATAATATATATATATATATATATATGTTTCTGATCATCGGTGTTTTGGGCGGAATTCGGTCTTCGCTGCGTTCAAACTTGAAGATCATTCCGGCCTGTAGGAACTCGGCGCAGATCTTGATAGACCTGATGCAAAAGGCAGTCATTCTGGGTTCAATTAGAATACTTAGGGCACACGATTTAGGAACCTGAAGCTACTTACCGACCGGTGGGGAGGAGTAGCTTCGGTTAACCGCCTTTTAGGTTTTTCTGGCGCGACTGCTGCGATGTCGTCGGAGCTCGCAGCAGCCCCGACCAGGTTTGAATGTAAAAAAAAAAAAAGTATATATATATATATATATATATATATATATATATATATATATATATATATATATATATATATATATATATATATAATCAAGGTTTCTCATCTCATAGTGAGTCGAAAAATCTCCCGAAACACATCGAATGATTTTGTTTGGGGGACATCTTTTGACGTATATTTGAGGCTTGAACGAGCAACCCCCTGATGCGCATCAGCCCCTCAAAATTAATAGGGGAGAGGGGTTGAGTGATACGTCATTTGAAAGGTCTTGGAAGCCTCTTTACAACGTATGTATGAAAAACGTGAATTTGATGGACCGTTCTTGCCAAAAATTAATTTTGTTGCTCGAATGCGCCACCTTGAATATTTTGGTTATTTGTTTAATTTACAAGCTCATTTTTATTAAGCCTTTTCACAAACTAAAACAATCTTCAAAAAATCAAATTCGTAAAAAAATTGAATTCTGTTATCATGCTTACAATGACAAAAATTAAATCTGCGTGTTTGAATCAAATGTTCAAATTGTCCTCCATTGACTTCCATACAATAATACATTCTCTCAGACTAATAGATAAAAAAACAGCAAAGCATTTCCTTATGTTGCCTTCATTTTTTGTTATTAGAAGGTGTTTATCTGGTTTTAACGTTTCTTCGATCATTTCATGATTTTAATCAATCTGTTGAGTTACTACTTTGCTGTTTTGTTTAAAATTTCAAAAATATGGTGTAGACATTGCAAGAACGTGTTGAGCTGGTTAGCCTTTACTACCAAAATCAAAATTATGCCCGAGCGGCTGCAAGGATATTTAACGAAAACCATCCTGAACGTAGCGTTCGCCATAAGAACGTAATGGAATTGATTTCAAAATTTGTGGAGACGGGTTCAGTAATGGATGAAAAAGGACACCCATTGGAATTGTTAATGATGAAGGAGCAGCTGTGGCGGTATTGGGACATGTACAACTTATGCCAAACACGCAATCTGTACGACAACTTTCTTTCCGGTATAAGCCAATCTAACGTTTTCAGAATTTTACTTACATAAACATCCGTACAAAATTAAATCAATTCAGGAATTAAATGACGATGATTGGGATCGAAGGCAAGAGTTTTGCGAAATTATGGTCGAGCGTATCAACAATAACCCAAATTTCTTGTACAACGTTTGTTTTTCTGACGAATGCACTTTTTTACTTAATGGAGAGGTAAACCGGCATAACTGTAGAATTTGGAGCGATACAAATCCTCATGTATTCCGAGAAGCTCACACTCAACATCGGGAAAAGCTAAACGTTTAGGTAGGAATTTTTGGAGATCACCTAATTGGACCTCTGTTTATTCCTGGTAATTCAAATGGCGATATTTGGCTTGAAATGTTGGAAAATGCGATTGATCTGTTGATAACTGAACAATCAGAAAACGATCCTCTACTACTTGAACAACAATTGCATTTCCAACAAGACGGAGCTCCTCCTCACTACGCTGCACCAGTTCGCCAATACCTCAATTTGCAATACCCCGGTCGTTGGATTGGAAGAAGAGGTCCTATGGAGAGGCCTGCCCGATCTCCTGACCTGAACCCTCTGGACTTCTTCTTGTGGGGACATCTCAAGTCCAAGATTTTTGTGACTCACTATGGGATAAAAAATATACGGAGTGGCTCGTCGGAGATGGAATATCCTGTATATACATAAATGCGTGACGGCTAACTCGAGTAATTTCCGACCGATTCAGCTAAAATTTGGACTGAGAGTAGATTTTATGCCTCCAAAACTGTCCTCCAAATTTCAGGTTGAAATATTGGATTGTTTCCAGAAAATTCTAGTTTAAGTTTATTTTTTAGCTAATTTTCAAATTGAGATATCTCATGTCCTTTTCAGCCGATTGACATATGCTTAGCGTCAAAATGTAGGTACTTGCATATATTTTCACGTGGTAATCATCGTTTTTATACTTCATCAGCAATATGGTACTATTTTAGGTGATAGAGGTACAAATATTTTTTTTAATATAAAAGAATCATAAATTGTGCCCGTGAATGCAAATATGCATGTGTGAATACGTGTTAATATGTTTGTATGTGTGTATGTAAGTAAGTGTACGTGTATGTTAGTGTGTGTGTATGTAAGTGTGAGTGTGTGTATGTATGTTCGCGCGCGTGTATTATTACGCGTACGTTAATAAAATCACAGAATGGTCTATATAATATACTTGAACACGCCCTATATCATCTTATAATAATAATAACAACTAAACGCACATACCTTCATGTAAATGCACATGTATAATAGTTATAGAATACTATAATAAATATGAGGGGTACATATCTGTATCTGGTATACGACAAATTCATCGTATTGTAAAGATGAGAGACTCGTTTTTACTACATTGTATAATACATAGTTTATACCTACACATACCTATAATAACGAGTATGTGTAAAAAATTTGTATATCAATAACGGACGAGAGCATAGTCTAAGAAGATCTTCTCATCTTATGGATGAGAACTACTTTGTAAGGCTGATTCAAGATTTTGGTGTCGTGCTCCTGTCTTTGTTTGACTTTCTATTGTAAACGTCATTTTATTATCGATCACTGTACATAAAATATCCCAAGTATTAACAAGTAACGTTGCTCTTTATAAAAAATTGAAAAAAAAATTCAATAATGGAAGCAGATTTACAGATTTGCATATTGTGTTCTGATGAACCGTAGCCAATCGCTCTATCAGTCGACAAGTAAAGGGTGATAATAAGTTTCGATTATGGCCGGCATCTTTGACGGAAAAGGATTTTCATCAACGATGCTATAAGAGATATTTGTCATGTAAGAAAATTCAGGAGGAAACTGCGGATGAATCTTCATCATCACGCAAAACACGTGCATCAGTGAAATTTGCTGAAGGTAACAATGGTTCAATATCTCAAGCGAGTACAAGTGTATGTGCAAGTGAACAAGTGCCACCAAGTGATGATTCTGAGATTGATTTTCGGTAAATGTTTTTTAAAAAGAGCAACGTTACTTAATAATACTTGGAATATTTTAAGTATAGTGATCGATAACAAAATGACGCTTACGATAGAAAGTCAAACAAAGACTGGAGCATGACATGAGATCACTAAGACCACATGTGTTCTTACAAAAACTGACAGCTGTTGTACCAAAGACTTGAATCAGCCTCACAAAGTAGTTCTCATCCATAAAATGAGAAGATCTTCTTAGACTATGTTCTCATCCGTTATTCATATACAAATTTTCACACATACTTGTTATTATAGGTATGTGTAGGTATAAACTATGTGTTATACAATGTTGTAAAAACGGGTCTCTCATCTTTAAAATACGATGATTTGTCGTATACCTGATACAGATATGTACCCCTCATATTTATTATAATATTCTATAACTATTATACACGTACATTCACATGTAAGTATGTGCGTTCAGTTATTATCATTATAAGATGGATATTGGGCGTGTTCAAGTATATTATAAAGCCCATTCTGTGATTTTTCAACGTACGCGTAATAAGACACGCGCGCGCACATACATACACACACTCACACTTACATACACACACACTTACATACACGTACGCTTACTTACATACACACATACAAACACATTAACACGTATTTGCACATGCATATTTGCATTCACGGGCACAATTTATGATTCTTTTATGTTAAAAAAAATATACATACCTTTATCACCTAAAATAGTATCATATTGCCAATTTAGTATGAAAACGATGATTACCACGTGAAAATATATGCAAATACCTACATTTTGACGTCAAGCAGATGTCAATCGGCTAAAAAGAGACATGAGATATCTCAATTTGAAAATTAGCTAAGAAATTAACGTAAACTCGAATTCTTTGAACAACACTCCAATATTTCAACTTGAAATTTGAAGAGCAGTTTTAAATGCATAAAATCTACTTTCAGTTCGAATTTCAGCTAAATCGGTTAAAAACTGTCCAAGTTAGCCGTAACGCAAGTTCCCATGCGTTTATGTATATATTTTCATATATATATATATATATATATATATATATATATATATATATATATATATATATATATATATATATATATATATATATATATATATATATATATATATATATATATATATATATGTTCGAGCTCCTCACGCTATACCCAGGCCACAAGGTCGTATTAGTGGTTCTGATCATCGGTGTTTTGGGCGGAATTCGGTCTTCGCTGCGTTCAAACTTGAAGATCATTCCGGCCTGTAGGAACTCGGCGCAGATCTTGATAGACCGGATGCAAAAGGCAGTCATTCTGGGTTCAATTAGAATACTTAGGGCACACGATTTAGGAACCTGAAGCTACTTACCGACCGGTGGGGAGGAGTAGCTTCGGTTAACCGCCTTCTAGGTTTTTTCTGGCGCGACTGCTGCAATGTCGTCGGAGCTCGCAGCAGCCCCGACCAGGTTTGAATGTAAAAAAAAAAAAAAAAAAAAGTATATATATATATGTAGAACTGGATTCTCGGGTATATATATATATATATATATATATATATATATATATATATATATATATATATATATATATATATATATATATATATATATATATATATGTAGAACTGGATTCTCGGGTATTGATCCGCGTTGTGTGGTTTCGGTCCTCAGAAGGACCAATTTCACGACGTTTCGGCAAAATCGCATTTGCCATCTTCAGGTGATTCGACCGTAGAGTCTGGAAAATCTAGGCGAACTGACGTTTACTTACCCCCGTTATGTCCTTCCAAGTAAGCGTCAGTTCGCCTGGATTTTCCAGACTCTACGGTCGAATCACCTGAAGATGGCAAATGCGACTTTGCCGAAACGTCGTGAAATTGGTCCTTTTGAGGACCGAAACCACACAACGCGGATCAATACCCGAGAATCCAGTTCTTCACATTACGTCCGCGAGAACCTAAGAAGAAAGGAGGGAGGGGAGGTCGGATTAACTTGAAATTTGAACTGGGAGTTCCTCAAGCATTGACAATAAAAGGTTCCAGTTTGGTTTCTCAATTCCCAATACAACTGGAGATCCCCCTTAAAATGTCCAAAATACCCCAAAATGGCGACAAAAAAGGGGTTGGGGTCAATTTAGGAGGTAGAAATTTTAGACCTTTGTTTTATACATCAAAACAAACATTTTCCGTGATGTCGCGTTGAATCATAAAAAATTTACCAATATCACCTATTTTTTGGTTTCACATACTCTACTACTTGGCCTTTTCCGAAGGTTCTTTTTTATCGAACATTGTACTGCTCGATAGTGTTCCCATGTCATTAGGAGAAATTTGATATGATCTACATGCTTAACAAAATACACATATGATCAGTATTTTTAGTACTTAATTCTGAAACAAACTTCAAAAATGACAAGTAAAAGTACATTTCAGAAGAAAATGTCCATGACCAATTATTATTAAATTGATGTTCGTAAAGATAATATAGCTGGAAAATGTTCTTCTATGCTCCTTTTCTTGACATTGTTTACAGAACATGTCTCGAAACAAAGTCAACTACATGGGGGAGTTAAATTCATTGATGAAATTCCTAAGAATGCTAGTGGGAAAATATTGAGGAAACACCTAAGAGATATGCTGATGCACGACGAATAAATGGAAAGGCAACATACATTGTTTTGATAATGATATATCATGTAATTGAAGTTGAGAATAATTATTCCAATGTCATTCCCATATCACATTTTAATATAATAAACCTACTACCAATATGTAATGTCAAACATTACGACACTGATATGAGTTTCGTAATGAGATACTTCCCAGCACTAGTGTATAGGAATGAAAAAATTAAAAAAAAATTAACATCTCAAATTTGAGTTTTTTCATTCGGAAAGAAAACCAGAACTAATATATCATAAGTATAATGATATAATTCGATGAGTAGAGACAAAAAATACGTGCCTGTCCACTTTAAATCCTTCATATTCATTTTCGTTTATATCCCGGCATTGAGCAGTTACTCATGTTTTGAATTGCTTTATTTGCCGCAAGTTCTGTATGTGAATTCATAGTTTCGTGGTCGGAAGTGATAGATAAAATTTGACTAAATTGGAATGAGCACGTCAAAGTTGATAGTTCCCAGAATGAGTGACAACCAAGAACACATACAAGATCTCCATCTCAGACGAGCCACCCGGTATATTTCTTATCCCATAGTGAGTGGAAAAATCTCCCGAAACACATCGAATGATTTTGTTTGGGGAACATCTTTTGACGTATATTTGAGGCTTGAACGTGCAACCCCCTAATAGGGGGGCTTCAACCCCTCAAAATTGAATAAGGGAGAGGGGTTGAGTGTTACGTCATTTGAAAGGTCTTGGAAGCCTCTTTACAACGTTGTATGAAAAACGTAAATTTGATAAACCGTTTTCGCCAAAAATTAATTTTGTTGCTCGAATGCGCCACCTTGAATATTTTGGTTATTTGTACAATGTACAAGCTCATTTTTATTAAGCCTTTTTTACAAACTTAAACAATCTTCAAAAAATCACATTCGTAAAAAAATTGAATTGTGTTGTCATGCTTACAATGAAAAAAATTAAATCTGCTTGTTTAAATCAAATGTTCACGTTGTCCTCCATTGACTTCCATAGGTACAATAATACAATCTTGACTGAAAACCGTCTCTAACATGGTTCAGCATAATTGGAGTTATTCACATTTCGTGAAGTGAGAAAAAGGAAAATCGGTCCTCTTCCCTGGAAAATTTGGTTAATTTAATGATATTGATATGATAAGGTACCGCAATGATTGGAGCGACAAAGTTCACCGATGAATAATGAAAATTGGCGGAATATTGCGTCGTGTTTTCTTCATATTCCTATGCGGTGCTCGTTTAACATGTCAAACTATATTTTTTGTGGTCGCTGAGTATTATTTTGTATTCAAAAATCAAAACCGAAAATAGTATTCCGGAAAATTCAGAAAAATCGAAGTTCATCTATTTGCCAGAAAATTCGACCAAATCTTAGCAACAAACGATATTTTTTGTAGAACTCGAAAGGTATCAGAATAACAAAGTACAGTGATGCTCGTAGATGCAAATTTCACTATTAAGAACGGAAATTCTGGAAAAATTGGTTGAAAATTGCATCGTATTTTGTTGAATGGAAATGGTGTTTCCTTGTTTATTAATAGCAAAAATCATTTCAGGAAAAATTTCGTTGTTCACAAATGGTCTATAAGCCAAACAAAAGAGAATGCAAAAGAAATTTCCAATTTGGTTTGAGATCTCAAATGTTAGTTAATACCCCCGACTTCTTACAGTTTTGACTGGACTACATGTACGTTCAATATTTCGAAAATAAATGTTTTGAGAACCAAATGTTGAGGAATAAATTTTTATTATGACGTGTACCTTGCAACTTTTCGGTAAACTGCTTATTTTGAATCCTCGGGCGCCAGATTTTCCAAGGGTTCACTCCTTTTTGAAGACTTCTGCTAGAGTCTTCACCACAAGGCTTGTCACTATGCTGTCTATAGATAGCCTTGTCCCTAGGGTAGCTACAGTGAAGTAAAACCAGGGCCCATTGGGCAGAAAACCAAATCCAAATTGTAGGCTTTAATTACAATTGATACCTGGTTAAAACTTAGCTCGTTTGAAGATGGAGCAGAAATTATTTAATAAAACGGGGAATTCCAAATGTTAAAATATATGATAAGTATAATAAGTATACTTTCAGAATAATAAATATAAATGCAATTGAACGGTATTATTTCACAGAATTACCCCCAGGCGGAAAATGTAATGAAGCTCAAACGGTATATGAAAACTATTATAACATATCCATTGTTGCGATATGTTCGGTATTGAAATTAAATTCAACGGTACGGAATCGGTTGATAAATGATTCACATTTATCATTTGCGGAAAATACGAATCAAACAGGTCCTAACGTAATAAGCGGTGTACGGTAAATCATTTAGATAGCAATATTAATTGAAATGTTCATTTCACACTACTATATATTCGGTTAACGGTTAAAATTCGGTCGGTTCGGAAAATATTGTCTTGCACTAGTTTTCCGATTGTACGATATCAGATTTTACGGTAAATTCGGATAATTACTCTGATTGAGTTCATTCTGTCACATAAACCACCCTTGTACTAGCTATCAACGAAGTTCCCGGTAATTGTACGACAGCGTTAGATTTCATACACTTTACAGATTCAGAATCTAGACAATTAGGGCTTATACTTCCGGTATGTCACAGTGTGCACAAACCCTAACTATCGTACCTGCAATAACCCCTACATCCACGGCCGAGGACTTCCCATACGAATAAGGGGATAATTACGATTATCAATCACACAACCACCCCAGCTTGTACTTCCGGTATGTCACAGTGTGCACAAGCCGTTGGTGGTTTGGTCGTCTAGGATATACTTATACTTTCGGTATATCACAGTGTACACAAATATGCCAAAGACGCCCCTGTCGTTCAAAAACACAAACTCTGTACGCACCATACAATTACTTGAATATTTCAATTCACGTGCGAATTCAAATCGTGCGCGGTCCGACCTATGACGGGATAAACTCAAATATAACAATTCAAATTACTGAAAGCTACGGAACTCAGATATCGTACAAACATTGCCAATCATAAAATACGGAACACAATATATCGTAATGCCCAAAAATATAAACTATTAAGTTATCAGTTCAAAACAATTTAAAACAATTCACTAAACGGATCACTATCGTTAATTCACAGTTTAAATCTGACTTGAACTCGGACAATAATTAATTCACTTCGATTCTTATAATAATCTCACTTCAACAGTACTATTTGAAAATCAAAATCACCAAAGAGCAACTGTACTGATTGGAAATCAAAATCACAAAAGAGCAACTGTACTGACTGAAAATTGAAATCACAAAAGAGCAACTGTACTGTTTTTAAATCGAAATCACCAAAGAGAGCGATCTGTTATCAGTCACGTCTTTTATAAGTTTTTCGAGGTTCTGGTCATGTCTGCTCCACCAATTCCTTATTTTGTGCCGAGGGTTTTTCACTTATGTCCCGAACAATGCTTAAAAGTGACGCTACTTTTTAGATCTAAAATTCGCGCTCATGATGCTTCACTAGTTTCTCCCGGCACACTAAACAAGTGTTATCGGAGTTTTTTGGTTGTTCGCCTTTTTTATACATAAGGTTATTCAAAACTTTGATGCATTAACTTGCCAGACCGTTGTTTTTTTTTTTTGCAACATATTTTATCGGAATGAATGCAATTTTTAAACAGGCATGAATTAGATTCATCCATTTGAATAATTGCACTTATTCAAAATTACGGAGATTTAGAAAAGTGACAATCCCGGAATATACATTCGGAGCTCACGCATATCTATTGGAATACTGCCTGATCTAAAATAAATGATAATTCAAAGTTTAAGCTTCGTTACATCCCCCCTAAGTTCGGTTAAAAATGAAAGAATATGATTCTTTCATTTTTCAATTCTCATTTGAGAATTCATACGAAAAAAAAATCTAACACAAAGGTAAGATACCCTAACCTGACGTTAAAACTTCTCTTCTTCCGTACTTAAAATGAAAATTCTTCTTCTGAACGGAGAACTGCAACTCTTCTTCGGAACGGGAAAACTGAAACTGCTTCTCCAAAACGGGAAACTCAGAACATCTTCTTCGGAACGGAAACACAAAAAAATTCTTCTTCAAATCGGAAAAACTTGACTTCTTCCGCGGATCGGGAAACTGACAACTTCTTCTTCGGAATGGAAAACTTAAAACTTCTGCTTCTCCAGAACGTGAAACTTTAAACTTTTTCGGACTGGAAAACTTAACTTGGGAACGGGAAACTTGACATCTTCTTCGGAACGGAAAAACTTGAAACTTCTTCAGAATGGAAACTTGAAGATTTCTTCGGAATGGCAAACTTCTTCTTCGGAATAGAAAACTTAAAACCTCTTTGGATCAAAAAGCTTCTCCTTCAGGATGGAAAACGGACTTCTTCTTCGGGTCGGAAAACTTGAAACTTCTTCAGCACGGAAAACAAAACTTGTGAACGGAAAACTTGACATCTTCTTCGGAACGGAACAACTTGACTTCTTCGGAACGGACAAACTTGAAACTTCTTCTTCTTGGGAATGAAAAACTTCTCCTTCAGAATGGAAGACTGACTTCTGCTTCGAGTCGGAAAACTTGGAACTTCTTTCACGGATCGGAAAACTGACAACTTCTTCTTCAGAACGGAACGTCTTAAAACTTCTTCGGAATGGAACATTTCTTCTTCAGAATGGAAAATTTCTTCTTCTTCGGAACGGAAAACTGAAACTTATCTTTTCGGAACGGAAAACTTGACATCTCCATCGGATCGGAAACTGCTTCTTCGGAAACTTGAAGACTTCTTCTTCTTCGGAATGGACACTTTCTCTTCTTCGGAATGGAAAACTGAACCTCTTCTTCGGAAACTTGAGGATGTCTGTCTTCTTCTTTGGAACGGAAACTCCTTACCATTTTGTTGACATGGGCACGTTCGGCAGTGGTCCAGGCCTGTTATGGTTTTCGTTTCGGATCTTCTTCGAGGGCGGATTTCGGACAACCACATTGTTTCGACATTACGCCCATCTTCCCGCAACGCGAGCAAAATAGACGCGCTGTCTGGCTGCAGCTTTCTCTCCGGTGTCCTGGATATCCACATCGCCAACATAATTCCCATAACTGGACGGGTAGGTAGATCGGTTCCAGGTGCGTCTGAGTCATCGGAGTAGCTGAGGTTTTCATAGCTTGAACTGGTTCGGACTGTACCTCTTCCGGTTTCGGCGGAGATGATGAGGCCTTCAACATGATTGTTTTTGGTTCTGTATCCAGATGTTCCGGTGTGGTCGATAAGGATTGGATTTCCAAAGGATCGGAACTTGGTGCGGAATCTATGGAATGGACTGACATACTCCGGAGACACTCAGACGACGGATTCATCATATTCGATTCTTATATTAATCTCACTTCAACGGTACTATTTGAAAATCAAAATCACCAAAGAGCAACTGTACTGATTGAAAATCAAATTCACAAAAGAGCAACTGTACTGATTGAAAATTGAAATCACAAAAGAGCAACTGTACTGTTTTTAAATCGAAATCACCAGAGAGAACACGAAAGAGAGCGATCTGTTATCTGTCACGGCTTTTATACGTTTTTCGAGGTTCTGGTCAAGTCTGCTCCACCAATTCCTTATTTTGTGCCGAGGGTTTTTTACTTATGCCCCGAACAATGCTTGAAAGTGACGCTACTTTTTAGATCTAAAATTCACGCTCATGATGCTCCACTAGTTTCTCCCGGCACACTAAACAAGAGTTATCGGAGTTTTTTGGTTGTTCGCCTTTTTTATACATAAGGTTATTCAAAACTTTGATGCATTAAGTTGCCAGACTCCTGTTTTTTTTTGCAACATATTTTATCGGAATGGATGCAATTTTTAAACAGGCATGAATTAGATTCATCCATTTGAATAATTACACTTATTCAAAATTACGGAGATTCAGAAAAGTGACAATCCCGGAATATACATTCGGAGCTCACGCATATCTATTGAAATACTGAACTATTCAAACGGAATTTACACATAATATCCGTATTTACTGCCTGATCTGAAATGAATGATATTTCAAAATTTAAGCTTCGTTACATTATCAAACACTATAAGAGAGTTCACAACTGTGGATACACCGTAACACTGATATAATCACCATTATCCACTAGAAATACTGGTAAAGAACTGAGAACCTTTCAGATACTGAATAGCCATCTTGAGAGTAGGACCTTTTAGCTATCAGGTAGCCTTCATCCGAGTAAACTTCACGCTAATTGGTGGCTATCATCGAAGTTGGACCTTTCAGCAACCTTTTAAACATCATTAAAATAAACTTTATTGTGATGATGCTACTTGGTAGCTGAAAGGTGCTTGGTACTTCAATTATAATATTTTCATTGGATAATGGTGACTATTTCTAACGTATTTAGAATATTTTCCTCTTTTTCCAAGCATGTTTAACATATGATTTTTTCGCCATCACGGCACCTCGAATGCTCCTATTACTCTCATATCCAACAATCCTACTCCGCATCCAAGAATATCAGTGAACATTTCAAAGTGCTTGTTTGGTAAAATAGTGTTATTGAATGATCGTCATAATCATAATATCTGATACATCAAATGTAAAACTTGCGAGATAGTATTGGAAACTTTTGAGTGAGAATGTACTCTTGTCAACCAATCAGGAACAGTCTTATATTATCTGGCAATATTGCGTTATATTGTCCAGACGTGTTTCTTACCAGTACAGTAATACAAAACACAGACTCTTAATATCTCAGTACTATTGAAAATCGTTCATATTTTCAGCAGTTTAAAGCGATTTGTAGAATTTTGAAACCAACCTCCCTATAAGAATGGCACAATCGTTTCAACAGAGGTTCAAGCACATACACATATAAATCTACACACATTCATCATTTCAAAAATAGTCTAGTGAATAGTTAAGATCTCAATAACATGGAATTGAAACACCTATAATATAAACGAACGACTAAGTTCAGGGCGCCTTACCTCTCACCCCACACTTTAATAACACATGTGTACAAAGAAGGAGGAACATCAATCAAATACAACAAACATACAAATAACCTACTAAACTAGTAGGGAATAACATATGAAAATCTAAAAATCTAGTTCAACAAACTGACCTGTGACGACCATGCCGCTTGGAGTTTAGAACCTATGCAACTATTGGGAGGCAAAATACATTATCAGGTTCTTACCGCTTCGACCAGAATCACCCATACAGGTTGTACATTGAATTCGGCATATCAACAGTTAGTTCGCTCACCGCTAGGAGCATACATTAACTATATGTATGAGAGGTATGGCGTCCTAAATTTAGTCGTTCCTATAATATAATCATGTACATACTTGAAGAGTCCGCGAGTTTATATTTCTTCTATTGTCAACTCAGATCAAGATCTATCATTAACATTAACTGCAATAAAATATTTTTGGCACCACCTTTAATGAAACCAGGAAGTGTTGCAACAATTGTGAACAAAACCGTACCCAATTAAGAAACAGGTAGGAAGATGAAATTAATTTTATGTTTTCTGTTGAGTACCGTATCACTGGGGTTGTATTTATAAATGTGGACCATCTGTTTCCGAACTATTCAGAAACGATCCTAGACTAATAAAACATTTTTGAAGTCAAACAAAAATGGCAAATTTAGAGAACAAATTATAGAATATATCAATCTCAGGAGGATGATAAGTGGAACTTCTGAATTTTATTGAACTATTTGATGTAAATCGATCTAATTTGGTTATTTAGCTGCGTTTCATTCTCTTTTTTTGTTGGAAAAATCAGTTACTGATCAAAGATTTGATGGAACCATTGTCTCAAGAAATTAGACGTAGGATCTCAACTTCATTGTTCTAATTTCCTGGTTAATATGGACGTTCAATAATCTAGGAATTAGTTTTCAATTAATTGATGTAACTGAATCCGCAGGAATATACCTATTTGTTTATGTGACCAGCACAATCTATTTCAATTTCTACAGTGAATTTGACTGAATCAAATTGACTTTCGAGCATGTTCAACAACCCATGTGAATCAGAATATTCAGTATAGGATCGATCAGTGACACACCAGCTGAATAGCTTCAGGCAGCTGTTTCACTTCTGGCTCATCAGTAGTGTTGAGCTGTGATGTCATCGATCGATGTATCTGCTGATGTATTCATAAACCAACAACATAAAGTGCTAGAGGGATAAAATAAATAGTGCAAGATATACCTTAGAAAAACCAACGCAATGTGGACAGTGACTTAATAGATCTTCAGTACTTGATAAAAGTCACTACGGGCAATCATAGGACCAATCAATCAATCCAGAGCCAGAGCCAGAGGGCGCACATTATTATTTTGGACATTATTATTTTGATCACATTTTCAACTATTTTAGTGACTGTTGAAATGATTGAAATTGGTCGATAATTTGACGTCTTGAGAAGGTCACCAGCTTTGTAAATTGGTTTGGTAATGGAGTACTTCAAACCTGTTGGAAACACCCCTATTATTTATAAAATTTATTAATGGAGTGAGTGGTGCTCATATTGCTTCAATTACATATTTTTGAATGTTAGGTCCGATTTGGTCTGAACCGACGAATTTCTCATTCTTTAATCCATGGGTTATTCTCCTTATTTTATTTTCACAGGTGGGGTTCATCAAAATTGAATTTGCGATAGGTCTTATATTTACACAATGTGGTTTATGTTTTCCCTATATCAGTTAAAAGTTAGTTAGTTGCCATGACTGTAGTTTACTAAACTTTTGGGTACATGAAGTCTCTTTTTTTATTCAATAATCCCTTGGTAATCCGTTTCTATAATTCAGGGTTTTTGGTATAGATACGTTTTATGTAAGTGGATTTGTATATGAAATAGGATAGAGTACCTATACTACCAGCCTTGAATGAAATCCCAAGAAGTAGAATTAAGTGCTATATCAAGATTTTGTATGCTTAAGTGTTTCAATATTCTGTTTCAAGTGATTCGTTTTAGCTACGGTGTCACTGATTCATTCAGATATCTATAATACCTTCTAACAAGTAATTGTTCAATTATTGACTTCTGTTGAGATCTTCACTAGTAATGGCGAAAAAATCATTGACGTATCTATGCCGAACTTTGAAAATTAATTTATTTTTGATCTCAGGGAGGTTTCAAGTTCACTTGAAAATGATTAGGCAAAAATGAAGGCAGTAGTTTTTCTTGAAAGTGAAAAAATGTTACTCCATACAAAAGACGCATATTCTGTTCAGCTTATATCGACAATATTGACAATTTGGAGTCATTCCTTCAGAATGTTTATCGACTCAGGGATTTATAAATAGAGAACAATAGTATCACCAGCTTCAAACTTGGGGCGGCTTGGAAGTTGCTAAATTCCATAACTAACCATTCTGATATGTTATACGTGGGACAATTAATGGTTGAAATTATTGGTCTCGTAGCATTACCTGGTTTATGAATTTTAGGTAAGCAATACAGTTTAGGAAGATGAGGATTCTGAATTCTTAGTTTGTTTTTCAAATTATATGAGATTACAGCGGTACTTGATTTTGATGTTTGAATTATTAATTTAGACATTTAGACTATTTCCAGAAACTCTTTATCCTCAGTACTTCAAAAGTGTTCCTAGTGAATAAGGATGATTTTGTTTCTTATTTATAGTGTAATGATGTATTACATAGAATGCATAATTGCATGAATGGTTCACTGGTGAACTTTATTCCTCTCATCCTAGTTCGTTGCACAAGGATTGGTGCATTCCTAAAAAAGTATTAAAAACTATCGCTCCTTCTCAGCATGATCAAACACTACTGACTCGCATATGTATTTCTAGACCTCTTGTAATTAACACTACACTTAGCACAATTATACACAATTAATAATTAATTAACGGTATCCAAATATTTCGCATTCTTTCATAATTATAGGTATTATATAACGTTTGTTGGATCATTCAGAGAAAGATACCCTCCTGTATACTTCATCTGTGAGCCGCCGGAGAGCGTATAGCAAGTCATAAAAAAGTTACAGTGGTTGTTAATGATAGGTAAGTGCAAAAGCATACAGACAATCATTGCTTAATTGTAAATCTAATCAATAAAAGTTTAAATTAATCGATCTCAATAAATATAGTACACTTCACACTTAGTACTTGAAAACTCAAAAACATTGATCCGTTGGTCCGGTAATTCCATAATTCCAACGATTTAATTATGGAGGAGAAATCACGAAACCTTGAAAGGCAACGCGCTTTGATAAAGAGAAAGTTAACTCTCTTCAAAAATCTATGAATATAACTGAGTCAACGTTAAAAGGTTCATGAGCAAACCAATTATCAGACAAAACGCTCTTGATTGAAGTTGAATCAGGGTTAGAGAACGAATTTGAAAATATCCAGGACCAAATTGACTTGAACTGTGGAGACGTTGGTGAATGATGACTAATTATCAGAGCGTGAATTATTCGAAAAGTCCTTTTATGGTATAACATCTATTGCACAAGGTATCTTACATCAATTTGGAACTATCTTACATCCTGGAAATATATCAAATTCCATACTAGCTGGTTCAGTAAATTCTTGTCATCAGAGAAATTCTCAAGCTACATCTAGTATTAGGCTTCCTAAGATAAAATTGTCAATTTTCAAGCATAGCTATCAATCATGGTTAGAGTTCCGGGACCTTCATGTAGATCTTTTCAATAATGATCATGGTGTCGGAGATGCTGAACCATTCTATTATTTGAAAACTCATCTTGTAGACAGTGTTAAAAGACTCATAACAAAAATGATTCTAACAGCGGGAAAATTTGATGTTCTATGGGATAATATCATATGTTAACATATCAATAACAATCGGATGTTAATTCATAATCACTTGAAATCTCTAAATGGCATTCCAACAATACCTCAAGAATCCTCGTCAACATTAAGGCGACTGTCTGACAATGTTTGTGAACATATAAGGTCAGCTAGGGGTATCTACGGAAAACTGGGATTCATATCTTATTTTTCGTTTGGTATTAAAGTTAGACTAGGAAACTGAAGATGAGTGGGAGTCATACAAAATTACGGATGACGTCCCTACACTAGAAGAATTTCGGAATTTTCTCTATGATCGAGCTGATGTCTTGGAGAGAAAAGAGCATAATAATCTCAACAGCACTGAATAAATATCTATCAACGGAAACTGTTCAGCATCTACATTCAAATCGAGAATCAATAATGAATCTTCCTTCTGCCGTTAAGATCGTTTGCCTTTTTTGCAAGGGAGATCATTGGCTGACTAACTCTGGAGATTCTCTTAAACTGGACCCCGGTGCCAGGTTGGAATGAGTGAAAGCTCTCAGATTATGTACAAACTGTTTGCGCTGTGATCACAATACTTCTGACTATTTCAACGGTTTGTGGAAAACGGAATCGAGAGCATCATACTCTATTGCATAGTGATGATATAAACGGTCTCAAACTGATCAGATAGAAAATAATAATTCGAATAATGGTAATTTCGCTGGTGGTTCGAGTGCTCTTATATCAAACTGCAACTTTCTGCATACCTGCAGCAATGGGGAGAGTAGTACACAATGATACAATTTTTGAAACTTAAACCATACGTCACAAACTATTGAATCAAGCATATTTTCGGAATTCACTCTTTATACCCCACAGATCAACCTGCAATATTATGTTTATTAAATTTCAAGATATTTTTGGAACTATAAAAAAAATCACAAAACAAATATGACTGCATTCGTATTATAGTGTACCACTAGTGGTACATATTGAAACATTATACAACAATAAAACATTAAAATGTAATTGCAATAAAACTTTACTGACAAAAATATGATCATAAAACATTGATTAGCGAACAGTTATGCTGTGAAAATCTACGCCAAATTTATAATACGAATAAAGTCTTTTGTTTTTCGTGTCAATATGTTTGGGTAACATCGTTACGAAGTCTGATTTCACAGCTGCATGAATATCTGAAACTTCCGGAAAATAGAAATAATTCAAGATTTTAGTGTTTTTTCTTAGATATGGAACCTGAAATTCATTATTTTCTTCGCAGTCTAGAACTTTCGCGACATAATAAATATTACTTACAAATTTCACCAAACAAACGAATCTTTCACAATTTTGGTGTTATCATCAATTATCTTAGACTCTTCAATATTGTTTTGCTCCTGCGCTATGTAATATTGTAAATCAGTCAAGGCCATATATTCATGGAAGGAGTCCATAAGTTTTAAACTTCCCTTTTCTGCTTCTGAATCCGTTTCGTCTATTTTTTTTTTCATTTCTTCCGACCTTTTTTTCTTACATGTTTTATTATTTGCTGCTAGTATATCTCATCATACGGTTGTGGGTATTGCTCTTTTCGGTGTTTTCCTTTCATCAGTTTTGTAGGAAAGCTCTTCAATCTCTGGAGTGCTCGTTAATTCGTTTTCGTGGTTTTTCTTGGAGCAGCCTTAGGTATACCTTGCATTCCAGATGGAGTAACGAAACTACAACTGGAAATTGAATTGGCATTGCTCATTTTGCAAACCAGCTTCAATTTCTGCGCATGGAAGTTCAGCGCAATTGAATAGAAGCAGAGCTTCTTTCTTGATGAGATAAATCTTCCTCTTCCCTTGTACCTTCTCGTATTATCACTATTGCTTTTTTTCCATTTCTTCCAAACTATTTTTATCTCTATCAGTAGCGGATGATAATAGATAGTCAGCTTCAGTGAAAATATTTTTGTTCAATGTGTATATGCCAGTGGATTTGAAACCACTCATAATGTTTTCAGGAATCATCGATTTTGAATGAGCTGCACTGATACATTCTGCTATTTGATACAATGTCATAGAAACAGTATGGTGATTTGAAAGCCACGCATCTATTGCACTATTGTAGAAGCTTTTAAGAGGAAAAAACACTGATTTATCCAATGGCTGCAAATTATTACTCGTGAGTGGTGGAAGTGTTAATATTACTACTCCATTGGATTTGGCTCTGGTCCATATTTACGGCTCATACAATTGCATGCATACCTGTCGGTTTTCACTAAATTCGGGACAAAATCTGTAGGAATCACAAATAGATCCAACTTACCTAGCATCACGGGAATATTCGATCGGCTAGGAACATTGACAAAATTTGTTTTATTTACAATACTGAATCTGTGATTATTTCATTTATATTGCTGATCTATGATTGTTCTAATTTGTATTCTTAGTTGGCCATGGTTGATTGACTTGGTAACGCTTTTAAATAACAACAGATACATATTTTTTTATGATTCAATAACACACGATTCTTAATCAACTCTATAATTTATACTTCATCTCAATTTGAATACATATGATTTTAGATTGGTCTCACAGAGTATGTGATTTTATTTATACGTATTCATGAAACTTGTCTTATCTATCCTACTAAATCTGTGATTATTTTCTTGTCAAGGGAGGTTCATCATAATTTGTAATATATCGAGAAAGTCGAACAGGATCCTCACAGTTTTAATAAGAAATCATGAATCACGTATACAGCAGGGAATGTTATAAAGAAAGCAAGTGCTTTTCAGGATACTGTTAGTTGAGATGTAACTTATAATTAAATTTTGAACAACAGGTTGATCGCTTGCTACGGCTTAAAAAAGGTTTTTAACCCTGCCTTTTCCTTTGAAGCTACAAATTATTCACGTAATCATAACATAAGATGTGCAGGACTCGATTGATTCCTATCGAACCTGTAATTAGAATTGTGGTGTCCAGGTCCTTGAAGTTCGTAGCTATGAGTAGTATTGGAATAACTCAGTGATTGGTTATGGTTTATTGTAACACTTATATATGTAGATAACAGCAGTGATTACAATCTCAATTCTACGTAGAAATATTCATTACTATCACGGGTTGTTAACATTATTCCCATGATCTCCTCATTCATAGTTTTTTATACTAACTTATACTGACTCTTTTTTACTCTATATACAAATCATCAGGGTGAAGCTGCTACCTGATTTCCAATCATAACCTCAT
Organism: Endomychus coccineus; assembly: GCA_958510875.1. Classification (NCBI taxonomy): domain Eukaryota; kingdom Metazoa; phylum Arthropoda; class Insecta; order Coleoptera; family Endomychidae; genus Endomychus; species Endomychus coccineus. The sequence continues at coordinate 100,668,062 of OY294068.1, read as the reverse complement.
CATGGCATAAGTAACAAAAGAGGCACTGCACGCGACTAGACTGGGCAGTGGGTAATTTGTTATATTAAACTGCCTCGTAGTGAACTGCAACCAACCTGTATAAATTACCAAATGGGTTAACTCTGTCACAAACCAAAAAGTAAGAAATCTGAAAACTCTTGTAACAAAATATAATGTTCAGTTATGGTAAACAAAGGAAAATAAACACATAATAATCTATAGTGATAAAATAACTATTGATAGTGTATGACAAAACTCAACATGTATGGAACGCTTCAGTATGGTACAACGAATATAGCTTATAACGTGTCCCTTGTGACTTTTCGGTAAACTGCTCATTTCAAATCCTCGGGCACCAGATTTTTAAGGACTTCTGCTAGGGTCCTCACCACAAGGCTTGTCACTATGCTAACTATAGATAGCCTTGTCCCTAGGGTAGCTACAGTGAAGTAAAACCAGGGCCCATTGGGCAGAAAACAGTATCAAAATTGTAGGCTTTGATTACAATTGATACTTGGCTCATTTGAAAGATGAAGCAGAAATAATTTAATAAAACGGGGAATTCCAAATATTAGAATACATAATAATTATAACAAGTACACATTCAGAATAATTAATAAATTCAATCGAATGGTATTTTACAGAAAAATTCACCCAGATGGAAAATGTAATGAAGCTCAAACGGTATATGAAAACTGTTTCAACATAGCTACTTTTACGATATGTTCGGTATTTAATTTCACTTCAACGGTACGGAATCGGTTGATAAATGATTCACATTTATCAATTTTTTGTGGTAAACACAAATCAAAGAGGTCCTAGAGCAACAAGCGGTGAACGGTAATCATTCAGATAGCATTATTACTTGAAATGTTCATAACACACTACGATATATCAAACGGTTAAAACGGAACACGAGATATCATACAATAGAACATTGCCAATCATAAACTACGGAAATCAATATATAGTAATACGAGAAGATAAACTATTAAGCTATCATTTACCTTATGTAAAAAAAATTCACTAAACGGAACACTGTTGTTAATTCAAATTTCAGGTCTGACTTGTACTCGGATAATAATTAATTCACTTCGATTCTAAGATCATAAACACACTTTAACTGTAATGTTTGAAAATCAAAATCACAAAAGAGCAATTGCACTGATTGATAATCAAAATCACCAAAGAGGACGATCTTTTGTCTGTCACTGCTTTTCTATGTTTTCGAGGTTCTGGTCAAGTCCGCTCCACCAATTCTTTATTTTGTGCCAAGGGTTTTTCACTCATGTTTCGAACAATGCTTAAAAGTGAATCTACTTTTTAGATCTAAAATTCGCGCACATGGTATCACAGTAGTTCCTCTCGGCGCAATAGACAACTGTTATCGGACTTTTTGGGTTGTTCGCCCTTTTTATACATAAGGCTGTTCAAAACTTTAAAGCGTTAACTTGCCAGACCCCCGTTTTTGCAACATATTTTATCGGAATGAATGCAATTTTCAAACGGGCATGAATTCGATTTATCTATTTGAATAACTAAATTTATTCAAAATTACGGAGATTTAGAAAAGTGAAAATCACGGAATAGACATTCGGAGCTCACACATATCTATTGAAATACTGAACTGTTAAAACGGAATTTACATGTAATATCCGTATTTACTGCCTGATCTTAAATATATGATATTTCAAAATTTAAGCTTCGTTACATCCCCCCCCCCAAGTTCGGTTAAAAATGGAAGAATATGATTCTTTCATTTTCCAATTCTCATTTGAGAATTCATACGAAAAAAAAAAACTAATACAAAGGTGACATACCCTAAGCTGACGTCAAAACTTCCCTTTCCTTCGTCCGGAACTTCGCGGAATAAAATATCTTACTTGGAACATAAAATGAAAATTCTTCTTCGGAACGGAAAGCTTGACTTCTCCTGCGGATCGGGAAACTGACAACTTCTTCTTCGGAACGGAAAATTTGACGTCTGCTTCGGAACGGACAAACTTGAAACTTTTCTGCACGGAAAACAAAACTTGGGAACGGAAAACTTGACATCTTCTTCGGAACGGACAAACTTGAAACTTCTTCGAAACGGAAGGCTTGAAATCTTCTGCGGATCAGAAAACGGACAACTTCTTCTTCAGGACGGAACTTCTTACCAGTGATTTCGCTAACATGGGCACGTTCGACAGCGTATGTACTGTGATCTCGGTGGTACTACAATGGCTGGTTTATAGCCGGATATGCATTTCCCTCTTGCCACATCGAAGGAAGCCGGTAACTGCGGTCCAGGCTTGTCCTGAGTTTCGTTTCGGATCTTCTTCGAGGATGGAATGTTCGGACAACCAAATTGTTTCGACATTATGCCTACCTTCTCGCAACGGGACAAAATAGACGCGTTGTTCGGCCGCAGCTTTCTCTCCGTTGTCCTGGATATCCACATCGCCAACATAGTTCCCAGAACTGGACGGGTAGGTAGATCGATTCCATGTGCGTCTGGGTCGTCGGAGTGGCTGGGGTTTTCATAGTTTGGACTGGTTCGGACTGTACCTTTTCCGGCTTCGGCGGAAATGATGAGGCATCCAACATGGTTGTTTTCGGTTGTATATCCAGATGTTCCGGTGTGGTCGGTGAGGATTGTATTTCCAAAGGATCGGGACTGGGTGCGAAATCTATGAAAAGGACTGACATACTCCGGAGACACTCAAACGACGGATCCACCATATGTTGCAGTGCTCCGTCTAGCACTATCTCAATAGAATCGGACGGTTCATAAAACATATTATTCCCCTGTGAACATCATGGACCGTGGATCATAATAAGTAATTATACTACTACTGACAACTGGTCCATCGGTATCTATATTTTTCGGTACCTCGATTCTTTTCAACTTTCCGGAATGCCAGGAACATTATACGGCTTCATATCTTTGATATGGACTCGTTTCACTTGCTTGTCATCTTAGCCTTTCAGGTCGTGAATGACCAGAGAAATTACTTTGATAACAGTTTACGGACCGGTTTATTTCGGAGCCAATTTAGCGGCAAAATGTCGGACACCAGAAGACAGATGATGCTCTACCTTCATTACTTTATCATCCACGTGACAACACCAATATCGACGACGGAGATTGTAATAACGGCTTTGATGGGTAAAAGCACGGGATAAATGGATACGGACCAACTGGTAAGTTAAGCGGAATTTGTGTAATCTAGTTCGGTGTTCTGAAATCTTCTCACGGTTCGTATCGGTCGAAATATTTTCCTCGGTCTCCTTCGGAGCGGTAAAAGAACGGACTATCGAATTCGGTACTTCAAGTTCTCGGCCAAAATTTAAAAAGGCATGTGAAAATCCGGTGGATTCACGTGGGGCAGAATTTAAGGCAAATAGGAAATCGGGTGAAAATTCACCCCATTCACGGTGGTCTCCGTTGCAAAATTTGTTCTCTCCATGGGATTGCATTGTGGAGTATATGTAGGAGTGAGTCAGTGCTTAATTCCAAACTCTTTAAAGAGAGTCTTGAAAATATTCTCGTACTGCGTCCCATTGTCGCTGATGACGGTTTCCGGACAACCAAAACGAGTAATGATCCCTCCTTCTTGAGTTAACGTTTGCGCGGTAGCTTTCCTCAACGGCTTACACTGTACTCACTTCGTAAAACGGTCCTGCATGACAAGAATAAAATTGTTTCCCTTGACGGATCTTGGTAACGGTCCTACCAAATCGGTGCTCACACATTTCCAAGGAAACTGATTCACTGCCGGCTGCATAGATCCAGGCTTCTGTTGTTGAGAAACTTCGAATGATTGGCACTGCGGACATCCACGCACGTACGTTGCTATATCGCGGAACATCCCCGGTCAATAATACTTGTGGGGTATTCGCGCAATCGTCTTGGCAATACCTAAATGTCCTGCAGTCGGACTGTCATAGTTTCCTTTCAGAACGTTCAACCAGAGCGGTTTCGGAACACATAGCTCCCACGGATCTCTCATTTCCGATTCGGACAAGTTATTCGAGTCCCAGAAGTGGCGGTACAACCGATTATCTTTCACACAATAATCCGGATACGCTTCTGGACTCTTTTCAACTTCGACTTTCTTTGAATTGTACCAGTTACAATTCATGGGGTCATTCAGTACGAATAACTCTTGATTGTCATCCATTCCTTCTTCGTTCGGCAACGGATCGCGTGACAGGGCATCAGCCACCCGATTCAATACTCCTTTACGATATTCAATTTCAAAATCGTACTGCTGTAGGAAAATGCTCCAACGAGCCAATCTCCCACTCGGACTCTTTATTGAGTGCAGCCATTTCAATCACTGGTGGTCGCTCAATGCGGTCAATCTGTATCCCTCTACATATGGTCTCATTTTATCAATGCCCTACACAATAGCCAAACATCTCTTCTCGGTAACAGAGTAATTCTTTTCAGCGGCTGTTAATATTCGGCTAGCGTAGGCAATGATTCGGTCAGCTCCCTCAATATTCTGGGTCAATGGCGCAGCAATTCCCACATCCGAAGCATAGGTTTGCAATATAAACGGTCGGTTGAAGTCTGGACAAGTCAACACTGGGGTACTGGTCAACATATCTTCCAATTTGTTGAATGCGACTTGTTGCTCCTCTCCCCAACTCCAACGTCGATGCTTCCTCAATAGGGCGGTCAATGGACTGATAATTTTCGAAAACGACGGTATGAGACGGCGGTACCACAAAGCTATTCCTAAGAAACGCCGGAGTGCCCTCACTGTAGATGGGCTTGGAATCTGCTTGATGGCTTCGATTTTCTCAGGGTCGGTATAAATACCCTCGGCGGTAACTACATGGCCTAAATACTTTATTGACATGCGGCAGAACTGGCATTTTTCCGGGTTTATCTCCAGATTAGATTTCCACAATCGCCGGAAAACCTCTCTCAAATTCGTGAGATGTTCCTCGAACGTCTCTCCCAGAACAATAATGTCGTCCAAGTAAGGAAAGGCGTGTGGATCCATATCTGGTTCGATAATGGTATCCATCAGCCTCTGAAACGTTGCCGGTGCGGAATGTAAACCAAAGGTCATCAGGCCATTACCTTAAACTGGAATGAGCCACGGCCTGGTACAGTAAATGCTGTAATGGGTTTACTTTCCGGTGTCAGCGGTATTTGCCAATACCCTTGCTTCAGGTCAATGCTAGTGATGTATCTAGCTTGCCGGAGTTCGTCCAAGATGGCACTTATGTAAGGCAGTGGATATGTATCTCCCACGGAGACTTTGTTTATCATCCGGAAATCAATGCAAAACCTCGGTTTGCCATCTTTCTTCTTCATCACCACAACGGGTGAACTCCACGGACTACTTGACTGCATCCAAAATGCAATGAGATTCGGTACGCGGTAGTACTAGGAACCAAACTGCCATTGGCCATCCTAGTGCCTACGGCTTTAATGGGGACTGGCCGTAAACCGGAATCCTGACATAACCTGACAACTGCGTCATTGATGAAAGAACGTGTGGCTCTGGTGTCAAAAAGAGCCGAAAAAGTTATACCTAATACCCGGACTTTTATAAACGGTCGGTTTTCAGCTAAAGTTAGAGCAGCGGTATTTTAAAAATAATTCTATCATCACACAGGGCTAGACCACTCTCATTTTTCACTTTATTTTTTTCGTCTCCATAGCGATATCTACTTCAACTCTAATTTCACAGTTATTCGGTAGTTCCGGTTCATTATCGGTATTATCGGTATTGCAATTAACCGTATTTTCAACGGTGTGGTGACTTTACATTTTGTATTATTACCGGCGGACTCCTTATTCGCGGTGCGGTTTTCACCTCCTTCGTCAAGGCCTGTTCAAACGGGATCTGCTTCGGCCTCGCTACCTCGCATTCCCGCGGACGTTCCCCTGTCCAGTGTACGGACAATCACGCGACATTATCTCAGGGCGGCGGCATCTCGAGCAAAATTATTTCGGCGGATTCCGACAATTATTTTTGCTATGCCCCATTTCCCCACATCTCCAACAGTAGATGAGCTGTGTTGCGGTACTCGATTTCAGTCTGGTAGGACACTGCGTCCTGAAGTGGCCCCGGAGACCACAATCCCAACAAGTCTACTCAGGGACATTCGGTATTCCGGACTTGACTGGCGATTTCGGTTCAGATGCAGGTTGCCTACCCGGCGCTGGCGGTTCCATAATCCTTGCTGCGGGAGATGGAATTTCTGCCTCCATTGACACTGGAAGAAATATCCTTTTCTGCATGAGTTTCTGCTCTGCCTGCAGATTCTCAAACTCCTTTGCCTGCAACGTTAACGACGGCACGTCGTTGAAAGTCCCTTGCCGGATAAATTGCCTATACTCCGGCAATAAATTTCGGTGCAACCAGAACAATTCCCGTTCTGCGGTCATTACATCATGTCTCTTGATCAGTGTTTGCAGATCCACAACATATGCAGCGGCGGTCCCATTCATGCGTTGATGCCTGCGGCTGATCTGTACTTCCAGATCATTGTGGTAGTTGGCATCAATGAAAAATAGGGTAAAGTCTCTTTGGAAATCGGCTAATGTAGCCCAGCGGCTACGGTTATTCCGATACCATAATAGTGTGGTTCCATCCAAAACTTCCGGTAAGGATAGCAATAATGAATCTTTCGGTGTATTCAGCTGCATAGCTATCTCATCAAGGCGTTCCAGGAACGTAGCGGGATCTGACGTTCCATTGAATTGAATTCGGTATTGATTCAAACGCGGAGTACCACTCGGAGCTGATTAACTGTTTTCAGGCACATGCTGAACATGACTGAACGGAATATTGTACCCTTGCGGAATAACAGTAACCGGAACATTGTGGGCAGGTATTTGCGGAACTTCAGGGGCTTGCGGAACTGTCGGTATTTGCGGAACGGTCGGTCGTGGTCCTATATCTCGGATAGTTCATAGGATTCGGCGGGAAAGAATAGATCGGCGTTTGAATCGGTGGCGTCGTCATTACCACAGTGTTCGTATATGTCACTGTATTCGTAGTGAACATAGTTGACCAATACGACAGCTGTATTCTCGGTGTGCTCCTTATTGCCGGTCTTGACTGAACACCAGAAGGACTAAACGTCGGTGTTGTGTTTAGTACCACTTCGGTTGTCAATGCCTTGGCTAGTAATGCCAAGGTACTGGCAATCTTTCCGAACATTCCACGCGCATGGCGTATTATTCTTTTACGGACACCCTTTACGTACCTCCGATGTAAGTCTTCGGCGGATCCATTATGGTCAATGTCATGATTGAACAGCACTTCCTGGAGTTGAGCCTTCTTCAATGAATAAATCCAGTTGACTTTCGAATCACTTTCGGTAGCTTCAGTCTGGCTTTCCTCGCTATTAGAGCGGAATTGCGCCTTTTCGTCAAATTGAGCTAGCACTTCTTCAATATTGGTAAAAGTAGGCTGCGGCGCCTTAGGTATAGCACCAGTATACCCTGGGAACTCCATATTATCCAATCCAATTCAAAATCAGAATTTTCAACCCCAAAAATAAATTATTCTGATCAGGGGTAGGTAACGAATGAGGATGCGGTAACCAAAACCAGTCCACACCTTCCTTCCAATAAGACAGAAGCAATGAAATCACTTGCCCCAATTTGGGGAACGTAACTTCGATATGAGGAGGTAACTCGAAAACGTTCAGGCCAATCCGCCAAAAATGTTTCCAACGGCTTCGTCGTATCGATTTAGTTGGAAAGGAGCTATGACTTGCCCAATCCGGGTTACGGTTGACTGGAAAAATCAAAGGGCTAAATATGGGCAAAAATCGAAATTTGGGCAAAACACTGAGGTGTAGTTAACAATTCTACACCTCATGGAACAAACAATTTTTCAGTCATATTTACTGTTAAAAACTTGATATTACCCCTGAAACGGGGTAACGGAAAACAAATTTCACCAAACAACCTGGGTGAACACGGGGAACAAGTTTCCGTCGGAACTTTTCAAAATTTCCAAAATTAAAAAACCAACTCCCGGGGATGATTCGAAAACGTGTTCGAAACATCGGGATCTTGAAGCTTGTTTTTCTGTCACACTATATCTTAAATTTCATCAAAAACAGATCACCAGTTCTATTTCAATAAATTATTCAACATTTCACTTTTCGGAATCAAAAAAACAAAATTCCCCCTCGCTCTATTTCAACAGTCCCTGCTCGCGCGCCATTTTATGACGTTTCCCTTGTGATTTTTCTGTAAACTGCTTATTCCAAATCCTCAGGCGCCAGATTTTTCTTAAGGTTTACTTCTTTTTTAGCACTTCTGCTAGTGTCCTCACCACAAGGCTTGGCACTATGCTATCTATAAATAGCCTTGTCCCTAGGGTAGCTACAGTGGAGTAAAACCAGGGCCCATTGGGCAGAAAACAGTATCAAAATTGTAGGCTTTAATTACAATTGATACCTGGTTAAAACTTAGCTCATTTAAAAGATGGAGCATACATAATTTAATAAAACGGGGAATTCCAAATATTAAAATATATAATAATCATAACAAGTACACTTTCAGGATAATTAATGAATTCAATTGAACGGTATTTCACACAAAAATTCACCCAGATGGAAAATGTAATGAAGCTCAAACGGTATATGAAAACTGTTTCAACATAGCTATTTTTACGAAATAATCGGTATTTAGTTTCTCTTCAACGGTACGGAATTGGTTGATAAATGATTTACATTTATCAAATTGCGGAGAACACAAATCAAACAGGTCCTAGAGCAATAAGCGGTGTACGTTGATCATTCAGATAGCATTATTACTTGAAATGTTCATATCACACTACGCTATATCAAATGGTTAAAATCCGATCGGATCGAAAAATATTGGCCTGCAGTAGGTTTCACGATTGTATGATATCAGATTTTACGGTATTTTCGGATGATTACTTTGATTGAGTCTATTCTGTCATATCACCCACCCTTGTATCAACTATCCACAGAGTGCCCGTTAATTGTATGTCAGTGTTAGATTTCATACATTCGGCAGGTTCAGAATTCTAGACAATTAGGGTTTATACTTCCGGTATGTTACAGTGTGCACAAATCCTTACTATCGTATCTGCAATAACCCCTACATCCACGGCCGGGGCTTCTCATACGAATAAGGGGTTATTACGATTCTCAATCACACAACTACCCCAGCTTATACTTCCAGTACGTCACAGCGTGCACAAGCCGTTGACGGTTTGATCGTCTATGATATACTTATATTTCCGGTACGTCACAGTGTGCACAGATATACCAAAGACGCCCCTGTCGTTCAAACATACACACTATGTACATACCCATACAATTACTTCAATATTTCAATTCGCGTGCGGATTCAAATCGTGCGCGGTCCGACCTATGACGGGATAAATTCAAATATAACAATTCGAATTACTGAAAGGTACGAAACTCAGATATCATATAATAGAACATTGCCAATTATAAACTACGGAAATCAATATGTCGTAATACCAGAAAATGAACTATTAAGCTATCATTTACCTCATGTAAAAAAAATTCACCAAAGGGAACACTGTTGTTAATACAAATTTCAGATCTGACTTCAACTCGGATAATAATTAATTCACTTTGATTCTAAGATGATAAACACAATTTAACGGTACTGATTGAAAATCAAAATCACAAAAGAGCAACTGCACTGATTGATAATCAAAATCACCAATAAGGACGATCTTTTGTCTGTCACTGCTTTTATATGTTTTCGAGGTTCAGGTCAAGTCCGCTCCACCAATTCCTTATCTTGTGATGAGGGTTTTTTTTTCTTATTTCCCGAACAATGCTTAAAAGTGACGCTACTTTTTAGATCTAAAATTCGCGCACATGATATCACAGTAGTTCCTCTCGGCACAATAAACAACTGTTATCGGAGTTTTTTGGTTGTTCGCCCTTTTTATACATAAGGCTGTTCAAAACTTTGAAGCGTTAACTTGCCAGACCCCCGTTTTTGCAACATATTTTATCGGAATTAATGCAATTTTTAAAAGGGCATGAATTCGATTCATCTATTTGAATAATAAGTACCCTTATTCAAAATTACGGAGATTTAGAAAAGTGACGATCACGGAATATACATTCGGAGCTCACGCATATCTATTGAAATAATGAACTGTTCTGTGGAATATGTAACACCGCTCTATTGTTTATTGACTTGATCATTTATGGACATCTCATCAAGTCATATATATAGAAACATAGAATAAATAAAATTGTAGAAACAAAGTTAACTGTGTAATGAAAAAAAACTTGTCAATAAAATTAAATAATAAGCACTCAAACAGCTGTTTGAGTGAGGGAATACGTGAGGAAATACGTGATTTATAATTCTTCTCGGGAAAAGTGCAAAATCGTACGGAAATTATCGTGCTGCACTAGAGTTGATTTATTCTCAGCATGGCGACAGAAAACCGAGGTCTGACTGCAGGTATAAAGCAATTCGATGGAAAAGGGTTCTACGCCTGGAAGATTCGAGTATACGCAGCCTTGGAAGAATTGGGCATACAGACAGTAATCAGCAATGAATGGAAAGAAATGAATGATAAGTTGTTTGGACCTGCAAACAGGAAAGCCAAGAATGTGATTATTCAATGTTCACAGGATCGCATCCTTCATAGCGTTCATGACAAAGTAAATGCAAAGGACATCATGGACTGTCTTGAAAAAATGTACTCTCGTTCCGGACTTTCAGGACAGATTGAACTGAAAGCAAAATTAAATAACTTAAAATTCAAAAGTGGACCGCTGACAGCGTACTTTGGAGAGTTCGACCGAATAGTGACTAATTTAGTAAATGCAGGAGCAAATCTAACGGATCAGGAAATGGTTGTAATTCTCTTAGGTGGAATGCCGAGATCTTATAACCCAATAACTGCATCATTAGATATTTTACTGTCAAATGAATCCGGAGGAATTGATATTCACTTCGTGAAGAACGAATTGTTGTTGGAGGAATCAAGACAACTAAAACAACAAAGACATGAAAGCGTATCGTCCGCTTTCGTCGGTCACATAAGTGGACGCGGATACCAGACAAAATTAAAAAATAATACTTGTGATAATACTTTCAAGTACAAATGCTATAAGTGCCATTCATATGGACACGAAAGAAATGATTGCCCATATAACAATACGGAAAAGTGGAAATCTAGTAATGGTGGGAATTCCCGAAATCCAGTGCGTGGTGGTTTTACTTCAAACTCAAGGTCTACAGTTTATAATACAGGTAATAATCGAACGAGTACGGCTCATGCAGAAGTGGAGGAAATGGAAAATGAGGAAGAAATTGCTTTCGGTTGTATATCAGAAAACACGAAAATTTCAGAAGAACTGGTAGGAAGTGGATATTCTCCGACGATAGAGTATCTCGTCGATTCTGGTGCAAGTGATCATCTCATCAGCGACGAGAAGTATCTAACAGATGTTGAAGAGCTCAAAGACTCCAATCATAATCCGAGTAGGAAAGGAAGGACAGTCTCTACAGGCCATCAAGAGAGGTTCACTACGGACGACAGCATGTAAGCTTACAAATGTATTGTATGTTCCAAATTTAAGGTGCAATCTTCTGTCTGTTCCAAAAATGGAAAGTGCAGGTTTAGAAATAGTTTTCAAAGATTCTAAGGTTTTTGTACTCAATAAAGGAAAGAAGGTCTTTTTGGAAGGTGTAAAGAAAGCTTTACAATCAAATTCAAAATAAAAGATTTTAATAACAGTCACAGTGCAGCTCTTACGGCTTACGGAAAAAGTAGAAAATGGAACTGTCATTTTAAAATACATCCCTACAAATGAACAACGAGCTGATGTACTCACGAAAGCTCTTGATTTCAAAAAGTTTGTTTACTTTCGCAACTTAATGAAAATAAATGTGTGTTAAAAACAAATTGTAATATTGTATACTAAATACTTACAAGTTATATTGTATTCAAATGCTCAATTTATTTGAAAACTTCATTTTTGTTGTAATATCATTCTGTAATGTTATTTCATTTCGATATTATGTGTAATTAAAAAAAAATTCTTTGTTATACAATATGTAATCTTTGCGATGTTAAGGAGGAGTGTGAAATATGTAACACCGCTCTATTGTTTATTGACGTGATCATTCATGGACATCTCATCAAGTCATAGATATAGAAACATAGAATAAATAAAATTATAAAAACAAAGTTAACTGTGTAATGAAAAAAAAAGAACTTGTCAATAAAATTAAATGATAAGCACTCAAACAATATCCATTGCTTTAATTTAATAATTTAAAAAACTCAGATGTTCAATCTGAGTTTACATGTAATATTCGTATTTACTGCCTGATCTAAAATAAATGATATTTCAAAATTTAAGCTTCGTTACAAACTATATTCTTGGCGTACAGTGAACATACAAATATTATATTATTCCGATATGCTACAAACTAAATGATGATGACTTCCCAATTTAGTTAACTTAATATTCTGCATTCAAATGTGAAACAAATAAATTCCCAGATAACTAGTTCAGCTGTAGTAATATTAGCTTATAATGAAATTATGGCCCCAACTAAGACTTGCCGCTACATGTATGATGATGTGTAGTGTTAAGGTGCTACAAAAACTCTCGGTTACCCTCCAAGTTGACTCTCTGGAAAACCTCAGGGAGAAGAAGAACCGTGCAATGATATACCCTTCCTATTAGTTGATAGCTTAAGGAGAAAAAATAATAAACCTACATTTTCACGAAAAGGGCTGAAACGTTATAAAACGAGACCACGTTTATCTTCAAAAATGAAATCAAATCAGGAATATCTTCCAATGCTGATTTAAACAGTGACGGTATTGATAAAGATCAGTCGCACTGAAATTATGAGAACGATTTAGGAAATTTTGAAGTAGAACACGTGCTTCTACTTACATATAATAATGGCAGCAACAAACATATTACTTTGAAGATTGAATTTCTGATTAAATATTCCAAAACTCCAAAATACAATTATAACAACCAGAAATCAAATTGTCTGCCTTTCGCAAATAAATCCCACACAATGGTTGAAGCACTAACAAAACTGCCTTTGCGAAAAACAATTGTCACACCAAAATTAACTTCAGACAGGAAGCAACGCTTTTCCTACTCACAACAATTTAATATCGCAATCCTTTTTTGTTCAGAAAATAAGAAAAAAGAAAGTCCGATAAGCGACTAACATCGGTGGCTCGTCGCTACAGGTACAGAATAGCATGGAAACTTCTATCAAACAAATAATAATACACTACCAAATTATTTGAATATACAACACAGCAATCACCAATATTTAACTGCAAATGAACAGATAAAATAAGATGCACACAGGAACTTATTCAATTTATACCCTCTAACACCGATGGGCTGCCTATGGTTCACCGAATCACAATAACGTTGGTTGAAATTTCAACTGACATAGGTCAGGGTTTGAAATCTCACCGGTCACAGGTTATGCTGAATAATTCTCAACCAACAATTATAATTATTATTGCAATATTCAATAATTGTAGCATAATACCTCCACAAGATACGAACTATTGAATTTGAATTGTAACAAAGCCTTGTCCTCTTACTGTGTTCTAAACATCTTCACGGAGGTTGACATCGACCTTGCTGACATAATGTTTATAATGCATATTTATCAGCATAACATTTCTATTTAGTTTATCGATAGCGTACCTAGGTCACGATATCGATTATTTGAGAGAGCAGAGCAATTTATGAATCTAGTGAAATAATCTCTGTTATTCTACCGCACCTTTCCCGGAATGCTGAAAAAATGTGAGCTGAGGGATTAATTTTTTTTTCTTTTCGCTCGAATTTCCCTTACATTTAATATATTATTTATTTATGTCTTGAACATCACAGTTTTAGCCTATTTTCATATATTTCTATCGGTTTCCTATTCACTCCTATAACCACATTTGGGGGCCTTTCTTCCATGATTAGAAAAGGACCCTTGTATAGCTATTCTAACTCATTCTTACGATTATTCGTTACTAATACTTCATCTCCTATCTTAATTTGAATGATAATGCACGTTTTGATTCTCACCTACTCTCAATTTTAGACTTCATTCAATTGTATTTTGCCTCTATACACGCCTGTTGTGGACGGTGTTCAGTTTAACTGGATAATCCTCAAAGTTATATAATTGGTTCTACCCTTTTCGCTTTGTCTATTGGTAAATCACATCTTTTCTCGAAAACTAACTCGTGAGGCGTATATTCAGTTAACGTATGTACTGTTGTATTGTATGCAAATGAACCGTATGTACTGTTGTATTGTATGCAAATGACCAAAATGGTACCTATTCTGCCCATGAATGTTTATATTTTGCCCCCTGAATGCGTAGGTGCACCCAAATGCTTGTGAGAATTTTCGAGATAACCTATCCTCTCCTGGTGGTATGCAGTTGAATTCTGTTCCTTGGTCGCTGGCTATTTTCCTCGGATTTCCATAACGTAACACAAAATGCGTGACGAATGACTTAGCGACTGTATTAGCCTCTCCGGTTTTCTATCGGATATGTTTCTACAAATTCACTTAGCTCGCATTTTGGTGTCAAAAGCTATTCACTGTCATCGTAGTCATTATTTATTGGCCCTACTAGGTCGGGGTAAATATTTTATCAAACGCTGATGAAGCCGTTGTAATGACGATCAACGGTTCTTTCGTTGGTCTTGATTGCTGACATTTTTGGTAGTCGTCGCAGCGTTTGACGAATTGCTCTATGTCTTACTTCAGACCTGACCAAAAGTGATCTACCTTTATATAATTGTAAGTGCAATTGATACCTGCATGACCTCCGGCTGGCAAGTTATGATACCCATTCAATATCAACTGCCTTGACTTTTTCCTTTATATTGTATTGATGACTTCCAAGATACTTATCTTTATGTCTTTTTCCCCAATTGCTGTCCTATATTTTATAATCGCGCTTATTATTTCTGAATTCAGTTGGCTTTCCATTATGCATATTTCTGCAATGTTATATGTTTTCTAGTCTCCTCCTCGAATGCCAAAAGCAGCACGGAGTCCCAGATTGTTCTCATCGTGTATCAAATCATTTTCTCTCTTATAGTAATGACTCTTAGTCTCAAGCTTATGAAATTCCTTTTCCGGAGCTCCAGTAGCTCTTCTTTGTCTTGGCATTTTAACAATTCGATGACCCCAGGCTGATCAATCCTGACATCGTGTTTTTCCTTATCAAAATGCTCGTCTTTATCTGTTTTCAGCTCAGTTTGTGCGCGTGTCACCGCAAAAACTTCTTTTGGTATTCTGTTATGCATTTCCTGTAATTCTTAAGATTCGATTCTCACTCACGACGTAGCGGAGGCAGTGACATTTTCTGAAGTACTGAACTACCGGCATATCCTGATGCGTCACGTCTCAAGATGAACCTTTTTCCGTCATGAAGTTTGGGTATTGTGAAATTGGTAAGTTTATGAGTAATTCTTTCAACGTTTCGAATGCGTTTTAACAATCTTTACCACACTCGAAGGACGTATTTTTCCTTGCCAATTTATTCGAAGGTGTCGCGATTCTTGTGAAATTCTGAATGAATTTACGATAGTTGTTTGCAAAACCTACGAATCGTTTCGTTGAGCAAGCATCTTTTGGCGTTGGATACTCTTGAATAGCCCGAATCTTCTATGGATTGGGTGATATTTCATTCGAGGAGATTACGTGACCTTAATACAAGATTTCTTCTTTCGAAAACTCGGACTTGATAGTATTCAGTCTCAAATTTACATCTATCAACCTTTTGCAATAATTAAATTTCTATTATGGTTCGTTAAATAATTTCCAACTACAATCAAATCGTATGAATTTATGAAACCTGAATCGTAATTTAGACCCGACATAGCAATAAACATCACTCTAGAAAATTCAATTCAGACCTGGTGAAGTATTGGAGCTATCCCACGGGTACTTGGAAAAGTAGATTGCCCCGATAGGGAATCCAAGATTTCTGTTATTGATGAAAGTGGAAATCTATCGTCCTGTATTTACTCATTTAGCAATCGATAGTTGATAACTACACGCCACTTTTCCTTTTCAGCTCTGTCTGTATTTTTTTTTGGAACTACCAGCAGTTGTGAAGACCACTCTGATCTTGCTTCCTCTATTATATTATCATGAAGCATTTTTTTCACGTGGGTCTATCTACTGTTATAATCAAAATCTTCAATGCAAATCTGACATCTTACAATGTATGCCTTTCAAAATCTTGTAGAACAATAATGATAGAAAAGAAAGTAACTTCATGTTCTCCTCAAGGAAATCGAATGTTAATCAGATTATAAGTTAGATTTGAGTAAAATAAAAGTGATACCTTTTAAGAAACTCCAGATGTTTCATATAATCAAGTGAGGCATCGGGAAAGATGTATGAAATTATAATTTAAGGGCTACAGTAAGTAGAATAATAATATCAGGTATGTAGATAATATGTAGCATCAAAAGGTCAGTTGTATTAATGAGTATCAGAATAAGAAACAATTAGAAATGGGGAAATTATTCGTAGGACAAAAGAAAGTTATATACAATTATACAAAAAGTTAGGAAGAATCAGTGAAGAAAAAGTTTTATTTCATGGAACTAAATGAATTTTGACAGTAGACAAGATTTCAGGAGAAATTTATTATCATTTGAAAATTTCCAGAAATAACAAGGAGTCATCCAAAGAAGAAGTAATTGTGATCATAAATCAATAGAAATTGTATATAAAAGGCTTGCTCAAGATTGAATAATAAAATAAAACTATAAGCTAATTCAGTGTAAAATTCAATATTAACATAAAATCAAAAGTACTGAGATAATCCTAGCAGTAGTGATATCAAAAGGAAGTAAAAAATCAGGAAATGATTCAATATTCATAATTAGAGAAAGCATCATTTGAATTTGAAGGTAAACAAATGGAAACACAAAAGACAATCATGTGTGAGGAATTAAAATAGACCGGCTGTCCCGAGTAAACGTCAAGTGAATCAAACCTGAACAGTTGAAAATATCTGAACTTGATATTTCTCTAGGAAGTTGAAAATGTATTTGACATGAGATGTGCTCCTCATAGGGAATCTGAAAGCAACAAATGTCAAGTAAATAACAAAGTTATGAATAACCGAATGTCAAAGTGACAAGTGATCAACAGCCAATGAGATTATATTCAAGTTGGATATAAGTCATTTCAAAAATAGGCTTATTAATCAAGAGATGGAATGGAATGATTGATAATGATGAATGGAATTAATTGATATGGAATAAACAATATACGAACCTTGGAAATATAGAAGGTTACTATATTTAATGAAGTTACATAAGACCATACCAACTGTTCAACGCATTAGAAGTCACAATCCAAGAAGAGTTAGTCATCTTTTATAATTATATCCATTTGAGTATTTTTACAACCTAGACAATTAATAACTTGCCATCAACAGCATACAATCTTCATCAAAAGTTAATGTGTTAAAACAAGTAACATCATTCAATAAAACAACGAGTGAATTAAGATCAAACTCACATTTCAGTTTGAGCATAGAACATTAATAAACTCAGAAGATAACAATCTTTGTAATTTCACAGTAGGTACCAACTGAAACTTTCGATTCCAGACAGTCCAATTCATGGAGTAAAACATAGAAATCATTAAAAGGTTGATTACAGTTTTGTAACACTAATTATTCTATGACAAATAAGGAATGTTATATTCATAAAGTGCAATGAACAAGGTAATCATTTATAAATGAATTCAAATTGTACAAAATTATTGACACATGAAGGCTTATCCTCAAATGTATACTTGATTGAATAAACGTATCATCTATTTGAATTTAAATGAATGAGATGTTTTTTATTTATATATAGCGAACCTGACAATAATAGAACCGAAGGTAAGTCTAGATTCCAGAAAATCTTTGAATAATATCATTATTACACTCCAATTAGAAAAGAATCATGAAAGGGTAATTTAAATAACAAATCATTTTAGTTCATTACTAGAGTAATAAGCTAGCTGTAAAACTAAAACAAAGCAAAGTGCAAAAATATAAACATTTATTAACACATATATCACAAAAATACGTTCAAATTAACTATATCACATTTTTATAACAATTGTCACATAGAACAAGAGTTTTTGTTAATAATTTGTAGACCAACGTTTTGACATTTGAAAAACCAGATAATTTAATTGAGTGAAACATGAATAATTAAAACTCCTAAAAATAGTGATAATGATGTTAGGTCTTCAAAATCGAGGAAGAGTAGGAAACCGATTTTGACATTTTTACCACGTTGAAAAAAGAGAAAAATAGTAGATAATGAAAATAAGAGGTAATACGAGGAAATATCATAGTGTGAAACGTATCACACTCTCTGCTAAGGATCAGTAGTGATGATTGGCCCCAACTAACTCAACAAGATTATTTACTCTCAGGGCTCGTAGTGAAACGTGTCCCGTGATTCTAGACTTTATGGATTACCCTGAGCGCCAACTGCTTTAGAATGAACTAAAAAGAATCCACAGTCAAGAATCCAGGCAGAAAAATAAGCCAAAGTCTTACTTAACAATTTGGTTTTATTCCGTCTAGGAATTTGAAATAACAATGTAAACAAAGTACAATTATTGTAATGAACAAAATGGTATTTGGTATAATGTAAATTGAAATTAAAAATCGAAATATATGAAGTTATTGAATATTATGTGACCGCCTTCCTCGAGAGAAGAAAAGTTTTCTTGTTAAACGGAAAATTTGAAAGGGGTCATCACCGTGATGAGTGGTCCAGGGTTGATATTTCCCGTTGAATGAAATCTGACGAAACGATTATCTCAGAATTATGCTAGATAACAGAATGATTCGCCATGAATGCAGGGACTGTACATATCCTGATATATGTGTAAGATATCAAATCAAATTAAATAGTCCCTGATGATGACAATTCTCGATGGTAGATTGATAATTACCAAAAGACAAAGGACTGTATAATCTTGACTTACCTCATTAAACATTCACGACAGAATGACCACCTCAAATTTCCGTTTTATCCACTACCCTTTCCCCGCGAATCGGGTATCCACAAAGAATTCGAATTCGATTATTGATTCCCTATTGAACGGGTAGGTGATACTCCTAGGCAATACGAGTTAAATGATTCTATAATTCGAGCAGAAATCGTTATTCTAATCATTACAGCGTTCTTTATACCAGTAACGTTGAAAGCGTTACATTCTCCCTCTACCACGAGATGTACTGGAGCTTCAAATTTTTTTTTCTAAGATCAAATCATAAGTCAGTCATGACGTAGAGACTGGTTGACCAATTCCAGAATCACGGACTTTGTGGTCGTCACAAAGATATCAGTTGACCAATTCCAATATCGCGATACTCAGAAGAGTTTTGTGGTCTTCACATCGATATTGGTTGACCAATCCCAATATACACACGCCTCATCTACCCTGTTAAAAAAATTTGGAATGAAGCTTCAGAATTTTTTTCAAAGGAACAGAAAACTCAAAGAAAAACTGATTTAACCAGAAAGCTTAATATTTCCTATCATTGAAATATGATGGAACTGACATGAAAGGTAAAAAAGAAACTGATAATGTGTGCTAAACAAGAAGGAAAATACAACAATGAGTATCATCACAATCATTTGATCTGTCGATCAGGTGAGGTAATAACAAAATAACTAAAAATTCAACAAACTACAGTAGATGTACCCCCCAACATACGATAAATATGGAATAAAAATTATTTTATCAAAACCAAAAAATAGCCGAGTTTCGTTCAATCTTACAACAAATGAGCCAGCAGACTCCTCCAAATCGATGTTGTAACTATTGGAAAAATTCAACTCGTTATTGCATTGAGTTTATTTTCTGAATTTAATAGGGAAAGGGACCTTAATTCCAATTTATATTCCATAATTTCAAAAAAAACTCCGACAAGAAAATTAGTCACCTCTCAAGTCAAGCAACAATATGGACCCTATGATCCCAAATAACGTTTCGCCTACTCTCGGATTAACCCAAAAATGGAGCTTATTTCTGAAAATATACGTTTTTCAGACAATAACTCCTCAAGAATCAGTCTACTCTTGAGTGTGATAACCACTAAGAGGATAGACCCGATAAAGATAAGATACTAGGGTCTATTTCCAAACATGTCATAACATGGACCAGCAGATCCCAAATTAATTTATGAACTTATTGAAAATTGACTCCCAATTCAGAAGCTGATAACTTCTGAATTCAACATCTCTAAGTGGGGCAAACAAATAATATAGCTTTAATGATACGAAAGATAAACCATGAGGTTCTGAAGAGTGAACTCATATCAAACTCCCAAATTCAACCACTTTTTGAGGATGATCAAGCCCCTAAAATAGGTGTTACGTCGAAAGAAAATCAAAATATAATGAATCTAAGACGAAGGTAATGTAGCACGATAAATCAAAAAGTGAATTCAAAGATATAAATATTGATACTTAACGTTATCCGAACAGAAGAAAGAGCGATGCAGATCAGAGCAACAGAGGATCTCCGCAGATCACCAATAGTTTGCAGCTTCCATAACAGTATTCATCTACTGCGGCAATCAAGAGCGAATTTCATTCCAAGACTGGCAGTCATAAATGCGAACCTCAATATCCACGGC
Organism: Endomychus coccineus; assembly: GCA_958510875.1. NCBI lineage: Eukaryota > Metazoa > Arthropoda > Insecta > Coleoptera > Endomychidae > Endomychus > Endomychus coccineus. The sequence continues at coordinate 100,647,376 of OY294068.1, read as the reverse complement.
AAAATTAGCAACCTGCTAGGACCTCATCCCTCATCACTGTAACTATCATGCCTCTGTTCAGTCATCATTGCAAAGGAAATGTTCTTAATGTGCAATTTCAAAATTTTGATTGTCGACATTTGCTACAAAAGGAATACAATGTAACATAATTATGTTTTCAGTAACTGCTTAGATAAAAATTAGGGAAGTATCCCTTACAGAAATACCAAAATCGCCCCAATGATCTGATAAATCAATTCACGACAGTGAAAAAAATAACTAGCACATATGAAAAACGTGACTTCATTGTTTAAAACAATGTACTATAAGAACGAATGACAAGTAACTGATAAAACTCCAATAGCTATAACAGGATTTAATGCTGAACACAACAAGCTGAGAACAGCTGTGCAAATTGGATAGTCTCAACTTTCCCTTAGACAAAAAGGTATAAGTGACAACAGTTGAACATAGAATAGTTTTAGTGCAAACTCAAGTAAATCAATTGAATTCAGATAAAAAAAATAGTGGAATGAACAATTTTTCACTTTATCGATATATATTTCCCTTAATAACCATCAACAATGTCCTACACCACGTTGAAGAATAGTATTGATAAGTGGCCCCAAATAGCTCAACAAGATTATTCACTCTCAGGGCTCGTAGGGAAACGTCTCCTGTGATTCTAGACTTTATGGATCACCCTGAGCGCGAACTGTTTTAGAATAAACAAAACTAAAAAGAATCCACAGTGAAGAATTTAGGCACTACGAGGTGGATAAAAATTGATGGCTACTCAGAAAAATAAGACAAAGTCTAACTTAACAATTTGGTTTTATTCCGAGTAGGAATTCGAAATAACAATTTAAACAAAGTATAATGAACAAAATGGATATTTGGTATAATGTAAATTGAAAATGAAAATCAAAATATATGAAGTAATTGAATATCATGAAGATATAAGGATTAGAAGCCTTTGGTTTCAATTTAAACAAATAAAGAAGTTAATGAAACTCAAATTTGGTTGTGAACCTTTGAGTTCGATTACATCAAATAAAAGAAATCAATCAAATACAAATTCAGATGTGAACCTCTGAGTTCGATTACTTCGAATGAAAGAAGTTTGTGAAATACAAATTTAGTTAGATAACGAAAATCGGTGAAATGAAAATATGGTCATTCAAACTAAAAAATGTTACCGTCGTTGGAACTTGAAGAGCTGGAAGTAGGCTCTGCCAGGAAATTCCCTGAGCCGTCACAGGCAGGGAGACAGAGGCAACTCAATCGTTCAGACCCCGTAAATACAACAACGAATAGTATCATGGCATAAGTTCGAGGGACCGATAACTAAATCAGTAGGAATAACCAATACGATCCCATAACTGACTATGTTATCTCCCAAACTGTATAAATACTATATGAACAATATTGATATCTTGAGGAGAATATTATTACAATGAATAGATCTGAAGGAATTTTGAAAAGAATCAAGTTACTTATTATGTTCCTACATTTTATATTGAAAATTGTAGAAATAAAGGTAGTTATGAAGAAGAATTTTAATTAACAAGTGGTATTACTCAAGACCTCAAAAAGCATCAAATAAGATCTATGCTTTTTCATGCCCACCCAGATCAACATTTTAACAAAAAAACTACTAGTCTAATAAGACATAACCATGCGTAACTCAATGTACCAAGTCAAGAATGGTGATTCTCAAAATCACGTACCACATATCACGTATAATATTGCTAGGTTAGACACAAAGCACAACAATACTATATTACTGCTTACTACTCGTCAAATTGTTTTCGTAAGGAGATAAGGAAAAGTACTAAGGATGCAAAAGATTATCTCAGGATTATGCTGGATAACAAAATGATTCGCCATGAATTTAAGAGGTTCGTCAAGAATTATTTCCGTTGAAAAATATTAACATTCAGGTACTGTACATATCCTGAATTATGTGTAAGATATCAAATCAAATCAAATAGTCCCTGATGTTAACAATTCTCCATGGAAGATTGACAATAACCAAAAGACAAAGGACTGTTAAATCTTGACTTACCTCATTGAACATTCACGACAGAATGGCTTCCTTTGAATTTCCGTTCCATCCACTACCCTTTACTCGCGAATCGGGCGTTGTTCAACGCCCAGATAGTACAGGACGTTTTAGGGACGTCCAGTTTATGTCCATTTTTGGTCCGAATGTCCCGAGCTATTAATGGGACGTCTTTAAGACGTCCAGAAACAGACGTTCGAACATGTACGTTTTTGGTACGTCCATTAGAGGTACCACTGTCTTTATTGTTCCAGAAAGTTGAAAAACATTATTGCATGAATATTTGTAAGATTGATTTTTACAGATCTATTTGAATGAATGATGATATAAATAAAATAAAAAATACGTTAACTGTGAATTTAATTACTATATTATATATCCATCTCTTCAGAAAAAATATTTTCTTCTAAAAAATTTATAAATATTGTCTATAATATCTTTCGATGGTGAACCATCACTACAAAAATATGAAATAAAAAAATGTTTTGCTCTAATAAAAACTGCCATCATTACAACTGACACTGTATTCGTTGCTAAGTTGTCATGCGGTTGCCTCACGACCAACCACAGTACATTACGAGTAGATCCGACATACGACAGTTCCAATTCAGATCATTTTCCATTTAGCTACTTCGATTTAGCAGTTGCTATACATTTAGCGTCTTTTATTAGATAGTTTTTTCAGAATAGCAAATTGTGAATGGGATATTTTACGTTTACCGCATCTACGTGTTGTTTACGATAAAATCCATTCAAGGCAGTAAAAGGCACCGTGACAACAGGGAAGGAAACGCTTGAGATCTTTCGACAAGTGAGTAAAAGTTCAAGTGCAAAATAGTGTAGATGATGAATGTGCTTTTTGTAGAAATCAAATAATGTTGTATTTGGAGGTAACTAAAGGAGAATAATGTAATATACCTTTCAGAGGAGAAGCAAAAATAATGGAGCATAACCTCCAAAAACAGTTTTCGGAGTCAAAGATTATATGATTTTTCTGACGAAGTAAACAAATTCACATGGTGGATGATTTTTTTGAATATGGTCTGATTCTATTCCATTGAAAATTGGTATGTGAGGTTTTTTGGGGTCGAATATTATGAATTACATTACTCTTGCTCAAGGACTTGAATAAAATTGAAAGTAAAAAAAGCAAATTCATATTCAATTGCACTGAAAATTGAAAATAATTTAATTAGATGTATAATGTAGGTTATTCAGTGAGTGACCGACAATAATAGCTTGTCTCTAAAGATAACCTATTTGTTTGTATTCCAACTGAAAGTTTTGCACGGCAAGGTCTTTAATCGACACTAACAGAATAACCTACATCACACTCTTCCAAAGGAATTATTTTTTACATCTAGTTTATTTTTCTCCTATTCACTCATCATTAATGAGCTTTTCTCCCACTGAGCAATGATTAAAACACTACAATTTGTTAACTGGCCTGTTGTTCAAGGTTGATAAAGCAGGTTCGTCGCCAAATTACAAATCGACAGAAACTTCAATTCAACTGTGGCTCAACCGATGTTCTGGGTGTCTGAACGCCGACCAAAACAAGAAATTTTAAGATGAGGTAATGAGGTCCTGAACATAATTCATGTTTTAGTTTACTTACATGAATAATATTTAACATTTTGATCCATACTACCTTTTTATTTGCCCTGTCCTATTTTTTCAGTTTTTATTAAACTACCAATAATGTTTATGAATATGAGTATCTGTTCACAAAAAGTTATGAGAGACAAATTAACTATTTATTTCCCTCATAACACCAATATTTGCTCAAACAGTGTGTTGATAAAAAAATTGTTGTTTCCGTGTGACTTATTTCCAAACGAATGACTACTGTAATAAAATCACAAAAAAATTATTTCCTACAATTTTATCGCGAATTAACATAAAATACATGAGAGTTCAAAATATGCAAAGAAAAATCAGTTTTTGCACCTACGTACGATGAAGGTCCTGTGTAGACCTAAAATAGACTCAAATCGAACGTCTTATGGACATCTGGTTTTGTAACATCGTATATCCATAGGACGTCCGCCGGACGGAAAATGGACGTCCCTAAGACATCTCCAATATCCGAAGCGAACGTCTTAAGGACGTTCATGGGACGTACTTGTGCTATCTGGGCGAGTATCCACGAAGAATTTGAATACGATTTTCGATTTCCTATTGAACGGGTAGGCGACACTCCTAGTCAATACGAGTTAAATGATTCTATAATCCGAGCAGAAATCGTTATTCTAATCATTACAGCGTTCTTCATACCAGTAACGTGAAAAGCGTTACAAGTGATAGGGAAGATACTTCGGAACTACAAGGATTTGAGAGTGTAAGGCAAACGAGAGTAAAAGCAGCAGTAGTGGTAGATGAGAGTTCAGTACAAATGAAAAGAATGATTGAGATGTTGATGAGTAAATTAGAGGATAATAGTGGAAGTATGAATGAAAATCATAATGGTATGAATGACACTTTGGATAAAGAATTAACAGAATTTATGACAGATATAAAGAAGAAATGACCAAAGCCAATGAGAGTTGTGTAGAAAAGTATGAAGAGATGGAACAAATCATTGAAGTGGGAAAGGTTGAAATCAGAGAACATGTGGAAGAATGAGTAAATGAGACATTGAATGAATACAATGTTTTCGTAGGTAGAATATTAAACGATATATAGCAAGAAATAGTAACGATTGATAACCGTATGAGTGATATGCGTAAAGCTATCGTAGAGAAGGGTGTGAATGATCTGAGAGCGAGGCATGATAAGATTAGATTAGCGTACAAGGAGAGGGAATCAGAATAATCGAAAGTATGGAAGAGTAAATAGTGCAAGTAGAATATATAACAATGTGAATGGAATCAAATATATAAAGTCCATTGTAATATAAGAATGTTACACCCATGTGTATTTGGAGAACGAGTTAGAAAATATGAGAAACTAGCTGACCCGGCGAACTCTGTTCCGCCTTAGAGGCAATAAATATACAAAATTTGTGATTTTATCAAGTTCAATTTTTTATTAAGAAATAAAAATTGAAAAAAAAGTATTTTAATTATTCTTTATTATTCATGTATTTTGGTGCATGCACTCTTCAGTTAAGTACCTTGTGATACACGACATTTTTTGTTTTATTATCAGGCGCAAGAACAAACAACGCAGATGGTCTTCCGACCCTTGAGCATGCCACATATAATTGACCATGGAAAAAACATGGATATTCCAGATTCAAACCACAAACTTGCGAGGATTGCCCTTGTGATTTGTTAATGTTCATGGCGAATGCAAGATGAATCGGAAATTGAAGTCTTTCAAACTCAAACGGTTAGCTGTCATTTACGTTTTGTTATTCCAAGTCAGATGCGTTTTGTTATACCACGTTTTATATTGACTTGTATTCTCTTTGACGTTTTATGTCATGTCACACGGGAGCGCGGTCAAACGGGATAAAAAGTATCCTATGTCCGTCTCCTGGTTCTAAGCTACCTCTCCACTAATTTTCAGCCAAATCGATACAGCCGTAATATGAGTACAAACTTTTATACAACTTACGGTGAACGTGACACTTTATTACATTGAACAATGTTACCCAGACAATTATAGAATATTATTTTAGAAACATAGAGTATCGTTTCTATGTTACATCCCCCTTATTTCACTACTCTACCTGACCTAGTTCTCTTTGACGTTTTATGTCATGTCACACGGGAGCGCGGTCAAACGGGTCTCCTGGTTTTAAGCCGCCTCTCACCAATTATCAGCCAAATCGGTGAAGCCGTTCTTGAGTTATAAATAGTGTAACTAACACGACTTTCTTTTAAATATATAGATGAGTATAGTTGGGGTAGCATCCTTACTTCTTACTTGTAGTATCTTCATTAATACACTAAGTATTCTTGTTATATTAGTTCATTCATTTTAACTTTTCAGGTTGCTGCTTGTAGATTTTAGGTTCCGACAATAATACTGTCTTTCGGTACTTCCCCCGAAGTCTTGCCTTCCTCTCTATGCACTCTCCCTTAGATGAACCTCGAAGTATACATGCAACAACATATACAAAGTGCTTTGTTTTTTTTCCTTTTTTTTTACAAACGGTGATCCTTTGAATAAGTAGGGGTTTTAGTAATACGACCTGATCGAGTAATACGAATGGGAACGTCTACACTAAATTCATTTTCCGTTTGAGGCTCGCGACAACCATGAAAGTATCGAGTAATTTCATTTCCAAAATGATCTTCCTTCTGCAAATCAATTTGGAATTTGTTATTCGAGTGCCTCAGATGGAATGAATTTCTTGTTAAAATTTCACCTTTATCATTTTGAATATCGAATGATCTAGGACCCACATTTTTCTCAATTTCAGCAGGAGACCACGTTTTTTGTGGAAGATTTTGTACTCATACATCCTCTCCTTCTTCGAAAGTATCTCTTTCACGTGCAGTTTTATCGTGACTATATTTTACATACTTCTGTTTGTTGTCTGAATCCTGCTTAACATTAGTTGCTATTTTGGGTTTTAATACTTCACTGGAAGATGACAACTTAGATATTGAAACTCTACCAATAAGAATTTGGGCTGGACTGTAATTTAATCCTACAACAGGTGTGTTACGGTAATTCAACAGTGCTAATTGTATATCCAACCCACATTCCTTACATTTTCTCATATTTTTTTTCACTAAGCTGACAGCTTCTTCACTTAATCCATTAGACTTTGGATATCTATTATGCTTAGCATAATCTACAATAACTAAGTTGTGAAACCATTCTGTAGGCTTGTTAACTTTTCCCATTGCATTTTTCCCTCTAATTTCTTGAATGTCAATTTTAGTTCATCTTTCATAGTTTCCGCTACTCTACGAATTAGTTTTATAACAGTCTCTACTTCATCTTCCAACTTAATATTGTATTCTCGTACTTTACTTAACCCTTCGAAACAATATTAATTCTTATTGCTCTGCGTCCTTTTGAGTAGGTTTAATTCTATACAGTCTCTCAATCCTAAGATAGATACAGAAATTAACTTGACCAATCGAAATTTAACTTTTTCTTTCTTATTATCAACATTGCAATCTAAATATTTGATTCTCTCTGGCCTTAACTCATTTCCGTAATAGACAACGAGTCCAGTTTTGGTTTCCTGCAGCTCTAACTCCTTATTTTTATTTAGTTTTAAGAAGATTGCATAAGGCAAAGTACTGCACTCAGCACCAGAATCTGATTTAAAAGAAATTGTTGAATCTCTCACCTGAACTTGTTGATACCAATTTTTACTTATGCTACTCACATTATATTCCCTTCTACGTATATCTCTATCAATTTCAAATAACATGTTCATACAAAACTGTTCTTCTTCCTCACTTTCTTCTTTCATTTTCTTCTTCCATTTATTCTTATTATCAAATGTCTCTATCATTTGATTTACACACTAAGGTGAAATGATTTTCATTCTTGTACAATGCACATATATTCCAAATGCTGGACATTCTGTTGGTTTATGTTGTTTTCCACACTTAGCACACTTGAAGGTTGCATTTTCTGTCCCACTCCTGGGCAATGTTTTCTTTCCAAAGTCAGCTATTCCCGGTATTCGCTCCTTCAGTGCTCTAGCCTGAGCTCTCCCTGCTTCCGTAGCTCCACAGAACTTTATTGAATTCTCAAGTGTTAGCTCAGATTTTCTCAATAATCTTTCCTGTAGTGACTGGTCCTTCATACCTATGACTATTCTGTCCCTGATAAGCCTCTCCTGTTGATATCCAAATTCACACTGTTTTGATTGAACTCTCAGATCCGTGAGAAACTGATCAAAGTTCTCATCTCTCTGCATTCTAATAAAAAACTTAAAGCTTTCACTGATTACATTTTCACGCGGAGAGCAATACATTTCAAACGCTCGTAATACGGAATCATATTTTTTTTTGTCTTCATGCAGGCTTAATGTATTGAACACATTTAGTGCTTCTTCACCTGCGATGTTAATGAAAATTGCTAGTTTCGTTTCATCCCGCTTATTCTCTGAGCCCGTGGCTTTCATGTAGTTATCGAACTGTTGCTGACATTTTTTCCAGTTTGCAGTTTCACCCGCAAATACCAACTCTTTGGGCGGTTTGAACGATCCTTCTGTCATCTTACTAGTTTTTCAGCCTGACACCATGTAGTATCTTTATTAATACACAAGTATTCTTGTTAATTAAGTTCAATAATTATAACTTTTCAGGTTGCTACTTGTAAGTTTTAGTGTCTTTCGGTACTTCCCCCGATGTCTTACCTTCCTCTCTATGTGCTCTACATTGGATGGAATTTTGAGTATACATGGAACAATATATACAACAACCATCTACCCTTGTTTTTTTGACATTTCTCTGGCAAAATGAACCTACAAAAAAACAGGAAATTGTACTTCCAAAATATAGAGAAGCTATCAGCCAGACAAACCTGAACTCCTCAGGACATGTAGAGAAGATACATCGAAAATATAGCACCGGAAATACAACCTCACAAAGGAAACAGTTGTTTGAGTCCAGTTTTCCATACCCACGTTACTTTTCATCTGAAAACCCTTTTCTGTAGAATTTGTACATTCTATACATGCACAACCAGCCATAATGATGGTAAGTGTAAAAATACAATAAATGATTATTTTTAGTTGATCGAACAATGGAATGTGTGGTATAATCTAATTAATAAATTAAGTTGATAAAAACTCATCTTATCAAAATAAGCAAAATGTGAATAACTACGTACCACTGAATAAGGAAATCAATAATCGTTGACAATCACACTAAATACAGATAACAAATTAAAAGTTCATCGTTCTCAAAAATAACATATAAAACTAAATCAAATCAAAAATGTAGCCATGAAAAGTTGAAGCTTCAAGTCAAACACCGATGCCATGACTGACAAGACTTGTATTGTCTATGTACAAAACAAATGAGTTGCATTATCCGGCAAAATATAGCATGTTGTCGCCACTATATTAATAGAGTTACTGTGGTCTGGGCAAGCTGCACATACACCAGAGTAGATGAACTGGACTAGTTCGGGATCAGGATATCCGGTCTCCACATCCGGTCTAGCTGTCGATGTGAATACCATAGAGCTGAAGGTTATAGAGCTAACCCCAAGTCAAAACCATAGAGCATTAAGCAGACCTGAGGTACAGACTGTTTCGTAGAGGTGGCACCACCAAGTGACAGCTGTCATGGCGGCCATAAGGTACAGCTGTCATGGCGACCATAAGGACCAGGTGTCATGGCGACCATGAAGACCAGCTGTCATGGCAGCCATAAGGTACAGCTGTCATGGCGACCATAAGGTCCAACTGTCATGGCAACAATAAGGACCAGCTGTCATGGCGACCATAAGGACCAGCTGTCATGGCGGACCTAAGGTCTAACTGTCATGGCTGACCTAAGGTACTGCTGTCATGGCAATCATAAGGACCAGCTGTCATGGCGGTCATAAGGTACAGCTGTCATGGCGACCATAAGGACCAGCTGTCATGGCGACCATAAGGACCAGCTGTCATGGCGGACCTAAGGTCCAACTGTCATGGCTGACCTAAGGTACAGCTGTCATGGCGACCATAAGGTCCAGCTGTCATGACGACCATAAGGTACAGCTGTCATGGCGGACCCAAGGTACAGACTGCTTCGTGGAGGGGGCTCCGTCACCTCTAGGAAGCAATCTGTACCTTGGGTCCAAAGGTACAGGCTGCTTCATGGAGATGTCACCACCACGTGACAGCTGTCATCGAAGGTACAGAATGCTTCGTGGAGATGGCGCCACCAAGTGACAGCTGTCATGGCGGACCTAAGGTACAGATTGCTTCGTGAAGATGTCACCACCATGTGACAGCTGTCATGGCGACCCTTGGGTACAGGCTGCTTCATGGAGATGTCGCCACCACATGACAGCTGTCATGGCGGACCAAAGGTACAGGTTGCTTCGTGTAGGTGTCACCACCACGTGACAGCTGTCATGGTGAGCTAAAGGTACAGGCTGCTTCATGGAGATGTCGCCACCACATGACAGCTGTCATGGCGAACCAAAGGTACAGGTTGCTTCGTGTAGGTGTCACCACCAGGTGACAGCTGTCATGGTGAGCTAAAGGTACAGGCTGCTTCGTGTAGGTGTCACGTGACAGATGTCATGGCAGACCGAAGGTACAGGCTGCTTCGTGTGGGTGTCATCACCACGTGACAGAGACTGCTTCGTGGAGGTGTCGCCACCAGTTCGACTCGTCCGACTCATGCGACTCGTACGGTTTTGAAATCACATGATCTGTCACGCGGTGAGATATGGTGTCAGTCACTTCGACGGAGTGTCTGTCACAAGGTGTCATGGTGGCTATCACGTACCATAGAGCTGAGGGTTACAGAGCTAACCCAACTCAAAACCATAGAGCATCATGGTGGTGGAAAGAGTTGTCATGATGTCTGTCACGTGAGGTCTTCATCGAGGTGTCATGTCGCGTCTTGGACGGTGTGACGTGGTGGATCCATGAAGCATCTGTCACGCGAACTGTCAAGACGGATCTATGAATGTCAACCATAGCTTTATAGGTATCAAATGAAAAGTCTTGATATGCAGAATGTTAATTTTATTGAATTGAAGATCCTACGATCATAGTTTACCAACGGTGATGACGTCACGGGAGGCATTCATTGTTTCAATCCGGCGACCATAGTTTACGAACGATGAAGACGTCACTGCTTCGAATCGATGACAGTAACTGATTCAACCCGGCGACCATAGTTTACGAACGATGATGACGTCATCATCGTTCACGAACTATGATGGGCTAATGAGGAATAAAATGTGAAAAATCATAATGATTGTAATACATTCATGCACATGTTTTTCGCATGATTCAACACGTGTTTCAACATTCAGGCACGTGTTTCAGACACGTGTTTCAACATTCAGACACGTGTTTCAGCATTCAGACACGTGTTTCAGCATCCAGACACGTGTTTCAGCATTCAGGCACGTGTTTCAGCATTCAGACACGTGTTTCAGACACGTGTTTCAACATTCAGACACGTGTTTCAGCATTCAGACACGTGTTTCAGCATTCACACCTATTTAACATGTATTTGATACCTGATTTTGACAGAAGCGTAGAAGCACCTAACCGCGTGATCAGACATACACAATATGACATCATCATCTAGTATATAAACAAATGCTTATTAACATATGTTCCAGTATGATTTCGATTCGCCTTCAGGCATGATGAAGATTGTTAAGCAAAAAGACTCGTTGAGTATTATGGACTTAGGGTCAAGCAATGAGAATGTTGAACAACCACAACGTCACAGCTCTTTGCTGCCTAATACTCTACGAACAATAATCTGTGGTCCAAGTAATTGTGGGAAAACAAATGTGATGTTATCTCTATTGTTAGATGCTAACGGCCTGAAATTTGGAAACGTTTACATATATTCAAAGTCTTTACATCAACCAAAATATCAGTTACTAAAGGAGACATTGAAGAAAATTGAGGGGCTTGGATATTTTCCTTGTACCGAAAGTGATGAGGTCATAGACCCCACAGAAGCGAGGCCTAATTCAATCATAATATTCGATGACGTGATGTTTGAGAAACAGGAGAAAATTCGTGCTTATTTTTCAAGAGGGATACACAACTCAATTGATAGTTTCTATCTTTGCCAGTCTTTTGCTAAATGTCCAAAACATGGATTGCGCGACAATGCCAATTGCTTGATTATTTTCAAACAGGATGAGCTCAATTTGAAACATATATTCACCGATCATGTAAGTACCGACATGTCACTCGAAAAATTCAAAGAGATATGTAGCGTATGTTGGAAAGATAAATATGGGTTCCTTATGACAAGCAAAGACTGTGATATGAACAAAGGACGTTATCGCAAAGGTTTTGATAGTTTATATATACATCTAACATGTATATATACTTTCATTTGAAATAGACAACCCGCTCAGCATGGACGTGGGTGTGAGTAACATGCTGAAGGAAAAACAACAATTGAAGAAAAAAATTTGGGAGTTAGCAAACGTTGTGAGGAAAAAATATATGGCTGTGAAATTGGGTAAAGCTGAAAATGATGAGATTCTAGATAATATGTTCAGGAATGTATCTAAACCCCTAGAGGAAATTGAGAGAAATGCTGAAATAATCAAACAAAATTCGTTGGTTAAACCTAAAAGTATTGTTTCTACAGCAACACAAATGGAGAACATACCAATCCCAAATATTGTAACTGAAGGTGAAGAATTCGTATATAACCCCCAAGATACTGAGGAGGATGTGTTTACACCCGAACCTACTATCGATCAGATTCGTGAAGAATTCATAAAACATAAGAAAGATAATGCAGAGGCTACAGAGGAGTTTCTGCAACAATACCCCACATTAGCACGTTATTACTTGGAAGGATTCCTATTGGATGATGATGTCAAGAAATACGATGATAGAATGGGATTGCAATATAATTCAACTTTAGACAAATGGTTCATGGGTAATCAACCTATAGAAATTGATAGTGAGAGTAATATAATTATCAAGGGTACTCCGTTCAATGGTACCACAGGACTGTACAATTTGATATTTTACAGAGATGTTCTACCTGAAACTTACACTGTGGAAGATGGGAAAAATTACAGTCAAATGATGGAAATGACTAGTGCCCATAGACGTAATAACGATCCAGCTGATCGAATAAGAAACATTGTAAAATACAAAAATGTACTGAAACCTTTGATTAATTCCATGAAAAAACCCAGAGCCAAAACATACACTGGAAGTGCATATATCAAAAATGATATGCTCGAATATAACGAGAAACCTATCGAATATGTTTATTGGGATGACGTTAACGAAATTGTGGATAGACTGAGACTTCTTGTTGCATCCTCGCATGCAGGTAACCATAATCATCACAATGAGATAATCTCTATAATAGAAGAATTGATAGAGGCAGGGGTAATTGAACAAAAACCAGGTGTAAGACAAATTCATCACAGTTATAAAGATGGTTTCAATGGATAATTTTGGCAGAGCCTCCTCTTCCATGTGGATATATGATACAAATGTATTTACTAATACTTTCAAACAAGTTCACGGACAAGGATTATTCCTAACGAGCGATGGAAGTTATGATATGGAAAATCGTAGATTGTGCAACGTAAAATCACCGAATGATGATGGAGATGTTGCAAATAAAGTGTATGTTGATAAATTAACACACAAACTGAATCTGAAAACGGAAACCAGTCTTAAAGATACCTTCAATGTTAGGGTTGATAATTTGATCAAAGATATCAACAAAGATCTGGATGAACATAAATTAACGAATGAGGAGGTTATTCTCAACATTGATAAACATATGATGGACATTCAGAATAAATATAATGGAATGGGGATCTATATAAAATCAGAGTATAAAACAATCAGTGATAGTGTGAGGGAAAACAGAAATGAATTGAAAGAGATCAATAAAACATTTAACAGTGTGAACATGCGTCTAAATGACATTACTAGTAAAGTGGAGGCGTTAGAACGACGGATGACATCTGTGGAACCTTCTAAGAAGAGACCCTCATCATCCACAACAACAAAGCAGGGCTCTGTGAAACGTATATCTCCAAATCCTGTGAATATACCCAAAAAATTAATTCTACACTAGATTTCCGCATTGATAAGATGAGTAGAGAACAAGTTGTGCATGAGCTTCATAAGCCGAGTAGGAAGAATTTCGAACGACGCAGAACGATCATAAAAGGTTTGGATGATTTGTGGCAAATGGATCTGGCTGAAATGGGTAATTACGCTCGTGAAAATAGAGGATTCAAATACATTTTGGTTATGATCGATTGTTTCTCGAAATTTCTATGGACACGCCCGCTGAAAACGAAATCAGCCGAAGAGGTTCGGAAAGCGGTCAGTTCTAGAAGGACGTCGTAAGCCTAGGAATCTGCAAAGCGATCAGGGAAAAGAATTCTTCAATAAACACTCTAACGATCTAATGAAGAAACATAATATCAATCATTATAATACGTATAGTGTGAAAAAAGCAGCCATTGCTGAACGTGTCATTCGAACATTAAAGGGATCGCTCTACAAACATTTCAGTCTTAGCGGGAAATACAAATGGCTTGATACACTTGAAGAAACCACAGAAAAATATAATAAACGTGAACATAGTACTATAAATATGGCTCCAATAAAAGTGACGAAACAGATTGAGAGCGAGATATTGAAGCGATCCTACTCACACATCAAGTTAGCTCTGCCTCACAAATACAACGTTGGAGATGTGGTACGAATAAGTAAGGCTAAACATATTTTTGAGAAGGGATTTACGCCCAATTGGAGTACGGAATTATTTAAAATCATCAAAGTAAAAATTACCAACCCGGTCACATATCTACTAGAAGATATGACCAACGCACCAATCAGCGGCTGTTTCTATGAGGAAGAATTACAGAAAACAAAACAACCCGATGTGTATTTAGTCGAAAAAATATTACGAAAGAGGAGGGGTCAACAGTATGTGAAATGGTTGGGTCTAGATAATAATCACAACAGTTGGATCAATAATTCGGATCTCGTTCAATGAACCCATCATTAACCATTTGGAGATTATTAGGAACAAACAAATAGCTGGAATATTATTGACTCGAGGGTATGGTTATTATAATAAAAAAATTCCGTGAATATGAGGGTGAATCAAGAGTGAAGATTATAATATTTGAAACATATATTGTTAAGATTATACTTAAGTCTTTTGTATTGAGAAAATTTTGAAATTAATGAAAAATATTATTTTGAGATCTTTGGTCTTTCTCCCTCCCCTCGTTAAATAACGGTGCAATCTTGAATTCTCATCAGTCTGTATGGAAGCGTACGTAGGAAAAGGTGTTCTCAATACGCTTATAAACAAGCTCCCGTTTGAACTTCATATTCCTGGTTATCAATTCTGTGGTCCCGGTACAAAATTAGAAGAACGGTTGAGAAGAGGAGATTCAGGTATCAATCCACTCGATAAAGCTTGCCGCCAACACGATATTTCATATCTGCGAAACGCTAGTTTGGAAGGACGTCACGAGGCGGATAAAATATTAGAGAACGCTGCTTGGCAACGTGTCAAATCTAAAGACACAAAATTTGGAGAAAGGATTGCCGCTTTCGGTGTAAATAAAATTATGAAGGCAAAGAGGAAATTGGGGATGGGTATGAGAAAGAAGGTTGGGTTCGGAAGTGCAATTGTCGATGGGGTGAGAAAAGTTATGAAGAATAAGTTTGACTCATCCAATCTGAAGAAAACATCCCAAACAGCGTTGAAAGTTGCACGAAAACAATTCAAAAAAGCAGGTGGTCGGAAAAATGTTCGGTTACCAAGAGTAATTCCTATTCCAAAGACTGGAGGATTTCTACCATTTTTAATACCTCTGTTTGCCGGCTTATCAGCTGCTGGAGCATTGGCGGGAGGTGGCGCAGGCATCGCTAAGGCCGTCAATGACAGCAAAGCAGCTCGGAAAACCTTGGAGGAAACGGAAAGACATAATAAAACAATGGAAGCTATAGCTTTGGGAAAACAAGGATCAGGTCTATATTTGAAAAAGTATCGCAAAGGTCTTGGTCTATATTTAAATAAACATCCAAAAAACTGTCAGTAAACCTACCCAGAAGACCTCTGACCGATCTCGATCTACGAAAACTAGCAAAAGCTCTGAAAATTCCCCATTTTAGAGGAGTATTTATGCGTGATGAACTGCCATCCAACGGACCATGGAAAAACGAGCGTGGAATAGTTAATTTAGATAGCTCGGACAATAGAGGCACTCACTGGGTTGGGTTTAATGAAGTCGGTGATACAGTTTTATATTATGATAGTTTTGGCAATTTACGCCCCCCTCGCGAACTAGTGAATTATTTCAAAAAGTGTGAGATATTATCCAATCACGATAATTTTCAACAATATAACACTTATAATTGTGGTCAGTTATGTTTAGATTTCCTCTCTAACTCTTCAGTTGTGCTCGACTAACCCTGCATTTATTAGTATATAAACAGATTGTTGGTAAAGTTTTCATCAATCATGTCTCAGACGTTCACTATCACGGGTAAGAGCTCCCGCTCATCTGTAGATTTCCACCCATCTCTAGAACTAGATCCTCATTCATATTATTCTATCGCACTTGTTGTTTTGCATACGTACAATAGCATTCCGAACATTGAAGAAGGTTTTAATAAATTTTATTATAAAAATGTGAAGGGTGAGGAAGAAGTAGTAACTATACCTACGGGGTCCTACGAGTTGACAGACATCGAGGATTTCATACAAAGTGCAGTTTGTGGGATAGGAGTGAAGCAAGAAGAACGTGACCGGAAATTATCAATAAAATCTAACAACAACACTCTACACACAGAGCTGAAGAGTGATTCTGAAGTGAATTTTATTCCTAAAGATAGTATAAGCGAACTGTTGGGATTCAGCAAAAAGAAATTGACATCTCGTGAACTACACGTATCTGATCGACCTATAAGCATAATCAAAGTTCAAACTATACGTGTCGAGTGTAACTTAACCGCAGGAGCATATTATAACAATAAGATAGCTCATACGATATATGAGTTCTCACCTCTTGTACCACCTGGGTTTTCCATTGATATAGAGCCGAAGAATCTTATTTATCTACCGGTCATCAGCAAGACGTCCTTCGATAACATCACACTGAATATTTTAGATCAGAATTGGAAACGGGTAAATTTTCGTGGAGAAGAAATTATTATACGGTTGGAGTTGAAAAAGACAGTAGGCAATGCGCCACTTTGGCCCGCCAGACAGAGAGCCTTATCAGGTGTAGGCAACCAGTGATACACTCGTGCATGCGCGGTATGCCCAGACAGGTATCGGTAAGTACTGACCCTGTATTACCGGCCTGGGTAGACGGTTAGGGTGTGGTCTCGCCTCTAACCTCTAGGTGTTACCGGGTAGACGGCTAGGGCTTGATCGTTCAAGGTGGACAGCAAGCAATATGTGAGGTTAGGGATAACTTCAATGTAAAGCAGCATCAAAATATTTTTTTCTACACACGGGAATCGAACCCGAGAAATGAAATCCAAAGCCGGCTCCTTAACCGCTCAGCTATGGAGGAATTGAGAACAAGCGATTTTAATGTT
Source organism: Endomychus coccineus (assembly GCA_958510875.1). Classification (NCBI taxonomy): domain Eukaryota; kingdom Metazoa; phylum Arthropoda; class Insecta; order Coleoptera; family Endomychidae; genus Endomychus; species Endomychus coccineus. The sequence goes on along the minus strand of OY294068.1, from coordinate 100,630,148 downwards.
GTAGATATAACCGCAGGGTATCCGGTCTGAGTGCGAGTATATTGCAGTCTATATGATGCAGGTAATTGTTTTACATAACGTTAGTCATGCAGGTATGTCACGAAGCGAGGTATGGAATGTGAGGCTTCATAGTCCTAGGGTTTTGAAATAGTGTTGTTTGTACATGCCGTTAGTCGCAGGGTTTTGTCTGAGTTATAATGATATCGGTCGCGATGCATTGTCTGCCCCCACAAGTCTTTAATAAGGGCCATAACATCTAACATGTGATAGTTTACAAAAATGCTGCTTCTCATAATATCGCTATTATGAGAAGCAGCATTTTTGTAAACTATCACATGTTAGATGTTATGGCCCTTATTAAAGACTTGTGGGGGCAGACAATGCATCGCGACCGATATCATTATAACTCAGACAAAACCCTGCGACTAACGGCATGTACAAACAACACTATTTCAAAACCCTAGGACTATGAAGCCTCACATTCCATACCTCGCTTCGTGACATACCTGCATGACTAACGTTATGTAAAACAATTACCTGCATCATATAGACTGCAATATACTCGCACTCAGACCGGATACCCTGCGGTTATATCTACAACATTAAAATCGCTTGTTCTCAATTCCTCCATAGCTGAGCGGTTAAGGAGCCGGCTTTGGATTTCATTTCTCGGGTTCGATTCCTGTGTGTAGAAAAAAATATTTTGATGCTGCTTTACATTGAAGTTATCCCTAACCTCACATATTGCTTGCTGTCCACCTTGAACGATCAAGCCCTAGCCGTCTACCCGGTAACACCTAGAGGTTAGAGGCGAGACCACACCCTAACCGTCTACCCAGGCCGGTAATACAGGGTCAGTACTTACCGATACCTGTCTGGGCATACCGCGCATGCACGAGTGTATCACTGGTTGCCTACATCTGATAAGGCTCTCTGTCTGGCGGGCCAAAGTGGCGCATTGCCTACTAAAGACCGCTAGGGATTATGGCTTCCAACAATAAATAATAATCCAATACTCACCACCACTCATTATATGGAAAGAATTCATCTGAGAAGGTTGTTGTTGCAGTAGCCATCACTTGAGAACATGGGTTTGGATTTCAGCAATAAAAGACATACCCATAGTGGTCATCAGTCATTATCTACAACGAGTTCAAGGGAGAACTCACTATCATTGGGAAATATCAATTTTTTGAAGTCCCTTGGTTACAATGTCGGAAAAACTTCAAATATTCAACGAGCCAAACTTCAATGAAGACATCATCCGAGAAGAGACTCATACCTACTATCCCCACACAACATCTTTTGGCAACAGCGATGAAATTGAGATATTAATCAATCAACAAGATGTGTTGGTAGATTTGGCCTCGTCTGCTTTATTCATCGAGGCAGAATTCCAGCCAGAAGCAAGTGGCGATGGTGAATGTAAACTAACGAATAATTTCGGAGCGTTTCCCTTCGAATATATCAGTTATGAATTGAATGGAAAAGAGATAGACAAAGTACGTGATCCTGGTATTGTCAGCACCATCAGAGCTTATCTAACATATGCCAAACATGAATCTATACCTCTAGCTATTTCTGGATGGTCATTTAAGGATGTATTGAGTTCAGTCTACAATAATAAAATCAATTTATGGATACCGTTGAATTTTCTACTAGGCCTATTCATTGACTATAACAAAGTTTTGAGTGGAAAACATAAGCTGCGCTTGATAAGGTCTCGAACCGATAACGATTGCTATACTAATAGCACAGGCACGAAAACGGCTAAAATAAATGTGAAGACGATAGCATTAAAAGTGCGACATGTGTTCCCAAGTGATCAAGTTAAATTTCAAATGTTGGGGAATTTGAGTGCGGAGAAGCCTATTTTTGATTCCATTCCGTAGTTGGGATCTGCATGAAAATCCGTTGATGAAGGAGAGCACTCGTGACATTTGGGCTGTTAAAACATCAATGAATTTGGAACGTCCTAGATATGTGATTCTAGCTTTCCAAACTGATCGAAAAAATAATCCTGTTAAGCACAGTGCATATTTCGATAATATAAACTTGCTAAATGTAAAATTATACTTGAATTCAGAGTGTTATCCATATGAAGCAATGAAATTGAATTTCACCGACCAGCAATACGTGGAAGCATACCAGATGTACTATGATTTCCAGAAATCATTTTCAAATAAAATAATAAGCGAACCCATGTTAGATTATATAGCATTCAAGAATAGAGCAATTTTTGTGATTGACTGTTCAAAACAAAACGATGCTATGAAGTCATCAACAGTTGACGTCAAACTAGAGATGGAAAGTTTCCTGAATTTCCCCAAAAACACCAGGGCTTATTGCATCATCATTAACGATCGTATAATGGAGTATTCTCCGATTACAGGATCAGTTCGGAATTTGGTGTGAAGAACCAGGTGATGAATCATAATGTTATAATTTTAGTTCTAAATGATGTACTATCAAAATGTATCTTTATCAATAAATGTTATTATTATTATTATATTTGATATTTTATTTCTCAAACGGTAGGTGGTGATGTAAACATCCGACGATCATAGTTTGTAAACTATGGTAGTCGGTTGCTGGAAATGAAACAAATTGAAACAACTAGTGACGTTATTAGTCAGTTATCAACGTTTGCAATGACAACGAAACGGAGAGTTACCCCCCACCCTCACTATTCACGTTCACGTTCTCACGTATGTAAGAGAGAATCATTTCAGAAAATGTTCAGTTATAAAAATGAACTTAGCAGCGTGCGTTCGTGATTCAAATGTGGCTACATGGTCCACCAACAATTTTATTAAGTTAACAGTTAATGAAGTGTGTCTAAAATTTGGGATCGATATAAGAAACGATAAAAGAAACTATTTATTTTGGAATATTCAACTAAACCAACGCGTTCTGATGAATGAAGATCTATTGGATTGGTTAGGTTATCGCGGCAAAAAATATCATGCTAAAAAGGGTGTTATAACAAGATTGTTGAGGAAAAACCTGCATATACACCATTTAGAAATTTGTGATAAGACTGATGCACGAAAGAAATATTAGGTTCTAGATGCTATTGATTTCGAATCATTATTGATGCAAATGCGAACTCCTAAAGTCATCGAGTTACGTGAACTGTTTTCGTTAATGAAATTTATTATGATGAAATATTGTGAGTACGAGAAATTCTATGAACAACAAGAAAGTCAAAGAGCTGAGGAACGTGAATGTCTTGCGAAAGAACGATCTCAATGCTTATCTCAACAAATTCAAATGAATGTTATCACCTTACGGAATAACATTGCACCAAATATTGTTCCACCTCCTATAAATTTCGGAAAGAGACGAAACTTAGGTAATTACTTGGTTTTTTATAATAAAATTTATATAATATATATTATTTAGGATTATATCGAACATCGAATGATATGAGACCAGAATGGTACCTAATGCGTCGACAGGAGGATGGTTGGCGTGATGCCGACAGAAAATTACAAAATCGAGGAATGCGATTAATACGTAAATGGTCTAACATATCTCATGCTATCGATATTGGTAACGAAGTGAAACAGAATTTCCGCCGCGATTTGAAATGGTATGCAAGAGGAAATATTATTCATGCCGCAGAAGAAGAGGGGGGTGAACAATTGATTAGTGATATCAACATCGAGTCATTGATAGAATGTGTTATCAATCACAAAAATAAAGCTTATGAACTAGCAAATGATAATGTCAATATATTATTATAATTATCATTCCTTTTTGTTTTATTAAAACACTTATATCTTCATACAATCATTTATTCACATGGTAAATAGCCTTCTTTACATATTTAACAAACATTTTCAACATTAGTACTGATAAAGAAGATAAAATTGCATACAAAATTGCGAAAATTTTAGAAATTTCTTCGTCTAGTGAGGATGATGTACGTGTGGATGGTGTTGATATTGTCTTTTGTATGACATGTGGTAAACATGATGATTGTTGGAGCAATTGCCATTCAACCATATCTCCCTCACTCCGATCAAAGAATAAAAGTTTAAGTTTATAATGTATGGTGGTACGATTATCTTGAGGAATGTTGAATGCGAATACCTCTAATTGAGTATCGTTGATTTTTCTAAAATTCATCGGAATCCATTCGGTACGGTTACACCCCCCACTACCATCGGTTGCAACATCCTTCAGACAAATATGAATGCGCTCAACGTGTTGGGGAACGTTCGCGTATAGAATACCATTCAGAATTGTGGTTAGAATCACGAAATTTGTTTTTAACATCCCCACTCCCATCATTATCTTCACTTTTTGCACTTGTAAATGTATTCAACAGTCTTATAACTTTTATTTTATTTTCGTAAAAATTCAAGTCTCTTCTTAGTTCATGAACTTTCTCCACAAATTTTCAAAGTATACGTGTGTATTCTTCAAAAGATATATGCATAATGACACATTTACAAACTTACTGGATATCTTTATCATAACCTCCAACTATTCACGTTTACACATAGAGTATCATTATTATTACTCGCATTTCATTCCTCATCTGACCATCATAGTTCGTGAACGATGATGACGTCATCATCGTTCGTAAACTATGGTCGCCGGGTTGAATCAGTTACTGTCATTGGCTTGAAGCAGTGACGTCATCATCGTTCGTAAACTATGGTCGCCGGGTTGAATCAGTTACTGTCATCGGTTCGAAGCAGTGACGTCATCATCGTTCGTAAACTATGGTCGCCGGATTGAAACAATGAATGCCTCCCGTGACGTCATCACCGTTGGTAAACTATGATCGTAGGATCTTCAATTCAATAAAATTAACATTCTGCATATCAAGACTTTTCATTTGATACCTATAAAGCTATGGTTGACATTCATAGATCCGTCTTGACAGTTCGCGTGACAGATGCTTCATGGATCCACCACGTCACACCCTCCAAGACGCGACATGACACCTCGATAAAGACCTCACGTGACAGACATCATGACAACTCTTTCCACCACCATGATGCTCTATGGTTTTGAGTTGGGTTAGCTCTGTGACCTTCAGCTCTATGGTACGTGATAGCCACCATGACACCTTGTGACAGACACTCCGTCGAAGTGACAGACACCATATCTCACCGCGTGACAGATCATGTGATTTCAAAACCGTACGAGTCGCATGAGTCGGACGAGTCGAACTGGTGGCAACACCTCCACGAAGCAGTCTCTGTCACGTGGTGGTGACACCTACACGAAGCAGCCTGTACCTTCGGTCCGCCATGACATCTGTCACGTGACACCTACACGAAGCAGCCTGTACCTTTAGCTCACCATGACAGCTGTCACGTGGTGGTGACACCTACACGAAGAAACCTGTACCTTTGGTTCGCCATGACAGCTGTCATGTGGTGGCGACATCTCCATGAAGCAGCCTGTACCTTTAGCTCACCATGACAGCTGTCACGTGGTGGTGACACCTACACGAAGCAACCTGTACCTTTGGTCCGCCATGACAGCTGTCATGTGGTGGCGACATCTCCATGAAGCAGCCTGTACCCAAGGGTCGCCTTGACAGCTGTCACATGGTGGTGACATCTTCACGAAGCAATCTGTACCTTAGGTCCGCCATGACAGCTGTCACTTGGTGGCGCCATCTTCACGAAGCATTCTGTACCTTCGATGACAGCTGTCACGTGGTGGTGACATCTCCATGAAGCAGCCTGTACCTTTGGACCAAAGGTACAGATTGCTTCCTAGAGGTGGCGGAGCCCCCTCCACGAAGCAGTCTGTACCTTGGGTCCGCCATGACAGCTGTACCTTATGGTCGCCATAACAGCTGGACCTTATGGTCGCCATGACAGCTGTACCTTAGGTCAGCCATGACAGTTGGACCTTAGGTCCGCCATGACAGCTGGTCCTTATGGTCGCCATGACAGCTGGTCCTTATGGTCGCCATGACAGCTGGTCCTTATGGTCGCCATGACAGCTGTACCTTATGGCCGCCATGACAGCTGGTCCTTATGGTTGCCATGACAGCAGTACCTTAGGTCAGCCATGACAGTTGGACCCTAGGTCCGCCATGACAGCTGGTCCTTATGGTCGCCATGACAGCTGGTCCTTATGGTCGCCATGACAGTTGGACCTTATGGTCGCCATGACAGCTGTACCTTATGGCTGCCATGACAGCTGGTCCTCATGGTCGCCATGACACCTGGTCCTTATGGTCGCCATGACAGCTGTACCTTATGGCCGCCATGACAGCTGTCACTTGGTGGTGCCACCTCTACGAAACAGTCTGTACCTCAGGTCTGCTTAATGCTCTATGGTTTTGACTTGGGGTTAGCTCTATAACCTTCAGCTCTATGGTATGCACATCGACAGCTAGACCGGATGTGGAGACCGGATATCCTGGTCCCGAACTAGTCCAGTTCATCTACTCACCAGATGCCAGCCAGACACTCCCGGTGAAAGGTCTACTATACTCAACAATAAAAAGAAAACGCAACTTATACAACTTAACAGTATATAGTATACAAACGATGATGACATCGCTGCTTCTAACCAACGACCATAGTGTATGAACTACGACAGTCACTGATTCAAACCGGTGATCATAGTTTACGAATGATGATGATGCCACTTCTCCTTCAAAGTGTTAGAACTATGATAGCCACTGCTGAATACCTGCGATCATAGTTCACGAATTACAATGATAGAATAAGAAATCAAATATGAATAATAGTAATATTTATTCTAAAAAATACTCATTCAATTACTCAGTATCACATTAGGAATCTACTGTTGTGAGATGTCATTACGCTGAACTGCACACATACACTACTCGCCATCATTACCATGATTCAAGTAGCACAAACTGTTTGTTTGTTCAAGTTCCTTGGTTTCACATCGGCCGTCACTTCAAAACGGCGACCATAGCTTACTAACGATCATGACCAGTCTATGACGTCATTTCAAACTGGCGACCATAGTTCATTAACAATGATGATCGGATAAGAAATGAATACGAATATTAATAATGATTATATATTAATTTTGGTAGTAAATTCAGACACTTGTTTTGACTCGTGATCCAACATTCAGACACGTGTTTGACACTAGTTTCAATATTCAGACACGTGTTTCAGCATTCAGACACTTGTTAGACATGTGTTGGATACGTGCTTTTCACAGTGAATCACATGTTTTGAAATTGAGTGACGTGCTTCATCATCCAGTAACTCACTTCAACATGTGTAAGAAGTACTTAACCGCGTTCTGCGACATAGACAATAAATATGATCTTATCTCTATTATAAGATGCAAACGGCCTGAGGTTTGGAAACCTATATATTTATTCTAAGTCTTCACATCAACCAAATTACCGGTTACTGAAGGAAACATTGGAGGATATTGGTAGACTTGGATATTTTTCATATACTGAGGGTAATGACGTCATGAGCCCCACAGAAATAAAGCCTAATTCGGTATTAATATCCGATAATATGTAGGATATTGAACCTTGTGGAAGGTAACCGAACGAAGGTGATAGTTTGCTCTGCCTACTTTCCTCATGGCTCCAACAACACCTAACCTGCAGAAGTGGAAGCAGGGAGTGCTACTCCTAGGTTGCGACGCCAACTCTTTATGGGAAAATTCGGACGTCAATTCGAGAGGGACGGCACTACTTGAGCTCCTCATCTCCACTCAGCTGGAGGATCTCAATACAGAGTCAACGCCTGCCTACTTCACATCACGCAGGTAGGAAGTGATTGATCTAACCCTTAGCTCTAGAGCAATCAAGGGTTGGGTCCGAAGATAAAATATGTTTGTGGACTTCACAGTCCTTTCCGGAACACAGACACATTCTGTTTAAGTTGGGATCTGATTCCAACCCAGACAAGTATTACGGAAATCTGGAAGACACCAACTGGAACCTCTTTAGAGAGGAATTGAGCGATAGGCTCTCCTACCTCCTCGCATTTCAAGGAAGACGGGAAGAGGCTGATGCCGCTGTGTGTGGAATTAGTCCTGACCTCTGCATTCATAGTATGCTGCCCTCTTAAACGGAAGAGAGACGGCAAAAACACCCCCTAGTGGCGGGACATCCGAACAGGTGATAAAACTCTCCAACAAAATAAAGAGAACCTCGTATAGTTCAGCCTGAGAGGCTGCATAAAAGAAACATAAGAAAACTCTGAGGATCTCCGAAAGAGATTCGTGTCGTACCTTCTGTAAGGGCAGCAATAAGATGCCGTCAGCAGCTAGGCTTTGCGAGGCTCTTTCCAAGGATTCCGCGATTGACATGGGATCAGTGATTCTTTCGACTACACATCATCACCAGAAGAGACGCTATGACATCTAATCAAGGTGCATCTACTCGGGTCTGATGACCACCTCATGGTTGCACCACGCGAGGACTTTCGTGTCAACGCGAAAGCGATCGACTACAGAATGGCCTCGAACGTGGTAAGTTATAAAAGAGTGAGCTAGGCCATTTCGTGTTTTGCGTCCTACAAATCACAGGGTGAGGATGAGATCTTCCTGACTTCCTTACGAAAGGGCTTGGTCCTCTCGCAGAGACCATAATAACAGCCTCGCATGTAAACACGTCACCCGAGGGTGCCATTAGAGAGAAGTACTGTCTCCGTTCCTTTGGTGCCTGATGGTGGACAGTTTGTTGTTCTATGCTCAAGCCTACGCAGACAACTGGTCAACTGTGACAGTCAAACTGAGAATCAGAAAGTCGTATAATCCAAGCATTTATTTATTTATTTATTTATCTCCAACGGGTACACCCAAATACAGGAAATGTTTCATTGAAACTAATTACAATAATAAGACTAAGAATAATGATAAAACCTAATTTCTAAACAAGAATATAAGACAAGCACAAAAAAAAATAATATATAAAGTTCAAATTATATCAGGTACATGTGTGATCATAATCAACAAGTTGCATGATTTTATTATTTATGGTATTAAGTGAATCATAATTTATATCACAAAATTGTGCAATCGCATTAAAATTCTTCAACACAACATAACAGGGAGATCTTGTGATTAGGTTTGTTCGCGCAGCGGGGCAATAAAATGTGAGGGAGTTGCGGGATGATATTCTGGGAATAATGAAGTTGATTTCATTCAATAAAAAAGGACAATAAGCATTAATTGCAGATATCAAAACACACCTACTAAAAAGGAAATTCGAGTCAGCATTGAACTCATTGTTTAATAATGCCAGACAAGGAAATAAATCGAATAACAAGTTCGGTATAATGTTAAACATTTTTAGTAGATTCAACTTCAGTATAATCATCAAGGAACGAGGCGACAGCAGAAAAGTGTATAAATGTTGGAAATTGTGTGTTATATAATATTGTTCCATGTACTTATATTCACATGGTTACAAAATTAATGTTTTCTGTAATAGATAATCTAGAGAGTTAGTGTAATATAATGATGAATAAAAACTTCACACGAAGATAAATATAATTATTATCTTCGAGCTAACATCGTTCTGCTAACAGGTTATGTGCCCAGACCAGTCCCCCTGAACCTGAATTATATATTGCTACAAAAATGACTACTGTCGAAGAAATTGAAGTTAAACTCAGAACTCTGAGGAAAGAGTTGGAGGAAGCTAGCAAAACAAAGTCCACAATGATGATATCTAGTTCCGTTGGAGGTTTAGCCGAATCTAAACACCTGGATGGTACTAATTATGGAGACTAGAAGTTTTGGATGAAGAATTTCACGGTTGATGCAGGTCTGTGATGTTGTGTAGATCCAAAACCTAATCAAGTAGTTGATGCTGATTTGGACCAGAGAGCCTTACCCAAAAGAAATCTGTCCCTTAGACCTACTGCGGCTGCTGAAACAAAAAAAACCAAAACAGCTGAAGAAGCATGGGAAAGCTTGAGAAGAACATATGAAGATAGTGACATTGTTCGATTAGTTGGTCTTTAGTCAAGACTGTTCAGAACAAGGTTCGAGTCATGTTCGTCTATTCAAGAATATATTGACAAGATAATTAATATGGGTGAGCAACTGAATAATATTGGAGAACCATTCAAAGATAACGTTTTTGGTGGTATCATATTAGAAGGTCTACCTGAACAATACAAACCGCTTATTTTGGGCATCCAAGGATCAAAACAAGTCACTTCTACGGAATTTGTGAAAAATTTGTTACTTCAAGAAAATGTCAAGACAATGAGTATTCAGAACTTTGATACAGCATTGTATAGTAACGAAAGAACGAGTAGAAAATCAATGAAATTTTCAAGAGGTCCCAGATGTTACAATTGTAACATGTATTCGCATAAAGCTCATGAATTGTCCAGAACCGAAGAAACAGTGGAAAGGCAAGAACAAAGAAAATAGTTGAATTGCTCTTACTTGTAATGAATCATTATCACAAAACTTTAATGATGAATGGTTTGTTGATTCTGGAGCAACAGCTCATTTTACTCCAAACAAATCACAGCTACAAGATTCTCAAGAAGAAACTGATAGAGAATTAGGTAGGTATTGCAAATGGTCAGAAATTGAAATGCACCGGTAAAGGCACTGTCTACATTTTACTTGCTAATCTTAAGAATGCAACGTTAAAGAATATCATACATGCACCTGATTTGTCCATGAACCTCATTCCTATCAGTCAAACAGTAGAAACTGGAAAAACTGTAATTTTTGATGTCGATAATGGGTGCAGGATCACGGAAAGCAGAATTAAACTCGCGCCAGAAGAAATTATAAGTACAGCTTCTGAAATCAACGGAATGTATCTACTCGATAAATTTTTGTTGTCTGCAAATGCTGCTCAAGTTTTGGATGCTACGAGTTTATGACATCGTCGTCTAGGTCATCTTAATTATGATTAGATGAAAATTTTGGAACGGAATTTGGCATTAGGTATAGATATTCCAGAAAAACACTTCAAACAATGTGAAAAATGTGTTAAAGGAAAGTTTCATAGAAGTCACTTCAACAAATGTAGTGTAGCTCGTGCAGTAATGTTCTTGGAACTGGTTCATTCGGATATAAGTGGTCCTATACAAGAAATGTCTATTGGAGGTACGAAATATTTTTCAACCTTCACCGATGATTATAGTCGTGTCTCGAGAGTTTATTTCCTTCGTTCAAAAACGGAAATTGTTGAAAAATTCAAAGAGTATGAAGAATTTGCTGAAAACCTTACTGGTTGCAGTATAAAATGTCTTAGAACTGATAACGGCGCAGAATACGTCAACGGAAGGTTACTACAAATTCTTGAATCCGCTGGAATTCAACATCAAACTACGGTTCCTTATAATCCACAACAGAATGGCGTAGCTGGAAGACTTAATAGAACTTTGATGAAAACAGCTCGAAGTATTTTATCTCATCCAAAGTTGAGTACATGTTTTTGGGCTGAAGCAGTTAACGCGGCTACTTACTTAGAATAAAAAACTGTGTTCCAACAGAAGCACTTCGAAACTTTACACCATCTAAAATTTGGACGGGAACGAAACCAAACTTATCACATCTGAAAGTATTTGGTTGTAAAGCTCTTTTGTGTCGAAACAGAAAAGAAAGAAAATGGACCCCAAATCTGAAGAATATATTTTTGTTGTATACAGTGAGAATTCAAGAGGGTACCGTTTCATTCACCCTAAAACTAAGAAATTGGTTATTGAAAGAGAGTAGTATAACAGGCGGGATTCTAGGACAGTTCGATGGCATGTTGTTCATCCGCCTGTGTCCACCACCTTCCATACCTTGTGGGGGTTGTTGTCAATGACCAGAGGCTTCTGCAGAAGAACTTGTAGTCAATAACCAGAGGAAGAAGTGTCACACGTCATAAGGTGTGTCTACCCTAATGTGTTTCACCTTGATTATAGGTGAAGGTGAGCTTAGCCTCGCCCTTAATAATTTCAAGTCAATGTGATTTTTATTTCCACCATGAGTTTGAAAATAGTAATTTTTATTGTGATTTTTATTTACACAATTAGTTTGAAAATAGTAATTTTTATTTTGTCAAGACTTGTTATTTTCTTATCTGTGTTGATGTTAGTAGAGGTCACAAAATGTGAAACAAATAAGATATTAATATGAATTTTAATTTTCTTGTCAAGACTTGCAGGTTTCTTATCTCTGCTGACGTCAATGAGGATTCACAAAGGTGAAACAAATATGATATTTTTATGATTATCTCTGCTGAGGTCACAAAGATCAAACAAATATATGAGATGTTATTATCAGGATATTGCATGGAAGTTTATAATAAAAACATTCAAATAATAATAATAATAATTTATTTCACATTGAACTACATTGTCAGAGCTTATCCAACTGTTATGAGTATCATCGAATCTTAGCCATTTGACGTATACCTTTTTATTTTTTATTTCTAAAATTTCTTCCACCAAATATTCATCTGGATATTTAACCTTGTGTAGTTGTTGTCCATAGAATCCTCCAAGAATATTTTCATTTCTTGAGTCTTTTAATATGTAACTGGATTTGTGAGTTGAATTTTTCTTATTGAAAATATTTCCGTTGACCAGTTAGGGGTGTATCTTTCATCAAATATCCCTCGAAATTTTGAAATACGCACATGACCTCCTAATGTAAATTTCAAATTTGTTGGAGCTAATTTAATATGACTATAAACTGTGTTTAGAAGTTGTTTTTCATGTAAGTAACATTAATTGGTTTCATCTTTATGGTACGGTGTTTGGTATTATTATATTTTGTGACAACTTTTTGTAGTAAATCCAACCATTTGTAGTTACCTTGCAAACTAAATTCTTTCCACGTAATATTCTTCAATGTTCTATTAATTCTTTCAACTATAGATGCTTTTTTCTCGTTAAATACATTATAATGATTTACTTTATATTTTTTCATCAATTGCTTGAATTCCTTGTTGAAAAATTCTTTACCCATATCCGTCTTTAAATTATTTGGTGGTTTTATTTCCAAAACTTTCTCCATGTTATTTGATACCTCAGCACCAGACTTGTTTTTGATGGGAAATGCCCAAACATATTTGAAAAAATAATTAATTACAACTAATATATATTTGTAATCCTTATTTTCTTTAGAGTATGGAATCATTTCAACAAGATCTGCCTGATATAAGTCATTTAACGATTTCAAAATAACTCTACGTCTTTTCATATTAATTCTAGCAGGTTTGTGTATTTCTTCGACAACTTGTCTTTTTGCTTCCGTGATAAATTTAGACATGATTGTTTTATTCAATGATTTCCACTTCTCGTAATTCTTTCACAATGGAATTGATTTCGTTTGTATGACCAGTGTGACTGGCGTTTTGTGAAGCGATTAATAATTGTAAACGTTTTATAAGTTCATTTGGGTAATACCAAAATACGTAATCTATAGATTTATCATTCACTTCCATCGATAAACCACGTCCTGACATTGGTGCAATTATTTTCTTATATTTTTGTGATCTACATCCATCAATTTGTTCATTCGTTTGATAATACCATAGACCTATTATCCTAAGGAGACGAAACATCTCATTCATAAAACTCCATTCGACTTGTTGCAATGATTAGATGAAGTATGACAAAGAAAACCAACGGACCTCTTTGTCGAATTCCTCCTCATTGGCAACGCTGTAACATTGATGTTCCCGTGGCCCTTAAGTCAACCAGGGGCGTGCAAATCTGAAGGTACACAAATATTTGTCAAAAAATATCATACTTTAATTCATTACACCATAAATGAGAAATGATCACCCTTATCCACTAAAAATGGTTATGGGATAAGGGTGGTTATTTCACATTATAGTGTATCCACAGTGTGAACTGCTTTATAGTTTACTATTTGAATCATGAATTGAGAAACGAAATGTGGAAAATGTTTTCACGCTTAAAGAACGTATGTTATTTTATGTTCCTTCATACAGGTTTTATAATTTGAATACTGCAACAACAATTTTTATGGGGGAATAATTAGACATTTTGAAATACTTTTATTTAGGATTATAATAATAATAATAGTGTAATAAATACATGCATCCACTGTTTACAAAATAAATAAATGAAGTTAACTTGGAATGACAATATATTTGAAATGTGAAAAGTAAAGTAGATACTATACTATACACACACATAATTTGACTATGATTTATTGGATTAAAAAAAATGCAAAACACAACTAAAATAATTTCTATTTTTAAATCTTATATTTAAAAATGCACTTTCATGGGCAAACACCAATATGTGTACTGAGGTGACTATAAAATATTCATATTTTAAATACTACAAACAAAATCAATACTATTGATACAAGATAGTAACTATACTATTGGTAATTAGAGAGATATAGATATAAGCTAAGAATATTAGACCTCGTTTGCTGGTAATTTTGGAACAAATTGATTTCAACAGTTTCATTAAACGAGTAGAGCTATCTACGTCAAACCAGGAATATTTCATTTTAACAGTGGCCAACACATTATAGATATATCCAATTGAAAATTGAATTGACAGTTCATATATATGTAGTGAAAATGAATTTTAATAGAATCAAACTTCAGAAAACAGAAACGGTTTCGCTATCCTTAACAATATATTAGAATTAGGAAAGGGGAATGTGAAAAGGGAGAGCCAAATCTTGTAAGAACCTTCCACCATTGTTATGGATAATGTTAGTTATTATAGTACTGTAATGAATGAGATGCCAACCATAGGTTGCCAGATGTTCAACTTTGTAAATGATAATCAGAAAAAGTATGTGTTAGATTTATGAAAAATACATGAAATATGAATTTTAGAACATCTATGAGATAATAGGACCTAATAATCGCTTAATATTTAGTACTTGATAACGATTGTCTCTGTAATTTTTAATCACATTTAACTTTTATGTAAAATTATTTGTAGTCCTTATTACAGTTAAGAGATTTGATTATTTTAACAGAAAACGTATTTCGTACAAATGTTGATTTTCCATTATTGAATAGATGACATTGTGCAGTCGATGAAATTAGGTAATAATTATATAGGAAATAAGTATTATGCGGTTTATAAGCTTATTTTCAGAATTCTAAGTTTTCTTAAATATGTCTACCCAAATTTCCATGGCATTGACATAAAATTATTCAATATAAAAAAAATCTAGTTTATAATACATATTTCATCAAATAAATGATCCATATGTTTTTATCGTAAGTTGAGGTGATAAAAAATCTACCTCCACACAAATTTCTTCATATTCAAAATCGTTTGGAAAAGAAATACTGTAGAACCAATTACGGTTGGTCTCAAAATTGAACCTTTTTTTAATATACTTTATTCCAATTTTAAAAACTAAGAGAAAATAATATAATGTTGAGAATCTGAATTCTCCAATTTTTGTGAAATAATGAAGGCAAACAAATCTTTTGCTCAATCTTTCTTTCTAAATTTTCAAAAAATTTGTTTTCATTCTGCAGTTTTCCATCAAGGCTTATTAAGAAATATTCAAAACGCTATTGGAAAATAGCAAAAAGGTTTCAGGTATTTCGTTTCCATTATCTTTAATTTTTATTCAATTTCTTATTTGTATAGAGTAATCATGTAGACTTCTAAAATACGATAACAAAGATTTCCACATTTCGAGAATTCCCTCAATGCATGGATCCAAGCTCAACCACTTCATCACCACAGGGTATAACAACTCTTTGGCTCAACTTTCAAAAATCTTAAGACTTTAGTGATAATATTCATGTTATTATTATGCCATGGCTCAACAATTTAAAAAATGCAAAATATCTAAGATATATGAGAATTTCTCATATATTTGCATTGAGGTATAACATTTTGTTTAAATGTATGAATCTCATACCTAATATATGAAATGTAGCAACCCTAGCCAACCGTCTCCCAAAAAATGTGATATTCAAAAATGGTAGGAATAATATACATTATGATGACACATTCTTGAAAACCATTGTTGAACTTGGTAAAAGCGAATAATTCAGTATACATAGTAGATATGGGCAAGAGTACTAAATATATCCCCTTATCATTACATTTTCAACCTCTTTGAACACATCTTGGGTATATGAAGGCTACTACAGGGATCAAGTTGATACATATGGTAATTCGAAAAGCAAAACCGTATTTAAGGGCAAAGACATACTGATAAATAGAGTAATTTTGGGTTATTGTTAATGTGCAATATTTTGAGGAACTGCATGTTTAAAGCAGTGAAGTGAAATTTATTTTTCCAATGCTGGTCATGCAATACTGATATCAATTTGAAGCCAAGAAGATAAATTCTTAAATCTACATCTAGAACTTTTATTTATCAGTAGTTGTACTGTTTATATCATTTAGTGAACCTCTTGTGAAAATTATGCAAGATGTAATCAAAATGAATCTTCTCAAAGTATTCTTTTAACTTCCACTACGTTTTCATTTAGTTCAACTAACGAGTGAATTTAGTACATAAGTAATGCGTTTTTATTTGATGCCACAAATCGAGTTGAATATTTGTTGAAATATTATATTCATTCTACTACTGAAAATAGTGCGTTGATTTGTATATTTTGATAATCATCTATTTTCAGTGTTGGTTTCTATGAATAATATATATTATTTATGGATTAATAATATCAACTTGAAACTGAAAGTCAAATTTCTGCATCACTATCTACATCTTTCGTGTTTACGATCAGGACTATTTTAATAGTCGATAGAGTAAATTCTCGAAATAACAGCGATAAAAGTGAAACTTTTTTGGGTACGCTCCAAATTAATCATTGATAAGGAAACAAAAAAAAATTACAAAAACTTTCGACATTCAACGATACACGGCAAAAGTAAAAATTTTACTATAAAAAGAAGAAGTGTAAAAAGATGTTGTGGTTATTCATTTTGGAACAATACAGTTCTTGTAGTTATTGATCGTGATCGGTTCTTTTTCGAAAAATCTAGGTTTTTCATGGTTCCATGATGAATTCTTAATTTAAAATGATTCTAAAATTAATTTGATTAATTGCATGATGATCATCATCATATAAATGATCTCCAAAATTATCAAAAACTGACAGTGGCAAATGCCTCATAGTTTTGTTGATCAAAATGTCATATAAACTTTCTATATTTCTGTTAAAAATATTGGTGGAGTTGTGAAAGAACCGAAAATACTTTTCACC
Organism: Endomychus coccineus; assembly: GCA_958510875.1. NCBI lineage: Eukaryota > Metazoa > Arthropoda > Insecta > Coleoptera > Endomychidae > Endomychus > Endomychus coccineus. Next base: position 100,612,999 of record OY294068.1, on the reverse strand, counting down.
TGCTTTACAAATCTCTGCGACTATATGACTGGATTTAATAAGTTTTCCATATGTTTTCTTCTCTTGCAGAAGGGATGTGGATGTATCACTCTCAAGTAAATTTGAACATTTCACACATGTCACACATTTTTTAAGTCCTTTTACAACGAAACCAGATATGTAACCTACAACATCCTCCACATATGGAGTAAGATTCCATGCAGAAGATCCTAAATAATCATAATCTTTCAAATCATTTTGAAGTTTTTCAATGAAGGATACATATTCTTCATCTTCCTCTAAATTTCTTCCATTCTGAGTTGTAATAATCCTATTTCCGAATCCACTAGTCAAAATTGTTATTTGTTCTAAATTGATTGTGTTGCCAGTATCAGAAGCAGCTATTTCACTATGAACCAACAAACGTTTGTAGGCTGCTCCAAATTTCTTTGCTGTTGGGTTATCATTATAACCCCCTTTACTTCTTATGGCTCCAAAAAATAATTCCAAATGATCTTGGGAAAGTTTATAACTTCATATGTCGTTCATATTTTTTTGTTCCAAAACATGAATATTACACTTTTTTTGAGGCTGTCCATACAAATTAAAAGCCCTAAAAATCCAGTTTTTCTTGCCGATTTTAGAATTGATGTTCCATTCAAAGTGAGACCAATGATATATCTCTTCATTTTCTCCATTATATCAAAAAAATGCTCTGCAGTTTTTGGTGAAAGGCATTTTTTGCATGGATATTTGGCAAATACATTCCTAGAATTCAATATGTCAAATAAATTGTTGAAATTCGATATGAATTCTAATGTAACCTCTGAACCTTGAAACTTAGGACATCTCAGATCTTCACGAAGAAAGTTCATAGCATCACTCACGCTCCTGCTCAACGTTTGGGTAGCCAAACGAACCTTCATCTTTTCTCGTGCTCATTGAAGATGCCTCCTTCTGACCTTCGTTGCTGCATGTAATCCTTCTATACGTTGAGTTTCAACCAACCTGGATATATATAACTCAATTTTACATCTCTTTCATCTGAATCTTTCAGTCCATTGTGTGAAGCAAAACAATTTCGAACAAGTTTTATCATATGACATGCATCCAGATAAATATAAATGTCAGTATTTGTGACAGGATTCTCAAAACTTGTTTTCAAATTCATTGAATTGCTAAAATCTGCACCCAACTTTTCAGCCATTGAAATATTTGTGAAGACATCATCAAATGTCAACGAAGTTACTATAACACCAATTTCATTAATAAATTCAAGACACTTCCTCATTAATTCGGCCTTTACAGTAGCTGCCAACCCATCCAGCAAAAAATATCCAACAGGATCTTTCCAAGTTCCATTTATGCAGACAAGCATAAATACTAAAGCCTCTCTCGCTTCTGGTAGTGTATCTGAGTCCAGATTGGTACCAATGTCTACATAACCAGTAAATTTTTTTCCAGTCCATTCAAATGATGCCTGTAAAAAATTGAATTTATTGATTTTAGTTAAACAATGTGAAACTGTTATGATACAATTGCAAAAAAAAACTATTTCGTTATCATTTTTATCAGTGAAATTTTAAATAGAAAAATTATTATAAAGAAATATGAACCCCCTAGTTCTATAGACCTACCAGGTCTATGGTCTCAAATTATTTCAGTTTGAGAGGACATGAGATATAGGTGAGACTAGGAATGATTTGATTTCATTCCCATTTTAATATATAATGAAACATGCATTCAAAGATGACATCTCAACTTTGATGATTTAAGCACTTCACACTGATGTTATTCGAAGCCTCAACCTCCGAACAGTAGTCTGCAAATTATGGATCCTTCCTCTTTGTTTGCCAACAGTACTTTCATTATATTTAAATTTCTTCTTCTCTTTTCTGGTTTGAGAAGTCACCACTTGTCAGTAGATGTGCTAGGAGAGTTCGGCCTCAAAATCGACCTTTTTTGCATGTAAATCTCCATAAGGAAATCTAAGGTTCATATTACCGAAAACGGTCCCCTTCAAGGTCATCCACAATCACGCATGCGCAGTCATATTGATGGGGGGTAGGTAGTCTATGGTTCTGGACAATCTGAAGTGTATGAATTAGCCATCTGTCTATGGTTCGCCCTAACTATGGTTTGAACAATCTGGAGTTTGTGAACTAATCATCCCTAACTACGGTCTAGACAATCTGAAGTCTGTAAACTACAAATCTGTGTATGGTTCTTCCCTAACTATGATCTGGACAATCTGGAGTCTGTAAACTAGTTATCTGTGTATGGTTCTTCCCTAAGTATGGCCTGGACAATCTGAAGTCTGTGAACTAGTCATCTGTATACTCACATTCTACACACCGGATTCGAACCCGGGAACTAAACTTCAAAGTTAGGTGGCTTAACCGCGGGGGACTTGAACAATTTAATGTAGTATATAAGCACTTTTACTGAAAATGAAATGTTTTTCTACACACACGGGAAGCGAACCCGAGAGATAAATTCCAAAGCCGGCCCCTTAACCGCTGTAATAATCTGAAAAGCTGGTACTTGGGAGCAACTATTGAACTTATTTATAATGTTATTGCACACAAGCCAGGTATACCGAGTCCAGCTCAAGATATTACTAGGTTATGTTTGTTTCCTGTTCCCTCAGGTCAAAGCCTTATGGGATCATATGCTGCTACGGAGAGTGGAAACCTTGTTGTAACTATGCTAGAATAGCTACCCTTACTATGCAACTCGAGGGTTGCGGAGGGTGAAAATTGCAGGGTTGCACTACAAGGAGTCCCCTGTCGTTGTTAGAATGGATTATATTTAGCTGCCACCAGTTCCCTTTTGAGATGTTTTAGAGAATAGTTCAGGGAACGAAACTAAACTCGAAGGAGTTCCTCTCCAGTAGCACTTGTTATAAAATAGTTTAGTAGCGGGGCCTTTCCTGGCCGATTATATACTAGGCTAGTATGACAGCTTCACGTTGCTGAAGATGTTCGGAATGACAATCCCGACAGGATTGTTCTCTTCCACTATAACGTTATCTAAGGGATGGTGTATCAATGAAGAACAACGCGAACAGTATAAGTTGTATATTGAGAAAAAGTATTCGTATACAAAACAATAATAATAATCAACAAATATAGACACTAAGTCCCATTCAAATATACATAGAGTGGAAAATATGACGAATAGTCAACAAGAAACAAAACAAAATTTAAATTAAACGAAATTAATTTGATGCTAACTATCTGAATGGTTGGGAATGATTTTATGTATTATAAATTGATAAAACCTTATCAAGAATGATCAATCAGTGAATTATTGATTCGCCTGATGTAACGTAGCCAGAGAGTTGTTTTTTAGTGTGCTAACCTTATTTTTGAAATGAATATACCACTCTGATGGAGTAACTAAGGTTATAAAGTGGACCAGAGGGGCCACTGATAGTAAGGTTGAGATTCCAGAAGGATGACTCCCTGAATAAATAGCCCTGTTGCCTTGTCCACAACTACCTGGTTCGCTATGTATATGTAGATCAACTAATTGATTCAACAAATTAAACAATATAATGAAACCCTAGTTTTCAAGATGAACTCAAACACTTTCTCTTAAATTCGCCGCTGATGGCTGTCTCAGTAGGGGTTTTCAAGAACCCTTCAAATTCTAAATAAAAAAAAATATTACAACTTTTAAATAATGATCCTTCCCAATAGTCCCCCAAATAATTAGGTATTTGACTCTACACCTACAATAACCCTAATTTCAATTATACCTATCTTAAGTAGGTCACCTATATGCACTACAAAATATGAGAAATTCGGCCGATGGATCAATACACTTCTAATAAATCAAAATACTCTATTAATGGTTACGGTCCTCACCAACACAAAAAAAACGAGAAAAAAGGGGGGTGCTGACCTCAGAATTTATGGCTTGAACACAGACTAAACAGCTTTCTCTAAAGACTTACCCTGACTCAGTATTTAATCCTTAATCCACAGGGTAAACTTTGGACACTTGAGCTTACACTTCACGCATGGCCTCCACAAAATGTATTACGCGGCGTCTTTTTGTTAAGTTATAAATTACACCCCGGAGCTAGTTCTCTCTCGCACCCAGATCAAATTGTCTAATCGTTAAGGGAAATAAATTAATTCCAAATCAAATTACTTTAGATTCCTATCAACAATAAGTTACCAAATGTCTTTCTCCAAACTTCTTTTACAGGTTATTTTAGATTCTAGTTACCCAAACAATATTCACTAAATAAAGGCTTCAAGCTAATGATATTGAAGTAAAATATAAGTTCTCAAAATTACTGCTTTGAATGATTTTAAGTAAATGAAAATAACTATACAATGATACAAATTGATTGGAATGAATTAATTCTACTTTGAATACTAATCAAACAAACAAAGATAGCTGAAAATGGAAATCTTGTAACTTGGAATACAAAAAAACAATCAAATGACTAAGTTAAAAATATCAATTATAAAAGAAAAAAAAAATTAATGGATCTGGTTTTGAGAGAGACTGCTATATGTACAAGGAACTAGGCTCACCCAACAAGGCACGACAAAGGAACTACTCTTTTTCCTAAGAGTTTTCATTTTTATAATTCGGCTCCCTCCGAAATTGGCCTCCCTACCTGCTAACATAAAATTCAAACGGACCAATGAAGTTGGTTGTACCACGTTGTACTTTGCACTAATACACAAATCTGTATTTAGAGTTGCCTGTTTTCCCACATCGAGGGGCAGTGAGTGCCCACAAAAAATGATTTCTCCAACACTGCTTAGTCAGCGGTTCTAATTGCCGCCTGTGATTAAGTGCAATTCTACAGATTTGTACTTCGAATGCCCTAATCCTTAAAAATCACGTACGACTTGTAAAAGGTATCGGATGGCGGATTTCTGTCGCCAGACTGGAATTCCATCATTTCAATCTGAATAAAACTCTAATTGTTGAATCTAGGATGTCTATGTATAGTCTGTTCCTGTCAGGAATTTAGAATTTTAGATTTTGGAATGCCCGTAAGGACTGAACTACATGCTACGGAACGATTCGAGTTGTACTCTCATGTGTCTAGTATTCCTGGTTTACTTAGAGTAACTTAATATTCGGGAGTTTTTTCCTGCTTACGCTACTTTGATTCAATCGTGAAAAATAAATAATCCCCCGGATTATTACACCGCTCAGCTCTGGAGGACTTGAGAACAAGTGATTTTAATGTTGTAGATATAACCCAGGGTATCCGGTTCCCCAAGCGATAAGTGCGAGTATATTGCGGTCTATGTGGTGTATGTACAGGTAGCTGTTTGTACATGACGTCAGTCGTGCGGGTGCCTGAACATGTGAGGACGAAGTGTATGTCGCGGGGGCCTACAGCGAGGTATGGAATGTGAGGCTGCTTCTTCATAGCGTCAGTCACAGGGTTTTGAAAGAGTTATAATAGTGTTGTTTGTGCATGTCGATTTTTTAAAGAGGCTGTCACGCAGGTCTTCATCGAGGTATCATGAGAGGGCTGCTGCTGCTCCTTCATCGAAGTGGGTGCATCGATGGAATGTTATAAAGTATGAAAAGGATATCTTCTGCATGAGCATTTCTCAAACGTGATGTTCAGAAGGGAATTGCTTTCATGACGTTTATTTGAACCGTCTGTACCTCATTTCAACTCGATTGCTATATTACAAAATGCGATTTCAATCATCTTGAACATATAGGTATGCTTATATTATTTTCAGTATACAAAATGGAGTCTGTCTCGTGAGAAACTTCGATTAAGGTATGGAATGTGAGGTTATACAGATTGTTTATGTATGACGTCAGTCACATGAATTTGAACGAAGCTGTCGCGAGGGTCTTCAACGAGGTGCAGTCTCCAATGAGGCGGGAGTGTAGATGGAATGTGAGGTTATACAGAGTGTGTGGTTATAATGATGTCTATCACGCAGGGCTTCAGCGGGATATCTACCCTGCAGAAGTCTTCAATGGAATGTGAGGTTGTTTGTATATGACGTTAGTCAAGGGGTTTTGTCAGAGTTATAATGATATCGATCGCGGTGCATCGGCTGCCCCACAGGTCTTCAATAAGGGGTCATAACATCTAACATGTGGTAGTTACAAAAATACTGCTTCTCATAATAGCGATATTATGAATTATCTGTGTTTGCAGAAATAACTATTGAATCATCTAAGGATGTTTTTCGCTAGATTGGTACTAGCGAGTACAATATTCGTTATAATATTATGAGTATGCATCATTGGGGGAGGAGAGATAGCTCACTCGTGTGATTAGGTCGCGCTAAATCATCTCCAAAAGCAATGTATTCATTTTGGAATATCCATTGTTGTAATGATGCGCGATCCTTCAATGTTACAGTAGTTTCATAAATTATCCGAAAGTAATACGGATATATAAAATGTGTTCCTACAATTAGTACCGAAGTGACAAAATTCGCTATAATATTATATTTTATCGTAATAGTTCATTCATGTATGTTTCATAAATTATCCGATATAAATGAAATAAGTTTATGCTAAATTAGTAGCAGGTTGAACAATATCCGCTATCATATTTTGCGGTAGAGCGATAGCTAGCTCGAGTGGTAAGGAAGTTACGTTCACGCCGATCTACTTCAAACGCAATGAGAATACTTTATTTTGAATCATACACGTTGTAGGTATATATATATATATATATATACATATATTCGAATCAGATTGATTGTAAATCGCATAATATGAACTGAAATCTAGCTGCTGCTGGTGGGAATATTGATAATAATTATTAACGTAGAACCCTATAAGCGCTGTAGACGTTATATAATAAGATTTGTGAATAATTCAGCAATTCGAGGTATATGATATATGAGTGTGTACAAGAGGGAGGGTTGGAGTTCAGTACCTATACAGAATCTAGACGAGGCGGTGCCACGCTTCATGATGATTATTCGAACTGTATGTCCAGCTCGATTGCAATATCACAAAATACAATTCAATCATCTTGAACATATAGATATGCTAATATTATTTTCGGTATACAAAATATACTAATAATAATAAAACATTTTCATCAACGCACATTTTTCATAGGAACAGGCAGACAGACAGACGAACGGATAGCTTTTATAAAACTCAATCAATTTCAAGCGATTCATTTCGGGGAAAACATATATGCGAGGAGTTTTTATAGAGATCAAGCTCGTCTCCCAACCACCACCCAAGAGGTAGAACCTATGACACATTGCTTTTCAACTAGCTTCAACAGACGATGACGTCATCATCGTTCACGAACTATGATGGTCGGATGAAGAATAAAATACGGATAATAATAATGATCATATGAATAATTTCATAAGCGCTGATCTATATGACATTGTATCTTCATAAGCGATCTTCATCAACATACAGACACTTGTTTAGCATGTGCTCAGCGATGTTATCATCGTTTACGGACTATGATGCTCGGATGAGGAATAAAATGTAGAAAATAATAATAATTACATGAATATCTTCATTAGCGATCTATACTATTTCCCTTCGCGAGCAAACTTCATGTGTTTAAGTAATATATATATATATATATATATGTATATATATATATATATATATATATATATATATATATATATATATATATATTGTTAACTAAATTCTTACTGTTTTATTTGTTATTAATAATTATATTTCGATTCTACCGGCCAGCTTTTTATCTTTTTAATTTGATTATATTTGAACTTTGAATTAATATTTATGAAGTTTTGAAGTTTATCTATAGAATAATTTTATATGGAATTAAACACAATGCTCTTTGATTTCACAATATTTAATTTCTATGACTCTTATTATCTCGGGTAATTCAATTTTATGTTTACAAAATCTATGACATAACCTTAAAATCACTTTTACAACTTATATTTGTTTATACTGTTATAATCAACAATCTTCCTTTTACTTTATAGATAATACGGATAATATGATGTGGAAATTATAAACAAACTTACGTTTAGATAATATCCAAAAGTGTGTTTAACAATGTTGGCAATTTTCAATTTACATCTTTTATAATTTCGTTGATTCACTTTTTACACAATACTATGCTATTTCACGATAATCACAGGTAACTAATTTTGGTTACTTCTTCTTGAGAATCAGGAACTGTTGATAATACTTTGTTTTATTCTTTTAGATGAGACATAAAACTTTTCGATGCTTTATTGAAATTATATTGAAGAATGGCAATCGTTGGATACTTTTTATAAATTGGAGGTTATTACAACCTTTTACTTGATTTAGATACTTGGAACACTCGTTGACTTTTGATAAATTTTATTAACTTCGGTTATTTGGAACTTATCGCAGTTTGGAACACTTGCGTTCACTGATGTTTATTTTTATAAACTTAGGTTAGAAAATTTTGGTGAGTTGCCAGAGAAGAACAGTCTCTACTTGGATATTAATGCAAACTGAACTTGGCTTCACTTTCAGACCCTTTTATAGGCCTCCAAAACCGACGCCAAGCATTTTCAAAATTAACCAATGAGGTGTTTACTTTTCATATCAAGAATGCCAAGTTAATTGTTGTTAAACTGACACAAGTACTCATTGTTACCAGACTGATACTAGAAATTCGTCTCGACCAATCAGAATTTAGTATTCTATAATTTTTGAATGATTGGAGATTTTCAACTTATTTCAATTGATAGTGATTCCTTCTTTTTAAATTAATATTGCCTACATTTTTCCCCACACTTTGGTATAATATAACCTATGATTGGGTTATTATTAATATGATTATTACCATATTTATGGTTTTCTTGACAGTTACTTATTCTTAAATCCAATACATACTATATTATATCAATAACATTCTTTTAACATTACATAACTCAAATTTACTAATCCTAACTTATATCTATAACATTATTCAATGTTTTGTACTATCTCATGATAGTTATGTAATCACTTTAATTATGATTTCTGCCTTCGTTACTCAGTACGTTTCTTCACTTTCACTGAAGTTCTTGTTTATCACTTCTTATTCTATTACATTGTTGTTTATTATGTTTCACATTGTTAATTTTGATATCCTAACTATTATTTAGCTTTTACTATTGTTTTTAATTCCATATAAATATCTTTTATTTGATCTTTTCTGATTTTCAAAGTTCGGTAAGTTATTGTTTTTAAATTTTTATTGTTTATGAAATGAAATCATAACAAATTCCCCTAAATCAATTTTAACATATTAATCACATTAATATTTAAAATTTATTTATCTTTTGATTTTATTTTCATGAACCAAATTTATTAATAATTATACTTGTATATTTGATCAATAATAAATATTCCCCTTATCTTTCCATTTTCAGGATTCATTAATTCATAACTATTTTCAGCATTTTCATTCATGACTACATATGGACCTTGAAAAGCAAAACATAATTTTCCACATATATTCTTTTTATTATTAGTTACTCTCATTTCTCTTACTATTACTAATTCACCTATTTCAAATTTAATTAACCTTCCTCTTTTTCTCATTTCCATATTCATATACTTTCTTGCATTTCTTTCTAACCTATTACTGATATCTTTCAAAATTTCATTTCGTTCTACTGAATTTTCATCTAACCATTTTCTATCAGGTTCTTCGCCTTTCATTATTAATACAGGTGTTTTCTCTGTTGTAGTATTTGGACAATGATTTAAACATTTTTCTACTCTGGATATTGATTCATCCCATTGACGATGTTTACCCTCACAAGATATCCTCAGATATTTTATTACTTCCTGTATATATCGCTCTGATGGTCTGGATTGAGGATGTCTGATGCTTGTTAATTGATGAAAAATTAAATTCCTTCTGCAAAAATACTTGAAACGTATTTTTTTGAAATATGTTGCGGTATCTGTAATTAACTTTCTTTGCCTACCAATTTCTTCAAAATAGTTTTCTAACTTATGCATTACTTCTCTACTTTTTGTCGTTTTGCAAGCATATAATTTTATATATTTAGAAAATAAATCTACTACAACCAAAATATGTCTATTTCCTTTTTCTGTTACTATTTACTCACTTAAAAAATCTATTGCTACTATTTCTAAACATTCCTTTACTATAATACTCTTTGCTAAATTGTGATTAATCATATTTTTAGGCTTTGCTCTTTGACATATGTCACATTTCTTTGTGATTTCTTTTGCAATTTGGTAATCTCCTTTACCTATATAATTTTCTCTGAATATGAGCCACATTTCCCTTGCTCCTATGTGATTGAATTCACTATGTAAATGATTTAAAATTTTTAAAGTTAGGTCTTGATTTATTCTGTATGATTCTTTCCTGCCTATATCTTGTAAATAAACTCCCTCTTTGATTTTACATTTCTTTTTATCTTTCTCTGATAAAGTACTTTGATCGTTTTTAATGCTCTCTAATGAAAATAAACCCCTTACTTCTAATAAAATATTTGCTCCTACTTTATATTTCCTTCTATCAATTTTTGAATTTCCCTCTTCTCTTGTTAAAGTATCAGCTATTATATTTAATTTTCCTGGAATGTGTTTTATTTCAAAATCATCTTCCTGCAATAACAAAATCCATCTTTGAATCCTACTGTTTACAAACTTGTTTTTAAATATACTTGTTAATGCACTATGATCAGTTTCTACCCTTACTTTATTCCCCAACAAATAAAATCTTAATTTCCTTACACAAAAAACTATACTTGCTAATTCTTATTCAGTAACACTGTAATTTTTTTCATGAACTTTTGTCATTCTTGACACAAAACTTATGGGCACTTCTTCATTATTTTGTTTTTGTAATAAAACACCACTGAATCTTTGTTTAGAAGCATCTGTTCTTAATATGAAAGGTTTATCATATTGTGCATGATAGACTTTTAATTTTTTAATGAAAATATCTTTCAAATTTTGGAAAGCTTCGTGTCTTTCATTATCCCATTTCCATTTTACCCCTTTATTGAGTAATTCTACTAATGGAATCTCCTTCTGACTTAAATCAGGAATGAGCCTTTTGAAATAATTTATTAGACCTAAGAATCCCCTTAAATTTTTGAGATTGGTAGGTCTTTTGAAATTTTTAATTACATCTAATCTATCTTCATCCATTTCTAAACCTTCCCTCGTTAATTTATAACCCAAAAATTTAACTTCTGTTTTATAGAATTCACATTTCTCAATATTTATTTTTAAAGCTGCTATATCTAATTCGTTCAAAACTAATTTTATGTGATCTTTATGTTCTTCTACTGTTCTAGAAAATATTAATATGTCATCGATATAATGAACTACAAAAATTTCAAATCTATTTAATATTTGATTCAAACTTCTAACTAACGCACTGCATGCACTTTGAATACCAAAAGGCGTAACTTTAAAACGATACACTTCTCCATCTATCATAAAACCAGTGTAATCTCTACAACTTTCATGTAAAGGAATCAACCAGAAACTATGTCTTAAATCAACTTTACTAAAAACTTGTGCCTTTTCTATTCTACCAAAAATTGACTCTATATTTTTCGGAGCTTCATATTGTGGTACTGACAATCTATTCAATGTTCGAGCATCTAAACATAACCTAATATCACCATTTGACTTTTTTGCTATAACAATAGGGTTTATATATTTTGTTTTACTTCTTTCTATCATGTCTTGTTCTAGCATTTCACCGATTTTTTTCCTAACATCTTCTATGTACTTGTATGGAATTGGATAGTTCTTGGATTTAAAATTTTCAATTTCTTTGACTTGGAATTTATGAATATAATTACTAGCTATACGAGTTTCATGTATTATTAAACCTCTATGTTGTGAGATTATTTCTGATATTATTCTCCTATACTTCTCGGATACTTTCATCTGCGAGATTATTTCATTTAAATTTCTGCTTGAGTCTTTTCTTTCGACCGCATTTATTATATTGCAACCTTCATTTGGTCTGTCAATATTTTCATTTTCCCCTTTCCCTATCTTTATAATTCCATCTAACAACTTTATTTCCTTTTCCTCGTAATCTATAATAATTCCATGCTTTTCTAATTCATCAGTTCCCATAACAATATCCAATTTCATATTCGGCACTACAAATAATTGCATCTCTAGACTTGACTTCCCTATTATAACATGCTCAGTAATCCTTTTTGATACTTCAGTAATTTTCTTTCCACTAATATTTACTAATTCTACTTTTGGTATTTTCAATTGAATCGTTAATTTTACTTCAGACAATAGTTCTTCCCTTATTAATGATAGTTCTGATCCTGTCTCACACAGAATTTCTACTTCTTCCCCTTTTAAAAAACCTTTTAATTTAATTAAACCTATACTTTCATTTTCTCCCCTTTTCTGTTCGTAGTCAATGTATTCCCTCTGATGTTCATATAATACATTAACGTGGTATTCGTACTTTCTTAAAAATCCTGATTTTGTTGATTATTTTGACTTGAAGAGTCTTCCCTTTCCATATTACTTTCAATCCTACTACAGTTTACTTCCCTTTGATTATTTTCATTTCTACTATTATTTCTATTATTATTATTATTTTGACTTCTATAATCCCTATATCTATTTCTATTTTGATTAGCATTATTTCCATTATATCTATTTTCCCTATTATAATAATTTTGGTTTCTACTATCCCTATTTCTAAAATTGTTTTGATAATTATTATTACTTTGGAATCTATCATTAAAATTTTGATTTCCCCTATAATTGTTCCTGTTATCATTATATCCATTTTGTTGCCTAGTTCCTATGTTATTCTAATTATCAATTCGGTTTAAGTATGATAGTAGTTGATTCATGTTTTTAATATTTGCAATGGCTATTGCCTCAGATATTTGACTTCGATACTGTCTTGAAATATATAAAACTATCTCTTCCTCTCTCATTTTAGGTTCTAAATATTGCGCTTCATTATATAGGCTAAGTGCATAAGCACTCATGCTTTTTCTAGTCCCTTCTATATACTTCCTAAAATATAACCTTTCTCGACATTTCGACTGCTCATTTTCACCCCAAAAATTTTTTTAAAATTCATCTATAAACTCATCTAAACTATTTAATTCCCTTTCTTTGCAATTGAACCACAACAATGGTTCATCAACCAATCGTTCTCTTATTAATTTTTTCATTCTCTCTACATTCCTTTCATACTGTATTTCATTTTTTAAATCTTTAACAAAAATGCATGGATGTAATAATTTTATGTTTCCATTAAACTTTATTGTATTCTCATGACCTACATTTGTATTCTATATTCATTCTCTCTTCGGATCTATTCTCAATTCTTTTTATTCTTTCATCTTGTTCATTTATCATTTTTTCCTGATTTTCTTTCATACTTTGTACATTCACATTCACATTCTCTTCAATATTCTTCCCCATATCATTCATTCTATTTTCCATAATATCTATTTCTTTCTCTACATTATTAAACTTTCTATTTACAAAGCTAATATTCTTCTAATTTATTATCTATACTTTCTTCAACATGTTGTCTTATTTTCTTTTTTTCAGTTTCAACTATTCTCATAATTTCCTCAGTTCTTTTATCAAATTTATCATTCACTCTCTTAATTTCATCTATTATATCACTCACACCTTGTTCAATTTTAGCATTTGTTTCATTCTTACATTGTTCAATTTTTTTATTTGTTTCATTAGCTTTTAAATTTAAACTTTCAAGCAATCTCATTATTTGTGATTGACTATCTATTATTGGTGGTCTTTCTGCACTAATCATTTCACCCTCTTGATCAAATCCTATCAATTCTGGAGTACTCTGTCTATCTCCTTCCATTTTTGCTCTCTTATTAATTAATCTAGTTCTTTAAATTATTTTGATACGCGGTTCTATTTCTTTTTTCAAATGGCCTCACGTTTGAGCGACAATTGTTGACTAAATTCTTACTGTTTTATCTGTTATTAATAATTATATTTTCATTCTACCGGCTAGCTTTTTATCTTTTTAATTTGATTATATTTGAACTTTGAATTAATGCTTATGAAGTTTTGAAGTTTATCTGAAGTTTATCTATAGAATAATTTTATATGGAATTAAACACAATGCTCTTTGATTTCACAATATTTAATTTCTATGACTCTTATTATCTCGGGTAATTCAATTTTATGTTTACAAAATCTATGACATAACCTTAAAATCACTTTTACAACTAATATTTGTTTATACTGTTATAATCAACAATCTTCCTTTTACTTTACAGATAATACGGATAATATGATGTAGAAATTATAAACAAACTTACGTTTAGATAATATCCAAAAGTGTGTTTAACAATGTTGGCAATGTTCAATTTACTTCTTTTTAATTTCGTTGATTCACTTTCTACACAATACTATGCTATTTCACGATAATCACAGGTAACTAATTTTGGTTTCTTCTTCTTGAGAATCAGGAACTGTTGATAATACTTTGTTTTATTCTTTTAGATAAGACATAAAACTTTTCGATGCTTTATTGAAATTATATTGAAGAATGGCAATCGTTGGATACTTCTTATGAATTGGAGGTTATTACAACCTTTTACTTGATTTAGATACTTGGAACACTCGTTGACTTTTATTAAATTTTATTAACTTTGGTTATTTGGAACTTATCGAAGTTTGGAACACTTGCGTTCACTGATGTTTATTTTTATAAACTTAGGTTAGAAAATTTTGGTGAGCTGCCCGAGAAGAACAGTCTCTACTTGGATATTAATGCAAACTGAACTTGGCTTTACTTCCAGACCCTTTTATAGGCCTCCAAAACCGACGCCAAGCATTTTCAAAATTAACCAATGAGGTTTTTACTTTTCATATCAAGAATGCCAAGTTAATTGTTGTTAAACTGACACAAGTACTCATTGTTACCAGACTGACACTAGAAATTCGTCTCGACCAATCAGAATTTAGTATTCTATAATTTTTGAATTATTGGAGATTTTCAACTTATTTCAATTGATAGTGATTCCTTCTTTTTAAATTAATATTGCCTACATTTTTCCCCACACTTTGTTATAATATAACCTATGATTGGGTTATTATTAATATGATTATTCCCATATTTATGGTTTTCTTGACAGTTACTCATTCTTAAATCTAATACATACTATATTATATCAATAACATTCTTTTAACATTACATAACTCAAATTTACTAATCCTAACTTATATCTATAACATTATTCAATGTTTTGTACTATCTCATGATAGTTTTGTAATCACTTTAATTATGATTTCTGCCTTCGTTACACAGTACGTTTCTTCACTTCCACTGAAGTTCTTGTTTATCACTTCTTATTCTATTACATTGTTGTTTATTATGTTTTACATTGTTAATTTTAATATCCTAACTACTATTTAGCTTTTACTATTGTTTTTAATTCCATATAAATATCTTTTCTTTGATCTTTTCTGATTTTCAAAGTTCGGTAAGTTATTATTTTTAAATTTTTATTGTTTATGATATATATATATATATATATAGAGGAAGGGTAGTCGTTGCTGACTAGATAGGAATAAAACTAATAATAGTAGGATTGCGTAGCAAGGAAAAGAGGGATAACCTTTAAAGAGTTCTCTTTTACTTGCTACGCAATCCTACTATTATTAGTTTTATTTTTATTTATTATATATATATATATATATATATATATATATATATATATATATATATATATATATATGTATATACTAGTTAAGAACATACATACAGGCAGTTACGTAAAAGTTATAATGATAATCACATTTTTTTATTTTCGAAGGTTTTAATCAATTTTGAGCGGAAACATGTATGCTAGGAGTTTTATGGAGATCAAGTCCGTTTCACAACCACCCAAGAGGTAGAACTTATAGCTCGTTGCTTTTTTTTTGATAAAGTGGAAAGCGTCCCCAGGAGGCCTACAAACCACTAGCAATCGATAACAAAATAATTATATGAAACATGTTCCTTCTAATAATCGCTAAGGTTATTGTTTCATAATCAGTTTACAGATAAGTATGACTGCACACCCCTTCAAAATTAATTAGGGTGGATTATTAATTAGCCGAAATGCTTATCGGAAGAGGATGACTGCAGCACTATCACTACCCTCAAAATCAATTAGGGTTCGCCAGATTCTGAATGAATACATAATCATTTCATTATCGAAAAATTGATCATTCTTCAACACAACAGTTACATAATTATTATAATTATAGCTAAATGTTAAATGTGCTTATACTCGAACTATCCAGGAGAAATAAATCCCTATGATATAATGTTAGATTCAAATAAATGAACGTGAAAGTGTATATCGATAATAATATTGCAGCTACATAATTATTATTATTCTTATAGCTAAATGTTGAATATGTTTATACTCGAACATTAATCGGGAGATAAAAAATATAATAATATTGTTGCTACATAATTATTATTATTCTCATAGCTGAATGTTAAATATGTTTATACTCGAACATTAATCGGAAGATAAAAATGTAATAATATTATGAATATCATAATATTGCAACTATATCTTAATGTGAATGAACCACTAATCATGCTTACAATGAATATTATTCTAATAACTAAGTGTTGAATGTGCTTCGATCTATCGGGGGGAATAACTAAATCCCACATGATATAATATTAGATTCTAATAAATAAATGTGAAATGAATATATTGTAACTACATGTGGATAGATATCGATAATAATATTGCAGCTACATCTAAATGTAAATGAAACAACAATCAATCACTAATCATATAACTAAATGTTAAGTGTGCTTATATTCAAACTAATCGGGGAAGAAATGAATCCGTATGACACAATATTAGATTCTGATAAATAAATGTGAAAAATGAATATATTGTAACTACATGTAAACAGGCAATCGCTAGCTCGCGGAATTTCGTGGACTGGAGCACTTCGTGCTACTCAAGCGACTCGCAAGCGACTCGTAAGCGACTCGAAAGCGACTCGAAAGCGACTCGTAAGCGACTCGGGAGCGACTCGTAAGCGACTCGGAAGCGACTCGCAAGCGACTCGGAAGCGACTCGGAAGCGACTCGGAAGCGACTCGCAAGCTACTCGAAAGCGACTCGTGTGCGACTCAAACGACTCAAACGACTCATGCGACTCGCAAGCGTCTCGGACGACTCGAACGACTTTGAATCGCTTATGGTATGTGTGAGATGTATGAGAAATGAAATATCGATATTTATTATATCATTTATTCGAAAAAGCACATTTTCATTTCGGAAGTATGATATTGAGAAGTCAATCTTGTAGATTATCATCATGCTGGACTGCATACATATATCTTCCTCCATCGTAAATGGAACATCAACCAATCACAAATCTGTACTTATCCTTCATATGAGCTGCTTACAACAGTTATATAATTATGTTAAATGTGCTTCAAAACTAATCGGGATTCATAAATCCCTACGATATAATATTGCAACTATATCTAAATGTTAATATATTTAACCAACAATCCTTAGTCTATCTCCATCATATTTGAGAGTGTATAATGCCCCCACGGAAGCGTGGCAGAAGTTCCTGGTATTAAGTATCGTTTATCGTCGTTGGGAGATAGGGCAATCTTCTCCTGGCTTACGGAGAACACTTTACGTTTTTCCGCCTTAATCAGATTTTGAGTGACCGATATTTCTTTCCACTTTTCAAGGCACTCGATGTAGTCGTCAAAGTCAATCACGTTTCTGACGACGGGAAATATCACACCCTTAGCTTTTTTTACTACCCCATAGTTTCGTATTATACCCGCAATTTCAGACTCTTCATATCCAGCTTCTCTCAGTCCTTGAAGCTTCACACTAACATCATCATCAGTAGTTGAAACCTTTATTGCGTATAATTTGGATCGTAGGCCTACAAAATCAGTCATAGGAGTTCCCCCGTTTTCATCCTTCATATTTCCTAATACTTTCTTATTAACGAATGGAATATCATGTATGTTATCAGGTTGGTAGTCGCTGGTGTCGAAGTATTGATGACAGTCGCGCTTCATCACATCATAAGAATCTTTTCCAAACTCATATATGAGAGAGTCTGTATCTGTATACAACACTGAACAGCTATCACCAAACGTCTGAACCATATACCCATAATGGGAGTCGTATATGGTTATCTTTGCCAAATCCAGAATCGACATACCCACATAAATAGGTTTATTCAACTATACTTCCGTCTTGTTGAGTTCAACTGCTACCAAATTCTCATTGAAGATGGTGCAGTTCTTGAATTTCGGTTTCGATATGTATGATTCAGCACCGTACCTTTCAGCCCACTCAGTTAGTAAGCGAACATTCACTCTTTTACGAATGTTCTCCATCGTCTTACCGAACACCGCATTATTCATTAATTTGAATAAGTTCTTCTCAAACTTATTTTTCGCAGCCTTTCGGAGGTTAGTCTTGAGAACTATGTATGCTTTAAGCCATGGAGCTTGCTTAAATTTCAAGGCACGATGAATTTTAGTTAAGATCAAACCGTTTGCTAATGCTTCCTTGAGACTGCGGTAATGGATCACATACTTCTCCTTAGGGTGAAGCGTTGCCATCAATTTCGATGGTGCATTTTATGAAGCGGGGGCGTTACCCATTTGAGGATCGAAATGTAGGGGGCAGAAAGGTAAATCTTTATGTTGGTCATGCAGATGTTTAGGGTGCTCCAAATCGACTTCTAAAATATATCCTACATCAGAATCATCTGGAACTGTAGTAACATCAATATTTGTATCACACCATTCAAATCCGCCATATGGAAGAGCTTGGCTCATGGCCCAACCATACTGGTTATTGACGTCATAATACATCAAATAAGAATAAGCTTTCGACGGGTTATAATTTGGCATATATTCATTGTTGGCATGAGCTCTACGCTTAGAACAAACTTGACTGAGTCCACCTCTAATCCTTTTCTCAACGAAATCGAGATCTGTAAGAAGCTCTGATTCTTGTTTCGTATGTTTCAGCATCGCATCCCAAGTGAAGCCGGGCAGTGCAAGGTAGTGCGCAGGATCCAGATTGTATGTTTGATGACAGCTAGTTCTGAATTGTTCAAAAACATCGGCTAGTAGCATTATGTCCGTCCTCATGTACAAACCAACATATTGTCCCAAGTTTTGACATCCAAATTTTTCCCATATATGCTGAGCTCGCTGGTTTAGTCCTCGAGGGAACGGTTTATCCTCCAATTTATTGCAGAAAGCATCAATAGGCGGTAAAAAAGATTCAGAAAACCGATCAAAAGAGTCGATGTAATCATAGGGCATTACCCCCTTCTTCGTTGAAAGCATCAATTGCTCATCGCCAAGGTCTCCAAACTGGCATTTTAAATTTGGAAAATCATTCAAGTATGATGCCAACTTATCGAGGGAGGAATTCATAAATCTGAACGAGTCGATGAGCTTCAATTAAATGGGTGCATCATCGACTCGCTTAGTAAAACTAATATATTTCTCTTTGGTTATCGGGAGTAGGTCGATTTTACCCTCCATTCGCGAGGCTATCTTCGATAATAAAGTTGGCGTCATAATTGCTGAGATTATGAAAAACTATCGGAACAACATGCGTGTCCTGATACTTAATGTTGCACCCTTCATGGGCGGCCCCCCGATAATTTTTCAGCGGTAGCAGGTGACTATGATCCCGAACTTTCTTATCAGCTTCTGAGAATGGCTTTTCACAAATGTGACAACAGCTCGCCCTTCTGAATGCAATTTCGTCATCTTGCGTCATATCGATTTCATATGGACACCAGAAAACTGTACCGAAATCTTCTGCAAGAGCCTTCATCTGATCTGCGAACCAACTCATACAATCCTCGCCGCGATAGGCTCGATAGAAGGATAGGGAATCTTCATATGAACATTTCATATAATATCCGATAGCTGCAGGTATATGTTGTTGCGGCTTTTTTCCCAAGGTAACGATCTTGAATAAGCAGAAAGTTAACGTGTCTACCCCTCTTCTCCTTCGTGAGGTAGGTAGGTAATGTAACGAATGACTTCCCACTTTTATTTAAGATGTATACGTTGATGGAGACTTCATTCTGCTTCTCAAAGTTGGGGATCTGGCGTATTGTCATCGGAAATTGAATCCCTTTCAATTTTAAGACTTCCGTGTAGTGAGGGTACGAACTAGCTCTATCTGAATTAGCATGGATCGGATATAGCGCTGAAGTTACTGCCCATGCGAAGCATGCATCATCATCGTTTTTCACATTAATGCAGGCCTCTTTACGTTTAATCTGGACCGGTAAATCGATATACGATGACCCTAGTTGAGGGGTGAACTTGTTGATATTCACCCCCAAATTGATAATCTTCGTCAACACCCACCCACTATTTCTCTCTTGGAACTCTTCCAGTTGGGTTAATATCAGCTTCACTATCTTATCTTCGAACCAACTATCCAAGCTGGTGTCCCGAAAGATTGGTGAATTGGATGTGCTGAAGTATTTGAATTCAGTTGTTATCTGCTCCGCCTTAGCAATCTGGAATTCCCCACAGAATACGGCATTAACTTTAACTGCCTCATCCTTTTTCAACGCATTCTTAATACGTCGCTTGAAGAGGGCCTTACAGTCCCCTAGAAACGCTTTGGGATCCTTATGCTTTAAGTTTGAAAGGATCCCAGTACGGATTCGGCTGTTGAATGCAGACAAAGAATCAGTCCAATGAACTCGATCCCACGCTGTTTCTTTTCTCGAATTCACACCAGAAACCCTCTTCTGCGCTAATTTTATCTGAACCCGCAGCGCCTTCAGAGCTCATAATGCTGATAGCAATTGCTGCTTCTCTCCAATAGTTTTCGCCGATTTTGAGGCTTTATGAATTCTCCTTATCCCTAAAGAGCATTTCCGCAATCCCTCGGCAGCCATCATAGTGTGGTGTTAGAAGGCCGAGTAGAGCCGCGATATGCTTCACCAAATTAGTGAAAATGGACTTCTTGATCTGCGGTAGAATTGGAAATTAGTAAATGTTATCGTTTGAAAAATGGATAGAGATCTCCTCCAACTGCTTACTTCCACCCGAGAATTATTGAGGGGTTAATAAAAACTCGACTGATATATACCTAAGGAAATTATACGGAATCCGGTTTTCTAATGAGATTATAGGTGACTTATATGGAAACAGCAGGATGATATTAATGTATCTAAAAATTGGATTATAAGGTTGTATGTTGCTGTATAATCACCCGTATGACTTGAACTGAGATTTGTTATGAATTTCCTATTCAGAATCGTAATCATCAACAAAATTTAACAGTTTCCGTTTTGGCTATTTATTAATGAACTTCTAGCCCCGCCTTGAATTCATGAGCAATCTTTCTGAATCACTATTTCCGGCCTGAATTTATAAGCAATCGAATGATTTTACTATTTTTACTTATTCACCATTATTCTATAATTATCTAATTCAATCCGTCGGAATATAAAATAATGAATGATTGTGAAGTGTTGTGTGTATGATAGAAAGAAAATGGGTGAATGCACAAGTGAGTTGTTTATTTCATCTTGATCTTACTATATATCATGAGTGTAAAAAATTTTGTTATTTTCCAGTGGTTATTCTGTAGATGAGAGCGAGATTCTATCAAGGCATGATAATTTCCTCGAAACAGCCATTTTCCTGCGGTTATTCTGCAGATGAGAGCAACATTCTATCAAGGCACGATAATTCACCCGAAACCCTCATTTTCCAGCGGTTATCCTACAGAGGAGAGCTATATTCTATCAAGGCACGATAATTCGCGCGAAACCTTCCTCCTCTCAGAAGAAGAAAATTCAAACATTGAACAACAACAGATGAATCAGCAGGTGGTTTGAATATATATAATAGAGCGTTCAATAGGAGAGGTATCAGTTATTAATCAGCAACTGTAGCGAACAGACGCTAAACATGTACTCCTGCGAGTTATGTCAAAAAAAGCTATACTAGAAAGTACGATGTGAAAAGGCATGAACTAAGTAAACACCGCCGATATGAAATTATCCTTCTTGATGCAGTTCACTCCGGAATCTGATCGAATGGTACATCGGGCGTTTCAGCAAGTTCCCTACGGAGCTGTCGGCCAGAAATTCCTGCTTCAACATAACCTCTCGGTAAAAAACATACAAAATGTTTTAAAGATGGAGGCAAAATTCCAATATTGTACACCACAAAACATTCACCTTGTCGAGACTGTGGAAATTCAAGGTCAGGAATGGACTACAGAAAATATAGGTGAGCCTATATGGAGGGTGATGGAGCAGATAGAAAAGGATGGGAATGTCGTTGTAAATATGTGCTTCATCAAAGGATACTCAGATTAGCCGCCATTTATTGAGAATAAATCTACACCATCATCTGTACAATTCAACAATAGGTTGTATAGCATGGATGAAAATTGTAAATTAACGTTTGTAGATGGAGTAGAAGAAGATATCCCCGGCTTCAGAAATATGTAATTTCAATAAAGATTAATGTATATGAAGATATCCCGGGATTTTGGAATATGTAATTTCAATAAAGATTAATGCATATAAAGAGTTTATCTTGGATTGTAGACTTCCGCGGACAGCTAATCTTGAAAAATCTTGTCTTCCGGATGGATTCCGCGTCACAATAGCTCGACTTGATGGCATCAAGTCGAGCTATTGTGACGCGGAATCCATCCGGAAGACAAGATTTTTCATATAAAGAGTTTTATTCTTCCTATCATATGTAACGATCCTTTTTTCTCCACAAGTCGGCTGAGTCGCATGAAATGTTGCAGCCTACGAAATTCCACGAGTTAGTGATTGTAGGTTAAATCTAGTTACAGGTAGTTACAATATATTCATTTCACATTATTTATTGGAATCTAATATTATATCATAGGAATTTATTTTCCTTGAATAGTTTGAATATAAGCACATTCAACATTTAGTTATATGATTAGTGATTGTTGTAAGCATGATTAACTATTGATTGATGTTTCATTTACATTTAGATGTAGCTGCAATATTATCATCGATATCTATCCACATGTAGTTACAATATATTAATTTCACATTTATTTATTAGAATCTAATATTATATCATGGGGGATTTATTTTTTCCCCCGATAGATTGAAGCACATTCAACACTTAGTTATCAGAATAATATTTATTATAAGCATGATTAGAGTGATTGATTGGTGGTTCATTTACATTTAGATATAGTTGCAATATTAATGTATTTATAATATAATAACATTTTTATCCCCCGATTAATGTTCGAGTATAAACATATTTAACATTTAGCTATAAGAAAAATAA
Organism: Endomychus coccineus; assembly: GCA_958510875.1. Taxonomy (NCBI): domain Eukaryota; kingdom Metazoa; phylum Arthropoda; class Insecta; order Coleoptera; family Endomychidae; genus Endomychus; species Endomychus coccineus. The sequence goes on along the minus strand of OY294068.1, from coordinate 100,589,701 downwards.
TAATTATGTAGCTGCAATATTATTATCGATATACACTTTTAAGTTTATTTATTAGAATCTAATATTATATCATAGGGATTTATTTTTCCTGGATAGTTCGAGTATAAGCACATTTAACATTTAGCTATAAGAATAATAATTATGTAACTGTTGTGTTGAAGAATGATACATTTTTCGATAATGAAATGATTATGTATGTATCTGGCGAACCCTTATTGATTTTGAGGGTAGTGATAGTGCTGCAGCCATCCTCCACCGATAAGCATTTTAGCGAATTAATAATCCACCCTAATTAATTTTGAAGGGGTGTGCAGTCATACTTATCTGTGAACTGGTGATGAAACAATAACCTTAGCGATTATTAGAAGGAACATGTTTTATATAATTATTTTGTTATCGATTGCTAGTGGTTTGTAGGCCTCTTGGGGACGCTTTTCACTCTATCAAAAAAAAAGCAACGAGCTATAAGTTCTACCTCTTGGATGGTTGGGAAACGGACTTAATCTCCATAAAACTCATTGCATATATGTTTCCGCTGAAAATTGATTAAAACCTTCGAAAATAGAAAAATGTGATTATCATTATAACTTTTACGTAACTAACGTATATATATATATATATTACGCGGACGTAATGTGTAGAACTGGATTCTCGGGTATTGATCCGCGTTGTGTGGTTTCGGTCCTCAAAAGGACCAATTTCACGACGTTTCGGCAAAGTCGCATTTGCCATCTTCAGGTGTTCGCCTTGATTTTCCAGACTCTACGGTCGAATCACCTGAATATGGCAAATGCGACTTTGCCGAAACGTCGTGAAATTGGTCCTTTTAAGGACCGAAACCACACAACGCGGATCAATACCCGAATATCCAGTTCTACATATATATATATATATATACATATATATATATATATATATATATATATATATATATATATATATATATATATATATATATATATATATATATATACATATATATATATATATATACATATATATATATATATATTTGTATGTTTTCTTGGTATATTGGTTCGTATATATACTGATAATGAAATGAAAATTCTGTTTGACGTTTCGACAATGTTTATTGCCTTCATCAAAATTGTTAATTGAATTAGTGTTTCCATGTAATTTAGAAAAGATTAGATGATTTCGATTAATGAAATGCGTCTGCAGCCGACTTGTGTTTTAAGATCCAATTAAAACTGCAGAAAACATTGGATCGGTTGTGTGTGAAAGAGTAATGTATGGCTAACTACAATTTGAAATAGATTGAATTTGATTAAATACAAGACATTCCAAGATTGTACAATTATAAATATCTATGAATTATTGTATGAATTAGTTATTCTATGATAAGCATTTCAGATCCATCATAATCAACTATTCAAGTTTAAGATAATTCTATGGAATTTAACCTCAAAATTGTTACTCTATAGTGTCATAGTTAAATAATACTTCATCTTTCTTAGGTTGAATTTTGAATAGACAAATGGAAAGTGGCACTTCAAATTAATAAAATTTTGTCAAGTTTGAATTAGATTATTGTACAGTTTCGAAAGATTGGAATCTATTTTGTCATCTACACAATTGTTCTTTTTAATTTGAATAGATTCTTATATCAAACGTTTGTTGTCGTTTGTTTCAACAATACAAAAATTTTAAATATTGAAACAAACGACAACAAACGTTTGATATTTTGACCTACCTAATTTTTTTGCACCAAAAAAGGCCATGTTGAAAAATCTGTATTTTACAAATTCCAGACGAAATACTTAAGTTAACGATCTAAACCCAAATTGATTCGGAAGGTTTTATTATTCTGCACTCAATATCCAAAATTCAATCGTTCTGGTTCAAAGACGTAACTTTGGCGCCATTTTGAAAATTTTGGACAGTAGAGTAGAAATGGAGCTATCCTCATAAATGTGTTTGGACCTCTAAACGGCCCAATTTTGGGTCTATCAACAAAATCTTAAAGCAAACTACAGAGAAATACATCGGCTATTTAGGTATGAAACAGCGTACGGGAATTCTTTCACAATTTCAAGTTATAACGAATTCCATCATAGAAAGTAGCGCGGAATTTCATTTAGCGGCAATAAGCGAGGGCCGGTACGATAGATTCCTCGCGCGAAATAATACTTTTTTGAATGTTTTAAAATGCACCTGAATGCTCATAATCATATTGTGTAAATGTGTGAGTGTATGTAGACGTGTGAACGTGTATATGTGACCGTGACATGATGTCATGATAGGGTGTTACATAACAAATTTCAATATTTAAACAAAAAAACCAAGATTAATAAATAATTTGTTCTTTTTCACATTTATATTTTTTTTTCTTTCACATTTCATATTTATTGAAAAATTATCTATATGTCTGATTATTCACAAATAACCTAAGTTTTCGTTATCACTGTCAGCATATATTGCTAATGATATAATATGTTCATTATTGATATACGGACCATCGTGATCCGCTTCATCATCTAAGTTTGATAAAATTTGATCGTCGCAATTGTCATTGATAACATCATTGGTATCGTCATCATCTTCATCATCGTGTTTATTTTCATCCATACACTTTTCAAAATCATCATCATCTAATATACTGATTTTTGGCTCGAAGCAATTAGAACATTCTTTACCTTCACAATGCTTACATAAACAGCTACAAGGTAGTCCTAATTTCAAGCACGGACATTTACCAGTACAACCACAAGAGATTATATTGATCAACTCATCGGGACGTACATTTTTACTGTTTGTAAGTCCATTCGGACTATTTCTCCAACTCCATTTCGTTGGATCAATGGTTTTATTACCGATCCAAACCTGAACTTCGTAATAATCCTAAAAATGCTTTGCAGCATCATCGTATTTTCATATGGTTACCTTGTGATGCCTTGGCATAATGTAATCGTTCGCTGGCATGAAAAAGTGGGAGCTTTCTGTTTAACACATTTATTGGCAAATTACAATTCTCGATCTTCCATACTCGACATAAGATTTCAAAAAGGTAACCACGATAATGCTGCAAAGCAACATATTGTTAGCGTGTTCGGTAATCAAACCATTGATCCAGCGAAATGGGGTTGGAGGAATAGTCCAAATGGACTTACTCCTATACAAACACTAAAAATGCACGTCCCGATGAATTGATCAAAATAATAACTCGTGATTGTAAATAAAATTGTACTGGTGTTTGTGAAAATTTAGGATTACCTTATAGCTCAAATGTAAGCATTGTGAAGGTGAGGTATGTTCTGATTTCCCCAAGTCAGAAATCAGTATATCAGATGATGATGATTTTGTTACATCCCTATAACGACATCATGTCACCGTCACATATACACCACACGTTTACATACACTCACATTCACACAAAATGATTATAAGCGTTCGGGTGCATTTTAATACATTCAAAAAAGTATAGTTTCTCGCGCGGAATCTATTGTACCGACCCTCGTTTATTGCCGCTGAATGAAATTCCGCGCTAGTTTTTTATGATGAAATTCGTTATAACTTGGAATTGTGAACGAATTTCCGTACGTTGTTTCAAATCTGAATAGCCGATGTATTTCTCTGTTTGCTCTAAGACTTTGTCCATAGGCTCAAAATTGGGCTCTCTAGAGGCCCAAACACATTTATTAGGAGACACTTATCGTCATCTTCTCATCATACAGATAATAATAGTGAACCCTACAAGTACGAAATCATTACTGATTATGTCTCCGTTCTCGCAAGAGGTGATCTTCGACATATCTGGATGTCTGTAAGAACAATATCAGCGCATTCAACAGCTGGTAATGAGAACAATATTTTCAATCATTTCCAGGAATATTATTAGTTTTGCTGAATTAAACACAGCCGATTAGTCAGAGAATATCTTTGCAAGGAAATATTGAAATTTCTATCCAATTCGAAGATAAAGTTATCGACTCATCTGGAGCGTCTATTTCTGGATATAGAAAATTAAAATTATTTCCGATCTTCAATCTGGAGATTGAATATTTTCAAATGTTATTGTGTCTGCATCAGACTTTGATGATTTTGTGAAGACTACGTTGTCATCTATGGGTGAAAGTCATCTATCTTGTGGAACTGGAAATTGAGACCAACTAAGCGGAGATACCATTCCATGTTCCCAGCTTGTTAGAAAAGAATATTCTCAATTATAGTTGAAAATCACGTCATTCCGAAAAAATCCTCTGTTGTAGACCTTAATATTGCTTGTTGACTATTAAACTATCAAAGAGTTACTGTGGATAGCACTATAAATAAGAAATAATTATAGTGAATAAGGGTGATTATTCCAACGAAATAATAAATATAACTACTTTGTTATACTATCACTGATATTCAATATAGTCGTTCCTATAGTTTCAACACTAAACGTGTTATCTTCAGACGGAAACGGAGGTATGAATTTACAAGTATCATATCTACTATATATAGGTTAAAGAAGGAATACGAACAAATTAAAACCAAAAATTATACCTAACACCGGTATTTTGGTATCCTTTGATGTTTCCAATATGTTTTCAAATATCCCTCTCATTGAATGTCGAAATTTAATCACAAATATCTTAGAAAAGTCACATATTAATCCTTCGATAAAATCAGAAATAGAACAGGCATTCGATTTATGCCAAAAGTACTGTCAGTTTAATAACAAATTTTATACTCAAAATAACGGATTAGCTATCGGTTCTCCATCAAGTCCACTTCTCGCACATATTTCTATTTCTCACATAGAAGATACTATAATGAGTTCTGCCATAACAAAAAACATATTCAATTTCGGTACAGATACCTAGACAATATTTTAACCCTCTTCAAAGGTACATCTAGACAGTCAGATGCTTTCTTATCATTCATCAATAATATTTATCCCAACATAAAATTCACATTAGGGAAAGAAGAGGATCACAAAATGAATTTCTTAGACTTAACATTATTACATCATGATAATAGCATCTCATTCGACATTTACAGAAAACCTACTTTCACAGATACAGTAATTTGTACCTCTTTACATAGCTCATATAGTCATAAACTAGCTACTTCTCATTCAATGATACATATAGCCTTTTCCCTTCCCTTATCTCAAGAAAATCTTAGTATAGGATTAGATACAATTAAAGTTATTGCTACAAATAATGGTTTCGTTCCTCAAGTAATTTCTAAATTAATAAATAGAAAAGAAAAATTAATTTACAATAGCGCTTATCCCTTTATGAAAGACAAAGATAACTCATTAAAATATGTTTCTTTAACTTATTTTGGTCCTATAAGCGAAAAAATTGCAAACATGTTATCCCATCATAACCTGACCATCAGCTTTGAACCCCCATACAAATTATCTCATATTCTGCTCAATGCGAAATATAAAAGTAGATGAACTGGGCTAGTTCGGCACCAGGATATCCGGTCTCCACATCCGGTCTAGCTGTGAATGTGCATACCATAGAGCTGAAAGTTATAGAGCTAACACCAAGTCAAAACCATAGAGCATTAAGCAGACCTGAGGTACAGACTGTTTCGTAGAGGTGGCACCACCAAGTGACAGCTGTCATGGCGAGCATAAGGTCCAACTGTCATGGCTGACCTAAGGTACAGCTGTCATGGTGGACATAAGGACCAGCTGTCATGGCGACCATAAGAACCTGCTGTCATGGCGACCATAAGGACCAGCTGTCATGGCGACCATAAGAACCAGCTGTCATGGCGACCATAAGGACCAGCTGTCATGGCGACCATAAGGACCAGCTGTCATGGCGACCATAAGAACCAGCTGTCATGGCGACCATAAGGACCAGCTATCATGGCGACCATAAGGACCAGCTGTCATGGCGACCATAAGAACCAGCTGTCATGGCGACCATAAGGACCAGCTGTCATGGCAACCATGAGGACCAGCTGTCATGGCGACCATAAGGACCAGCTGTCATGGCGACCATAAGGACCAGCTGTCATGGCGACCATAAGAACCAGCTGTCATGGCGACCATAAGAACCAGCTGTCATGGCGACCATAAGGACCAGCTGTCATGGCGGCCATAAGGACCAGCTGTCATGGCGACCATAAGAACCAGCTGTCATGGCGGACCTAAGGTACAGACTGCTTCCTGGAGGGGGCTCCGCCACCTCTAGGAAGCAATCTGTACCTTCGGTCCAAAAGGTACAGGCTGCTTCATGAAGATGTCATCACCACGTGACAGATACCATCGAAGGTACAGACTGTTTCGTAGAGGTGGCGCTACCAGTTCGACTCACCCGACTCATGCGTCTCATGCGACTTTAGCAAATGAAAGATACACACTCGGGAATCATCGGTTGCAACGTTTCGTGCGACTCGTACGACTCATCAGACTCGTTCTAGTTTGCATTGCCAGTCTCAATTATCGGCGGAACAGTTTAGTTCAAGATGAAGTGTGTGGTGGTTGACATTCAGAGCTTCCAAATCTCTCACCATACAATGATAGTTAAGGAACTAGCTTTGTTGGATTGTGAAAAGAAGCTAGAAAAATATTTTCTATTCAAGCCACCGGATATCAGGACTATATTCGGATGGAGGAAATTTTCAAGGAAAATATTGATCCAAATAGCATCATATACGTTAGTGGCGAGGGCAAAGCCAAATTCATAGTGAAGATTCTCAAAAAATTGGGGTTAGATCGTCAGGTGTTGAATTTGAAAGGCAGCTGTCCACAATTTGTTCGAGAAAACTGTAGATATATCTGCCTTCATCACTCTACCAGCAATAATTCTATGTGCTGCAGTGTAAATAGCTGGAAATTGTTCGAATATGTTACAAAGGAAGATGCCCATCTGGATATATTACGAGGGTTTCAAAAAATGGGTATGGGCGGCACTCCACCGAACTAACCAGTATTGATATGTCTTCGGAAGAATACGCACGTAAACTGCTTGAATTCCATATGAAATTAGTAGCACTGAATAAAGACATAAAATTTTATGAAGATAAAAAGTTAACTATAAATCAACTAGGCAATTTGAGTATAAGTGGAGGAGATGGCTGTGCTGAAATCAAATTTCATAATCCTAACAGCAATATTGAATGGGGTCCTATATACAAACGTACCACTTCAAGTGAATCGAATTTATATATGTCCCAACAAGGATGCCTTCGCAGAGAAGGAATGTAATCGAACTGAATGGCAGCCTATGGACCATCAACTAGTTAATGAAAATCACCTAGAGGTATTCTCATACGTTATTCCTAAAAGGATGTTAGCAACTTTCAACTATAAACTCAAGTTATTATTCCATGATGGTAGTGAGGGGGACGTGGTGAATTGGCATCAAACTATAGTCCCAACACCTGTGGCGGCAGCAGCAATCAATTGTCAAAGCAATATATCTGAAGCTCAACCATCAACATCCCAACCACCACCACAGAAAAAAAAAGGAAATCTATGCTATGCAATGTTTCAATCTTAGTGCATTATCAGTTTTACTACTGAAAATCCTCATTAAAAATGTAAAGAAACGTATTAATAATAATAATAAATAATGAAAGGTATTGCTGTCGTTTGATTTTGAATAGGAGATAGGGAATCAGTTAGATACAAACATTCAACTCTTAACTTTTTATTCTTGAATACACACACAAAAAACATTTTACAAAAATTCCCTAAAATATATACAATATAAACACCTAAATCTAAAAATTATTCCCTAAAAACTGGACAAAAAAGGCCATACCCCGAGCTATGCGCATTTCAACCATCTGCGAAAAGAAAGAAAAATAACTTCGGTTGATAAATAATAATAATAATAATAATAATAGTGTGTGTGTGTGTGTGTGTGTGTGTGTGTGTGTGTGTGTGTGTGTGTGTGTGTGTGTGTGTGTGTGTGTGTGTGTGTGTGTGTGTGTGTGTGTGTGTGTGTGTGTGTGTGTGTGTGTGTGTGTGTGTGTGTGTGTGTGTGTGTGTGTGTGTGTGTGTGTGTGTGTGTGTGTGTGTGTGTGTGTGTGTGTGTGTGTGTGTGTGTGTGTGTGTGTGTGTGTGTGTGTGTGTGTGTGTGTGTGTGTGTGTGTGTGTGTGTGTGTGTGTGTGTGTGTGTGTGTGTGTGTGTGTGTGTGTGTGTGTGTGTGTGTGTGTGTGTGTGTGTGTGTGTGTGTGTGTGTGTGTGTGTGTGTGTGTGTGTGTGTGTGTGTGTGTGTGTGTGTGTGTGTGTGTGTGTGTGTGTGTGTGTGTGTGTGTGTGTGTGTGTGTGTGTGTGTGTGTGTGTGTGTGTGTGTGTGTGTGTGTGTGTGTGTGTGTGTGTGTGTGTGTGTGTGTGTGTGTGTGTGTGTGTGTGTGTGTGTGTGTGTGTGTGTGTGTGTGTGTGTGTGTGTGTGTGTGTGTGTGTGTGTGTGTGTGTGTGTGTGTGTGTGTGTGTGTGTGTGTGTGTGTGTGTGTGTGTGTGTGTGTGTGTGTGTGTGTGTGTGTGTGTGTGTGTGTGTGTGTGTGTGTGTGTGTGTGTGTGTGTGTGTGTGTGTGTGTGTGTGTGTGTGTGTGTGTGTGTGTGTGTGTGTGTGTGTGTGTGTGTGTGTGTGTGTGTGTGTGTGTGTGTGTGTGTGTGTGTGTGTGTGTGTGTGTGTGTGTGTGTGTGTGTGTGTGTGTGTGTGTGTGTGTGTGTGTGTGTGTGTGTGTGTGTGTGTGTGTGTGTGTGTGTGTGTGTGTGTGTGTGTGTGTGTGTGTGTGTGTGTGTGTGTGTGTGTGTGTGTGTGTGTGTGTGTGTGTGTGTGTGTGTGTGTGTGTGTGTGTGTGTGTGTGTGTGTGTGTGTGTGTGTGTGTGTGTGTGTGTGTGTGTGTGTGTGTGTGTGTGTGTGTGTGTGTGTGTGTGTGTGTGTGTGTGTGTGTGTGTGTGTGTGTGTGTGTGTGTGTGTGTGTGTGTGTGTGTGTGTGTGTGTGTGTGTGTGTGTGTGTGTGTGTGTGTGTGTGTGTGTGTGTGTGTGTGTGTGTGTGTGTGTGTGTGTGTGTGTGTGTGTGTGTGTGTGTGTGTGTGTGTGTGTGTGTGTGTGTGTGTGTGTGTGTGTGTGTGTGTGTGTGTGTGTGTGTGTGTGTGTGTGTGTGTGTGTGTGTGTGTGTGTGTGTGTGTGTGTGTGTGTGTGTGTGTGTGTGTGTGTGTGTGTGTGTGTGTGTGTGTGTGTGTGTGTGTGTGTGTGTGTGTGTGTGTGTGTGTGTGTGTGTGTGTGTGTGTGTGTGTGTGTGTGTGTGTGTGTGTGTGTGTGTGTGTGTGTGTGTGTGTGTGTGTGTGTGTGTGTGTGTGTGTGTGTGTGTGTGTGTGTGTGTGTGTGTGTGTGTGTGTGTGTGTGTGTGTGTGTGTGTGTGTGTGTGTGTGTGTGTGTGTGTGTGTGTGTGTGTGTGTGTGTGTGTGTGTGTGTGTGTGTGTGTGTGTGTGTGTGTGTGTGTGTGTGTGTGTGTGTGTGTGTGTGTGTGTGTGTGTGTGTGTGTGTGTGTGTGTGTGTGTGTGTGTGTGTGTGTGTGTGTGTGTGTGTGTGTGTGTGTGTGTGTGTGTGTGTGTGTGTGTGTGTGTGTGTGTGTGTGTGTGTGTGTGTGTGTGTGTGTGTGTGTGTGTGTGTGTGTGTGTGTGTGTGTGTGTGTGTGTGTGTGTGTGTGTGTGTGTGTGTGTGTGTGTGTGTGTGTGTGTGTGTGTGTGTGTGTGTGTGTGTGTGTGTGTGTGTGTGTGTGTGTGTGTGTGTGTGTGTGTGTGTGTGTGTGTGTGTGTGTGTGTGTGTGTGTGTGTGTGTGTGTGTGTGTGTGTGTGTGTGTGTGTGTGTGTGTGTGTGTGTGTGTGTGTGTGTGTGTGTGTGTGTGTGTGTGTGTGTGTGTGTGTGTGTGTGTGTGTGTGTGTGTGTGTGTGTGTGTGTGTGTGTGTGTGTGTGTGTGTGTGTGTGTGTGTGTGTGTGTGTGTGTGTGTGTGTGTGTGTGTGTGTGTGTGTGTGTGTGTGTGTGTGTGTGTGTGTGTGTGTGTGTGTGTGTGTGTGTGTGTGTGTGTGTGTGTGTGTGTGTGTGTGTTTGATTCACTCACTTTTTCTTTCAGGCGATTTAAATCGCGAGGTAACCCCACCACCAAGGAACATTCCCCATCTAGGGGCGAAACCAAATACCTGCACCCCTCCAAAACCCGCAGTTGTGACATCAGTAATTATGAATAAAACAAGGGTACTCATTAAATAATAAAAAAACATCAGCATAAGGTAAACATACTTCAAACATCAGCTCCGCCAAGTAGTGGCGGAAACCATGGATGCAAAATCCCTCGTAAATTCGCTGTGGGGGAGGTGCCGGTGAAGGTGGGGGTGTTGGGGTGACTAAATCATCGATTGAGCTATCAGGAAAGTACAATTAGAATTGAAATAATTCTAGACCTAATACGAATACATACAAAATGCCTGGGGAGCTCGCTGAAGACGGTGGGGTATCGTACGGAAGTTGGGTAGGTAGTTCGTTTAATCTGTAATTATTAAAATTAGTAGCAAATATTTCACAATAGAAAAATCACATACACTATATCATGCATATCCAGCGACGGAGGCAGCGACTCGGATGATGGAATCTCTGGACATCTGTTGGAAATGAGGGTAATTTAGTAATAGAAATATCATATAAATTGGAGGAAAGAACATACGTTTGGTCAATTATTTCTCGAGACCCACCCAATTCAGGAAATACATCTTCCGCATCATCAGCTACCGCTAATTGTTCGAGATGTAACAATTCTCTCCTAATTTCCTCCTCAGAATAATCACTAAAAACAAATTAATGCACTTATGATATATAGTGAGATTGAAATGAAATAGAACAACTTACTTGTCAATCATCCACCAGCGCACTTGCGTTTTAGTAAATATATCCAACCTGTTGGTCAACTCTTGAACATAATCGTCAAATTTACCCATTTTCACTATGTCACACAACACTTACAAGAATACTATTTTTTCCCTATGAAGTACCTAGAGTTTTATACACACAATATTTAATCCGAAGTCCTACGAATTAAATTAGTTCCCAGGAAAAATGATAAAGTTGTTATCGGTTGAGGAAAAAATGTATGCGGATAAATATTTCAAGGAAGTTTCTGCAATCACGCGATTTCAAATAGAATGTAACATCCTGCTTGTGGTTGTAGATCTTACCAATATGAATATAACAGTAGACCGAGACTTCCTGCTTGTGGTTACAGTTAACTTATTATCATGATATAACAGGCGACGAGACATCATGCATACCGTGTGAACATAACGGGAAAGTGATAAGAAGTTCCTATAAAACTCGATGTGCGCATACCCCATACCATTATCAAATCATTATTCTACTAGCTTCAGAAGTGTCTAGACGTGTTTTGTTAGTGCTTAAATCAAGGTGAGTTTATTTATTGACTTGAATATTATATTCATATGTAGAGTTAATTTCTATGTACTGAATATTTATTTTTTTGCTTTTCTTAAAACTGTGCAGGCTAAACTTTAACTTTTTGGAAGTATTTATTGATCTTCTTTTATACAATTTGATTGGGTAAATATTAATAATAATTTGGGGGTATTTATTAATTTTCTTTTATTCAATTTGGTGGGTTAAATTCAACACACAAAAATAATTCTTCACTGCTAACTTCCACCGATTTGTTTTAGATTTAAAAATAATTTAAAAATGGATTTCACAAAACTGAACCAAATCTCTCTCTTACAGAGGGCAACACCAACAAAAATATCAGAGCTAAAATTGGACGTGCCACATCTGATTTTGAATTTAAAAACTATAAATACTAAATTTGGGGAGGCTATTTTGGCGGAGTTGGAGGGAGAGCTAACTGTTTTCCTACCCAAACGTTTAACAACAACGCTTACTCCCCTCATCGAAGATATTAATAAAGGGCGCAACACAGCCCTAATATATCGAGGGGAAGAAGTTATTGGAACAGGAAAATCCTGCTCAAAACTTGAATTCATAGAATTGTCCTCCCCAAGGAGTTGAGAGCCTTCCACCACCACCACAACCACCACCACCACCAGGGAACAACCCTCCTGTGTACTACTTTTATACATTCCATAAGGTAGGCTGCTTGTTTATTATAAAATATGGTTTCAATCGCTAAGATGAGTGGGGAGATCGTTAATATTATCAACGAGGCTCAAAAAGATTTGTTAAAATCAAAATTATCCCCTCAGGAAATAACGAAGTGGATAGGTTTCTGTACTAAGTACATTAGAACCTTTTCCAAACATATAACAAAGGATGCTTTGAACTTGTCGTGTAAGAATCAATTACAATGTAATATCGGCCATTTAAAAAGATTCAAAATTTTATTAGAGATCCGAAATAAACCCCCTACAACTAATAAGAACCGTAGTGAGCGAATTCGTTGGGAGGATGGTAAATGTGCATTTTCCCGAAGAATTCGAACTGGCTTTATAACAAACATTTCTCATTTAGATCCATTTAATTTTTTATATGATGCCTTTCATCTGTTTCACCCTAGAATCACCAAAATTTTACATACTTACAATTTTATTAAGGTAAACACTACTTTTTGTGGGGAATATATGCGACTTAATGCGATCGACGAGCTTATCCAAACAGAATATAAATATTTCCACACAAAATCCGCCCCAATAGATTCTTTTACAAATCTATTGGAGTGGTTCAAGGAGCATGTTATCGATAAACTTCAAGTAAAGCTGGATGATTTTTTGGAACGAGACTGGGGGTGGAGTCTTAGGGAGGTTATCAGTTTGGGCATAAATATTAATAAACATGAAGTCATCAATTCTGGGTCCTCTTATATAGTTCTACCAAAAGAGATACTTCGAAAGCAGGCTATTATTAATGTTAAAAATTATGATGAATATTGTTTTGCTTGGGCAGTAACAGCGGGACTACACCCTAGTACTAACCCGCATTCCGATCGTGTCTCTTCATACCCCCATTTTAGTAATGTTTTAAATTTGCAAAATCTACCTTCCCCCCTCCCTATATCTCAAATTCCGACTTTCGAGAAGAATAACGATATTTCAATTCATGTGTTTGTTTTGGAATTATGTGGAGGTAATGAGCAGGGTGATGGGGAGAAATGAAAGGTTCTCCCTGCATATTTAACCAAAAATAAATTAGATAGACATTTTAATTTACTATTAATTCAGGATAAATATTATCGGGATGTAGAACCTGCGAAATCTCCAAATTTCATTAACCCCACAGTTAAATTTCACTATTGCCTAATCAAAAATTTATCTAGACTTGTAAATTCACAAATTAGCTGGAACCACAAAACTTATTTGTGCGATAGATGTTTAAATAATTTCAAGAGTGAGAATAAGTATAAAAATCACGTTGAGGATTGTGGTAAAATGAACATGTGTAAAATAACATTCCCTCAGGATGATTATTTAAAATTTAAGAATCACTCAAACGAACTACCCATACCATTTATTATTTATTTTGACTTTGAGGCTCTCCTATTACCTATTCAGAACTGCCCTCAATCTAATGTTAGTTCATATACGAACAAAACTCAACTACACGAGGCGTATAGTGTTGGCTATTATTTAAAATGTCAATTCAACAATTCTCTATCACGATTTGATAGCTATAGAGGATCAGACCCAGCCAAATGGTTGACAGATCAGTTAGATAAAATTGGAGAATTTATCGATCTAAAACTTAAATCTATTGTACCTATAGACTTGAATGGTATTACTTTACTTGATATAATGAAGGAAACGAAATGCCATATTTGCGAGAGACAGTTCGAAGAGGGGGATGTTCGGGTTAAAGATCATTGCCACTTCACGGGCAAATATCGAGGATTAGCCCACCAAGACTGCAACCTAAATTATAAATATCGATTCGTAGTACCTGTTGTGGCTCATAACCTCAGCGGGTACGATATGTTTTTGCTAATTCGAGATATTGCCAAAACGTCCAAGCAGAATATTCAAGTACTCCCCATCAATAAAGAGAAGTATATAAGTTTCACTAGAAGCACCAAAAATTCTGTGGTTAAATTCCGTTTCATAGATTCATGTAGGTTTTTAGATTCAAGTTTAGATAAATTAGTCTCATATTTGAATGTGGGTGACTTGAGTATTCTAAAAAGCGAGTTTGCGCACTTATCCGATGAAAAATTTAAATTATTAACTCGTAAGGGAGTATTTCCCTATGAGCACTTAGATGATTGGGGTAAATTGAACGAGGAAAATCTTCCTCCAATAGAGGAATTTTTTAATAAATTACGCGACGAATCGATAAGTGAGGATGATTATAGACATGCTCAAACAATTTGGATTAGTTTTAATTGTAGAAATTTAGGTGATTATTCGGATTTATATTTGAAAACAGATGTTTTATTATTGGCAGATGTATTTGAGAATTTCCGCAGCAAATGTATAGATCTTTTTGCTTTAGATCCGGCCCACTATTTCACGGTTCTCTCCTTCACGTGGGACTGTATGTTGAAATATACAAATGTGTCTTTACAATATTTGAAAGACATCGATATGGTCTTATTTGTGGAGAAGGGAATTCGTGGAGGTGTGAGTCAATGCAGTAATCGATTTGCAAAGGCCAATAATAAATACATGAATAATCACGACCCCGAAAAAGAGACAAGTTATCTCATGTATTTCGATGTATGCAATCTATATGGGTGGGCTATGATTCAATATTTACCCTATGATGGGTTCGAGTGGGTTGAAAACCTCGATGATGTAGACGTCAGAAACGTCTCAGACGAAAGTCCAATTGGTTACATATTGGAAGTCGATTTAGAATACCCACCTGAACTACATGATCTACACAAAGATCTCCCTCTTTGTCCGACACATACAGCACCACCCAACAGCAAATTACCTAAATTACTAACAACTCTCCACAATAAAACTAAATATGTCATTCACTATCGAAATTTGAAACAATGTTTGGCGCTGGGGATGGTGCTGAAAAAAGTCCATAGGATTTCAAAATTTAAGCAAGCCCCATGGCTTAAAGCGTACATAGATCTTAACACTAGATTGAGGGCAGCTTCTAAGAATGCGTTTGAAATAGCTCTCTTCAAGTTGCTGATCAACGCAATTTTCGGTAAATCTATGGAAAATGTACGAAAGCATAGACTAGTTAGATTAGTTAATAAATGGTATGGACCCTATGGGGCTCGCTATTATATTTCACAACCTAATTTCAATAGCAGTAAGATATTTGAGGAGAATTTGGTAGCCATAGAACAGAATAAATTAGAAGTCCTATTTAACAAACCCATTTATTTGGGGATGTCCATTTTGGACATTTCCAAAACCTGCGTTTACAATTTTCATTATGGCTTCATGTTAAAATTATATAAAGACCCAGGATTGATGCGATTATGTTACACTGATACTGACAGTTTGATTTACCACATTATAACGAACGATGACATTTATGAGACAATTATAAATAAGAATATTGAAAAATTTGACACTAGTGATTATGCCCTAGACAACCTCTTTAAGATTCCACAGGTCAACAAAAAAGTAGTAGGCTTAATGAAGGACGAGAATAAAGGCCTCCTCATGGATAAGTTCGTCGGTTTGCGGGCAAAAATGTACAGCTTCACTGTCCAAAATCATGACGCTAGTGACGTCACAAAGGAAGCCAAAGGGGTGCGCGAGTATGTCTTACGGAATACGATAACATTCGAAGACTATGTTAGATGTTTGGAAGAGAACATCGAAATGTATCGCGTGCAGAGATCTATCCGCTCTTTCGACTTAAAGCTTTATACCATAGACCAAAATAAAATCTGTTTGAATCCCTTTGATAATAAAAGGGTAATATTGGGGGATAAAACAAGCACCCTACCTTATGGTCATTATTCTTTAGATTAGAATTAAGATTTTTTTTTTTCAATTATAAAGATATATGTATTTTTGTTTCAAATTATAGGTTAAGTTATTATTATTATTATTATATTATATTATATTATATATTATATATTATATTATATTATATATTATTATTATTATATTATATGTATATATATGTATATATACTTTTTTCCAAAAATAAAATATTTTATGAGGAAGTTTGGGTGTTATAATAAAACCAAAAATAATAGCATCAATTCTTTTATTGTTCTAAATCATACAGAACTTTATTCTTATAGAAAAATAACATTTCTCTAAGTGTATTGCTTAATAAACAGTCGAGCGAAATACCGATGAAACAATACAAGAGGGCCATTTCATCGGGCTGCTGCTGCTGTGGGTCTCTCATACTTTCAATCATATCAATAACATTATGATAGTATGTGGAAAATCCAAAATGTTCGAGAAAAGACACTCGATGCAATAGCACTTCATCGTTGATTCGAATAATTTCTCGAACATCTTCCTCGCACAACCATACATGGATATTATGCTTTGTAACTTGGAGTAATTTAACATTATTGAAGTACACAAGTTGGACTATTTGACAGTATTCATCAGATAATATGGGTGTAGCATCGAAATCTGATTGCAAACTTGCGAAGAACTCGATGATTTTCACTCGAAGAATATCGATTAAATCGATCCTTTCTAGCAGACTAAAGCTGAGTTTGCAATTTTGAACGTATTGAACGAGTGAGATTGTAGGTGAGAAGGTTCGTACCGGACTCAATCCACATTTGATTTCATAACTTGCCCCCACCAACGGGTACGTTGTATTCATCAATAGGAATGGTTCATCTTTTGCCTTCATCTCGAACTCTTCTAAAATATGATCCAACTCAGAACAGTTGCTGCTGCTGCTACTGCTATCTTCACCAACACTAGCCTGGGACACCATCTTATTAAAACTGTTCTGGATTGTTCGATTCGCCAGAACCTAACCCTCGCTCACAAAATATTTACTTGCACATGCGCAGGTCATTAGCAGCATATTTCTTTGATTTGATTAGAAGTTTGGATGAGAACATCGAGGCATAAAACTTGAAGTGTGGGAGGAGGAGAAAATTTGTGGTGTTGGTTGCGTAGTCCATCGACTATGTATGAGTCAAAGAAGAAAGTTTTATTAGAAGTTCCTCTACGAATCCCTCGTAGATCCATTATTTCACAGCGGTAAGGCAGAAGCGCGATCCGATAAAAATCGACATCAATTTCATGTAGCACTTTGAAACAATCAAGTATATAGGACCGAGGTTTTGGGGTTATACCAGGAATTTGATGTAATATACATTTCTTCCATCTATTTTCGTATATAAAGTAGCCTTCAACATTCATATCAATTATCTCCCAATCGTTTTTGGGTGGGTTGAAATCTCCTCCAAAATAGAAAATATCCACATAACCGCATTCCTTCACAGCCCCAATAACGAACGTTACAAATTCTCCAGCGATTATCCAATTTTTAGATGGTAATTGTAATTCTTCAAGGGTTTCCATCAAATTTGGAGGACATGCTACACTTATAAATTGTTTTGCATCGTACATGGTGGTAAGTACATTATGAACAAAACTGTTGTATAATTGCAAAGACATTTCCACGCAGACTGATTCGATTATTTGACTTCCACTGGGTTGAACCACCAGTCAAATATTTTATTAGGAAGACATGCGCAGCAGCAGCAGTACATTATACAACATCAGAATTTTCAATCCAACTTTTCTCTTTTATACCATACCATTTTACATACATTTTATCACCCTTTTTTCGAAGCACCTTCTCAATCAAATAAACATCTGGCTGTTTGATTTTCTGTAATTCTTCCTCGTAGAAACAGCCGCTGATTGGTGCGTTGGTCATATCTTCTAGTAGATATGTGACCGGGTTGGTAATTTTAACTTTGATGATTTTAAATAATTCCGCACTCCAATTGGGCGTAAATCCCTTCTCAAAAATATGTTTAGATTTACTTATTCGCACAATATCCCCTACGTGGTATTTGTGGGGTAGGGCCAACTTAATGTGAGAGTAAGATTGCTTCAATATGAGACTTTCATTCTGTTTCGTAACCTTAAACGGAGCCATTTTTATAGTTCTATGTTTACGATGATTATATTTTTCGGTGACTTCAGGGAGTGTATCCACCCATTTGTATTCTCCTGTCAGACTGAATTGCTTGTAGATCGCTTCTTTCAACGTTCGAATGACGCGTTCAGCAATGGCTGCTTTCTTCACAGAATACGTATTATAATGGTTGATTTTATGTTTTTTCATTAGCTCGTCAAAGTGCTTGTTGAAGAATTCTTTTCCCTGATCGCTTTGCAGGTTCCTAGGCGTACGATGTGACCCTTCTAGCAATATAGAACTGACCGCTTTCCGAACCTCTTCGGCTGATTTTGTTTTCAGCGGGCGTGTCCACAGAAATTTCGAGAAGCAATCGATCACCACCAAAATGTATTTAAATCCACGATTTTCGCGCGCATAATTACCCATCTCGGCAAGATCCATTTGCCACAAGTCATCCAACCCTTTTATGATTGTTCTGCGACGTTTAAAATTCTTTCGAACAGGCTTATGAAGCTCATCAACCACCTGCGCTTTACCATTAATCATTTTTTGGGGTCGATCGGTGTTGTCGGAGCTAATAACTTTTGTGGCGGTGGTGAGGTGGTAGGAGCTCTTTTATAAGGATGATGTGATGAGGCGGCTTCACCTTTTGCTTTTTTTGATATCTTCAGCGTAGCACCCGGAGTCAAACTGATGATGACATCAATCGCTTGTTCTATTTGCAACACTTTGCTTTCGATTGTCTGTATACGTGTGGTCATGGGCTGATCATTAGTACTACGCGTTTTATAGTTTAATTCTATAGTTATCAGTTTACTATTGATGGTCTGTATACTATCGAATAGGTCGTTATATTTCGAACTGTTTTCTTGATCGTTACTAACAAGTGTTTCATAGTCTTCACGTATTTTCTTCAATAATTTTTCAAGATTTGCCTCATTTGCTTTATTAGTTTTGAACGATGCTATCATACCATCTACAAGTTTTTCAATTTTAATTCTATTTTGTGTTGTAGAAGCAACCAGAGAGTCTGTGAATTTTTTATTTTCGATGTGAAGGTACCCACCCTCATTATGTATACTTTGTTTTATAGCTGTAGAGTTGACATCACTTTGATTTTTGTATGATTGTATTTCGGTATAAAGGATCTTCAAATCTTCGCGAAGTGCATCTATCAATCGTGTTAAACTTGGAATTGAGGAATTCATGATGTTATTGACGTTTATATGAATGGCTGCATACTTTACCAAAACTTCACTCAAATTTGCATTCACTCTAGTGATAGAGTTATCTACATATGCTTTGTTTGCAACATCATTATCCGAGATTTTCACATTACAAATTTTCAAATTTTCCATATCCACATCACCTTCGGGCGTATGCCTTAAAATGTTCATAAACATCGATCTGCGTTCGAAAACGTCGACGATGCTATCACCCGACAACGCTGATCGCCTACCGAACTTATCAAGACTCATTATATAAATGGTGTTGGGTTGAAGTATCCAGTACTAATATATGATGTTTGCCTCTCTTAGTTCATTTATTATAGCAACAATTTCATTATCGTGTGAAGTATTTCCAGCTTGTTGTGACGCCATCAATAGTTTTAGTCGGTCCACCAGCTCGTTTGGATCATCCCAAAAAATATATTCCATAGGCTTCTTGTTGTATGTTAAATGTAAACCGCTACCGCTTGCTGCTGCTGTCGAAGTCGTCTCTGACGACGATACAGAGGTTGGTCGAAACATAGGTTTAATTATGGACATGTACTTTATCGCACTGGTACCCTTCAAACGACCATTAACATTTTTATGTGCATTTGTTAACCTCAAAATTTCTTTGTATGCTGCTCGATCGTTATTCGTGAATTTTGTGGGTGTTTTGTAGAATATGAGATCGTACAATCCAGGTGTTCCCTTTGCGCTATATCCTGCAGTTTCGATATTCTCACCGAATATTATCTTTTTAACACCTAGAATCCACCCGGCAGAGCTCGCATCATAAACAGGTCCATATACTTTATCGATTTTCTTGTTGTTTTCTCAATGCTCTTGAACGTATTTACGAACTTGTGTGGGATAATGTGCAAGTGAAGGTTCAATCTCAGTCATAGCATCATCGAACGCGTCATCCTCCTCTCCTCCCTCCCCCTCTTCTTCTTCTTCTTCATCGTTATCATTAGGTTCTAATTTTATTTCTTTTTTCATTAACTGCGCAGTAGGATGTTTAATTTTTTTAACGATCGCTTTCAATGGTGTAGCGATAGGTTTGAACAGTTGTTCTATTGATTCGTCTTCTTCAGATTTACTTAGCTTCAAGGCCAAATATTTCTTCCTTATAGACTTACTCAATTCGAAGATTTTTCGCTTACGTGCTAACTGATCGACGTCCATCTTGTATTTGGACTAAAATTGACAATTCACGTTTTTATATATACATCGAAACCTTTGCGGTATCTACCATCGTTCAAGTCGAAATCCTTTGCAATGACCAAAGTTCCGAAATTATCCGTCCAGCACATGGCGCACATCATCTTGAACTGATTGAAATCGACGTCGGGCGATACGTGCTCATCAAATACATGCTTCAAATTGATCTCGTCCTGCTTAAAAAGAACGATCAAATTACAATTGTCGCGAATCAATTGTTTCGGTATTTTCGAGTACGTTTGGCACAGATATGCCGCATCGATATTCTTATGTCTACACATGGAATAGTATTCCCGAATTTTTTGTTGACCCTCGCACGCGATGTCATCAAAAAGGAATATGGAATTAGCTTTAGCCTCGTTCGGGCTTATTATTTCCTCGTTGTCCTTATAGGGAAAATAGCCGACACCTTTAACTCGATCTAAAACTTCCTGCAACAGTTGATACTTGGGCTGATACAACGACTTTGAGTATACGTAGACGTTTTTGAACTTTGCCCCATTTGGATTGAATAATAGCGATAACATCACGTTCGTTTTACCACACTCACTAGGTCCACAAATTATAGCGCGAAAAGAGTCGGGTAATGGGTACCCATGGGTAGTGTCTGCTCTTGTTGAACGGTCTTCATATTGTGAAGTAGTTTGAATCTGATGATTGCTTTTATAAATAGAAACGTTCGGAGATCGCGAGCTCAGTATCAATGTTGATCTATCAGGGTGAAGGTCTGTTAAATTCGCTCATAAACAGTCTCCCGTTCGAAGTACATATTCCATCGTATCAATTCTGTGGACCTGGTACTAAGCTACAGAAGCGACTTGCGCGTGGCGATAAAGGTGTTAATCCGTTGGATTCAGCCTGTCGCGAACACGACATAGCTTATTCCCAGCACAAATCTCTAGAAGATCGTCATAAGGCTGATAAAATATTAGAGGACACAGCTTGGTAGCGTGTTAAATCTAAGGACGCTAAGGCCGGCGAAAGACTAGCTAGTCTATTGGTTACTGGGGGAATGAAAGTTAAACGTAAACTAGGAATGGGTCTTAAGAAACGTGCTGGTCGTCGTGGAGGATGTTGCTTTCGGAAAGATATAGTGGGACATATTTCTAAGTCTATGGAACCGTCTGCATCGTTGCGAAAGTCTGCTATGAATGCATTGAAAGCTGCACGAATAGCTATTAAGCGAGTCGGAGGTAAGAAGCGTGTTAAAGTACCACGCATAATACCCCTGCCGAAATCTGGAGGATTCCTCCCGTTACTACTACCTATTTTGGGGGCGCTGGGGGCCTTAGGGTCTGTGGCGGGTGGTGCAAGTGCCATCGCTAATACAGTAGTCAATGCTCGAAACGCCAAAAAGAAGCTTGAAGAGGATCAGCGTCATCATGCAGCTATGGAATCGTTAGGTGAAGGATTATACTTGCGAAAGAATGCGAAAGGTGGATTTGGGTTGTTTTTGAAGAAACAACAAAAATACTTCCAATAGAGCTGCCCAATAGACCGTTGTACGATGTGGATTTGGTGCGTTTCGCGGAAAAAATGAAAATACCTCATTTTCGGGGTGTCTATGCGAGACAATTTACCTAGGAAACGTCCTTGGAGGCAAGAATGTGCCATTTTGAATTCGGATTCGATCAAAAACAGCGGTACTCATTGGGTGGCCTTTAGAAAAATAAATAACCAAGTGGAATACTTTGACTCTTTTGGAAATTTAAAACCACCCAAGGAACTAGTTCGATATTTGAGTGGTGGTGGTGGTGGGGTTAGAATTTTCTATAATAACGACGCTTATCAAAAGTATGATCAGGTGATTTGTGGACATTTATGTTTGAAATTCCTCAGTTCTACGTAAACATCTAGAGTGAGCAGTCATGTCTGAATCCTAAGATAAATTTATCGGAAAGATTATGCAACAACTTTCTGTTGATATTCAAAGACCTGGAATGCATGCAATCATCCGATATGTATATGATAATCTAATAAAAGCAATGGAAAAACCTTCAAGCGAACTAAGCAAAAGAGACTTATCATTTCTCCCGATGGAATACATTCTAAAACATTTGGATTTGGTGTCTCTCAATCAGAATGAAGTTCCGAAATATATGTTGAAAACCCTTAACCGTCATATGAGGTGTACGGAACATATCGACGAAGATTGCGATTGTCTGCCGTCTCCTCGCAAACTATGTTCGCAATGTTTATCTGAACAGATATCGAAGGTCATGGAGACCGAGGGAATAACGCATCATGAGAAGCAGGTGTTGATTGAAGAAGTGTGCAGAGACGATCCATACTTTATGCGATCATACTTATTCCATATATTAATGTGCAAATATAAATAGAAATGTTACAATAAATTCTTATCAGTATCATGTCGCAGTTATTCACGCTAACAAGCACCAACCATATATTCTCGTTCACACCGCAGAATTCGATCGAGTTGAAGCCTGATAAGCGATACTATTTGGCTTTGTTGGGATTCACTTCTTATAACTCTATACCGAATATCGAGAACGAGAAATTTTACTATTTGGGGGGCGATGGAAAGACTTTGAAAACAATCGAAATACATTCGGGCAACTACGAACTATCCGACATTGAAGAATTAATTCGGAAAAGATTGAACGTGAAGGAAGATGTCTTCTCGCTGAAGCCCAATAACAATACATTAAAGTGTGAGATATTCCATAAGAACCACGACATTTCGTTCGTTAAGGAAGATAGCCTAGGCAAAATATTGGGGTTTTCGCGTAAAGTCTTGAAAAAGGGCGTGGTGCACATGTCCGATTTACCAGTCAACATTATAAAAGTAAGCAACATCCGATTCGAATCAAACATTACCGTGGGAGCCTTCTACCGAGATAGACCTGCGCATACGATCTACGACTTCCCCATAACAGACGATCCTGGCTATAGAATTGTGGAACGTCCGAAGAATCCTCTATATTTACCAGTGTCAGATATCGGTGAAATTACCAACATCACCGTACTCGCCCTAGATCAACATTCGAATCCGATAAATTTCCGAGGTGAAGAAAGTGTTTTACATCTACATTTACAAGAAGTCTGAAAACAGAATATGGGATTAGTTGTTGCTGCGGGTAATAAAAGAACCTCACACACTTCATATCCATCAGTCTTCAACAAAACACCGAAAGTGCGAGAGCTAACCCTCACCAAAGCCAACCGATTAGTTCTACAATCTTTAGGGTTTCGCCTTAAATAAAAATGCCTAATAAGCGAAAGTTTGGTGGTGTAGATGTTGATGGTGGAGATAACAATGTTATCTCATCAATTTTCGATTTATACCAGCAGCCGAAATTCGATGAGTCGATTCGGAAAGCCGAGTATAGATCGATTACACCGTTCGTTAAAGCCTTCAATAACAGCGACATCGTGGAGTTTGGAATAAATCAAGTGGACGCGTTTTTTTCCATGAAGGATACTCTATTGGTGATCGAAGGAAAAATCGAAGTGAAGGGTGGAGGTAATGTTATATTGTTACCGAATTATGGAGCCTTCCTTTTTGACTCGTGCTCGTACGTTGAGAGTGGTAGGGACATCGAAACAGTTCGAGATCCTGGTATAGTCAGCGCTGTTCGAGCATTTACCTGCTACACCCCTACAGCTTCTACGCATATGGCTCCCGCTAGTTGGTTGTACCCCCTTGAGAGCGTAGTTTTGCACGAAACTTAATCATTCAGTCTATTGATTCCACTGAAGCATATATTCAACATTTTCAACGATTACCCGATGATTACATTTGGTAGGCAGACTATTCGACTGGTGCGTGCTCGAAACGATAACGATTGCGTTAACATTGAAACCGCCACGACCACCGTTAAATTCCTGATTGATAGCATGGAATTGAAAGTGAAGTATATCTATCCTAACGATATAATTAGAGAAAAGCTCTTGCGAGCAATCAAGAGTGATTCGCCCATCCTAATTCCATTCCGGAAGTGGGAATGCCATGAGCTTCCGGCCATAACAAGCGAGGCCCGACGAGAAATTTGGGCGGTCAAGACTAGTGCGGCAGTTGAAAAACCTCGCTATGTCATAGTATTCTTTCAAACAGATAAACGAAACAATGTGAAGGCTAACCCTACAATATTTGATCATCTGGATATAACAAGTATTCGCTTATCTCTAAACGGCGAATATTACCCTAACGAGCGAATGAACTTGGACTTTGCCAAGGATGATTTCGCGCTCGCTCACCATAACTACACAGAGTTCTACTCTAGCTATACAAATTCCTCGTCGACTGCTGTGAAACAACCAATGTTAGATTACACCAGTTTCAAAAAGCGCGCCCTCTACATAATCGATTGTTCGAAACAGGAGGAAGCAGTGAAATCTGCAACTGTTGATGTGCGATTGGAAATCGAGGCAGATAAGGGATTTCCAGCCAATACGAAAGCATATTGTATCATCATTCACGATTGTTTGATGGAGTACTCCCCACTCTCGGAAATGGTGAAGAGTCTGATCTAAAACTTACTGCCTAACGACTGTGAGTGATCAGTTTAGTACGAGCCATCATGAGGATAGCACTGGTTGACATTCAGGGATTCATCATCGATGATGTGTTTCACCCCAAAGAAATGTCTATACAAATTGGGTTCAAACGGCATTATTCGTTGTTTAAGCCACCTACACCGCTAACGATGTTAAGTGAGAAGGATCGAAAATCCGCTTGGTATTTGGAACATTTTTGTCATGGTTTGGAATATACATCGGGTGATGTGGAATATGGAGAAATTGATACTATCCTAAGATTGACTCTACTGTGTGCAGCAGACATTATATATGTTCGAGGTCATCAAAAAGCAGAATTTCTCGCGAATAAGTGTGAGGAGCTAGATATCTTTCCACGAATCGTAGATGTATGCAGTTTCGACAACACCCTATGCCAAACGGGGAAATTCGAGCCTACAAACAGACTGAGCTGTCTAAATCATCGCAATGATGGTGGGAAATATATGTGTGCAGTCAACCATGTCGATAACCTACAACATTGGTTCTTCACGATCATACTTCCTGAATGAAATGTACTTTTCTTAAAAATGAATAAAAAATATTATTAATATTTGATATTTCATTTCTCATACACCTCCCACCCACACACCGTAAACGACTTCGAGTCGCTTGCGAGTCGCTTGCGAGTCGCTTCCGAGTCGCTTGCGAGTCGCTTCCGAGTCGCATGTGAGTCGCTTCCGAGTCGCTTGCGGGTTTTTCCTCATTTACATGTACCCCAGGAGAGTTTTTCTGAAAAAAGTTTGAAATTCATATTCTACTTGTTGAGACCTTTCATTTGATACCCATGAAGCCCCACTTAAAAAAATAAAAATTTCAAATCCTTATCGCGAGAGATCGGTCAAACTGATCGACATATAAATAGTATATTCTTATTCAGCACATCACGTAGATTCTGAATATGCAATAAAATGATCACTTCCGGTTTCACTTCCGGTGTAACAATGTGTCGAATATATAACCCACTTCCGGTTTAACCCTGATGATGATGATGTTTGACAGTGGTGAGGACACCTTCATGAAGCAGCCTGTACCTTTTGGACCGAAGGTACAGGTTGCTTCCTAGAGGTGGCGGAGCCCCCTCCAGGAAGCAGTCTGTACCTTAGGTCTGCCATGCCAGCTGGTTCTTATGGTCGCCATGACAGCTGGTTCTTATGGTCGCCATGACAGCTGGTCCTTATGGTTGCCATGACAGCTGGTCCTCATGGTCGCCATGACAGCTGGTTCTTATGGTCGCCATGACAGCTGGTCCTTATGGTCGCCATGACAGCTGGTCCTTATGGTCGCCATGACAGCTGGTTCTTATGGTCGCCATGACAGCTGGTCCTTATGGTCGCCATGACAGCTGGTCCTTATGGTCGCCATGACAGCTGGTCCTTATGGTCGCCATGACAGCTGGTTCTTATGGTCGCCATGACAGCTGGTCCTTATGTCCACCATGACAGCTGTACCTTAGGTCAGCCATGACAGTTGGACCTTATGCTCGCCATGACAGCTGTCACTTGGTGGTGCCACCTCTACGAAACAGTCTGTACCTCAGGTCTGCTTAATGCTCTATGGTTTTGACTTGGTGTTAGCTCTATAACTTTCAGCTCTATGGTATGCACATTCACAGCTAGACCGGATGTGGAGACCGGATATCCTGGTGCCGAACTAGCCCAGTTCATCTACTTATAAAACTGACAAATTTAAAAGGCCCGGAGTTTATAAACTAACTTGTTCAGAGTGTTGCCGTAACGTAGCAGTTAGATATAACATTTATATGAACATTTTCGTTCCTTTAAAAATAATAAGACCGATAATCACTTTACCCCTCTCTGGTTTTTCCTAGAACTATTTCCTATGGCCATGAAATTTGTTTGTATCCCTTCTTTAACCTATGTATAGTAGATATAATACTTGTTAAATTCATACCTTCGTTTTCGTCTGAAGATGACACGTTTAGTGTTAAAACTATAGTAACGACTATATTGAATATCAGTCATAGTATAACAAAGTAGTTTTATTTATTATTTCCTTGAAATGATAAACTATCACAAAGTAACGGCTTCCACAACTGAATTTTTGAAGGGTGATTATTTCTAATTCATATTGCTTATTGACGATAGTCCATAACAACAAGGTTGAGAAAATTCTTAACCAACCAGATATTCCAATTCTACAACATGAGGTCACTTAATCACAACATATCTTATGTGAAACGTGCTTCTCTAGTCAACTCAACTGTAGAATTCTGTTTCGGACTTTTAATCGCCGATTATGAAAGTCTTCTTGAATAAAAAACAGAATATCGTGAGGTATTTTTTCAATTTTCATCACTTTTGACTCGTAAAATCCTTCCTATGAATTCAGCTACCTTAAATAAGATTGCTGGGCGCTCAGAAATGTGCAGAATGAAAGCCACTATACGCTTACTTTCCGATATTTAGACATTTAGAAATATGTTTTGGATGCTTTGAAATCGGTAGATTGTGAATATTATTCAGCTTCAGCGGTAGAAACATGTGGTGAACGCTCAGAGTAGGAGTTGGGAAAGGTGTTTGTATATAGTACTTTCAGGCCGTCGATTTGTGGGCGTCCCAAAACGCCGGTTCTCGAAAATTCTTCGGTATTTTTTACATTTTACGTTATACTACCAGTTACAGTTATTCAGTGAATCGTAGACAGATGCTTTGAATGTTGTGAGTAACCACAGTCTGATGATGTTGAGTTCCATAGAAAAAAGTAATATATTTATTTACATATTCCTTGACCAAACTCTTGTATATAACAAGAAAAAATTATTATTTTATTTGTTTAAATTTGTCATTACCTGGAGATTGATTAAATGTATTCAGTATCCTGTTTCAAGCTAAAAAATGTTTGCAATCGTTTTATAAATGTATATTCAAGATTCTTTTGAACGCTAAAAGATGATTTCGGATACGGATTTTCAAAACTGCTCTTCAAATCAATTCCAAAAGAGATTTTATAGCTCAAAAGAGGCTGTTAAGAAGTTAATACCTTTTACCTATGTGGACAATTTTTCACTTATGTGGAGAATTACTGCCGTTGGGTTATAGAAAGATTATTATTTAGTTACATGATTATTTTTCTGTCTGTTTCTTATATAGTTATTTGTTTTTCTGTCTACATAGAATAAGAGAAGGTTTCGTTTGTTTTTTGAGTTTGATTATGTTGAATAAAGTGCGTTTTTAGTTAAGGAATTTTTCATTCTCATTGCCTTTAAATTTTATTAAAAATTTATGTATGATCACCTCTATTCCCACAGAAAATTTCGTTTGGTTAGAAAAATACGCAATTTCAAGTTAAGTAATAAATTTATCTATAAATTTTTTTATGGAAAATACATAACATATTGGATATTTTCAATTTTGAACTTCAAATATAAGTGTAATGTTCATCAGTTATTCAAGAAAGAATATGATACGCGATGTACATTTTGGGAATGTTATAGAGGACCAACGAAACAGCTCTATTCAACGGTCCGGAGGGATTAGCATTATCTTTTGATTTGTAGAATCCTTCATTTCGATTATAAGCCTTCTGAACTGGCAACATCGCTAGGCGCTCAGAAATGTGGTTTATGAAAGCAAACTATACTCCGGGGACGCTGAGTAGCCGAAATTTGAAAGCTTTACTGTATATTTTAGACGCTCAGGAGCGGCTTTCTGAACGGACGCTCTGAAATCAGTAGAATGCAAATTTTAAAATTTGTTTCCTATTATATGAAGGCTATGAACTTATTACGACCTCTACTGTTCAAAGATGGAATATATTCATACGTAATAGTAGGGATTGCATGAGAAATACGCAGTGGACGCTCAGAGTAGAAATAGTGAAAGGACGCCCTGGAGATAGCGGGATGTAAATATATGTAGAACTGGATTCTCGGGTATTGATCCGTGTTGTGTGGTTTCGGTCCTCAAAAGGACCAATTTCACGACGTTTCGGCAAAGTCGCATTTGCCATCTTCAGGTTTTTGCCGAAACGTCGTGAAATTGGTCCTTTTTTGGACCGAAACCACACAACGCGGATCAATACCCGAGAATCCAGTTCTACACATTACGTCCGCGAGAACCTAAGAAGAAACACATATATATATATACATATATATATATATATATATATATATATATATATATATATATATATATATATATATATATATATATATATATATATATATATATATATATATATATATATATATATATATATATATATATGTGTATATATATATATACATACTTTTTTTTTTTTTTTTTACATTCAAACCTGGTCGGGGCTGCTGCGAGCTCCGATGACATCGCAGCAGTCGCGCCAGAAAAAACCTAAAAGGCGGTTAACCGAAGCTACTCCTCCCCACCGGTCGGTAAGTAGCTTCAGGTTCCTAAATCGTGTGCCCTAAGTATTCTAATTGAACCCAGAATGACTGTCTTTTGCATCCGGCCTATCAAGATCTGCGCCGAGTTCCTACAGGCCGGAATGATCTTCAAGTTTGAACGCAGCGAAGACCGAATTCCGCCTAAAACACCGATGATCAGAACCACTAATACGACCTTGTGGCCTGGGTATAGCGTGCGGAGCTTGAACAGGAGATCTTGATATTTTGTCCATTTTTCCTCCTCTTTCAAGACTATGTTCTTCTCTGCCGGAGCGGAGAAATCGATGACATACACAGTCTTGATTAGTTTATCGAGGAGGACAACGTCAGGCCTATTTGCTTGTATGGACCTGACGGTCGGAAACGGATAATTCCAGAAGATCTGGCATTTTTCGTTTCCGACAACGGACTCAATATCTCCTGGCATGTAAGGCAGCACCGGCTCTTGGTCTATTCCGTACGAGTGCCTTAGATGGTAATACAGCACCCGTAGGGCCGCATTATGACGATGGGTGTACGCCGAGGCCGCTTTTGCCGGACATGCCGACAGAAGGTGGAAAAGCGTCTCAGGCGCCTTTCGACAGGCCCTGCAGCTGACATCAGGGACCTGCACACACCCATCACATTGCGGCGATAGACCAAGGTGTTAATTACCCCATCTTGGCAAGCTGCGGTAAATCCTTCAGTCTCGGATGTAAGCCCGGCTGACCTTAGGTAGCCGAAGGTCAGCCTAGTTGACAAGCCGAGCGTTTCGATGTTTCGATAGAAAACACCGTGTATCGGCTTGTCAACATGCCGCCTGAGCGTAAGATCTTGCTCCGCGGCATTTATCTGGGCTTTCAGGCGAGAAGGTAGGAGCTCGAGGTTGCCCTCTAGTCGGCCTTCTCGACTGATCTGAAATTCGAGACCAAGTTCTTCCGCAGCTTTTTGTGCTGCCTTGACGATAAATGCCCCCACTCCGGCCAATTCGTGACTTTTAACAAGGCACAGGAGGGGTCCGAGCTCCTAAGAACTTTACAAGCTATACTCAGAACCACACTTCGATGCAGACCCTCCAGACTGAGGAGTCCCCTACCTCCCCGATGACGTGGGAGATAAATGCGGGAAACGGACGATATATATATATATATATATATGTTGTTGCACGGTATGTTGTCGCCTCCGGTTCATGGGAAAGGCGACCTCGCCTCCGGGTTTTCTAATTGAGTTACATTGAAAAAGAAATTATATATGGGGTGTTGAAATGATAACCAATTCGGATATCTTGAGAGGGGAAACGATTTCGAAATTTTTGAAGGGTCGTATATGAGGAGCACAGAGTGTATCATGTGGCCTCCGAAAATTGTATATATGCGTACACCTTCTGGTCGTTGCTGCCTCCGAAGGTGTTGCCACATCATCGGAGGTCACATAGACATCTCTTTACCTGCGTGCTGGGTCTTTTATATATTCACACACAGTTCACCTCATATTCTTCTCAACGACTGATGCGCTTTTGATTTCAGCAAGTTAATTAATGCATATTGGTAGGTATCTATGAACATGTTATTTTCTTTCCGGCTTATGTATAGGAATTACTTTGAAAGCTTATAGGGAACTCACCCTTACTTAGATACTTATCATATTAATAATCAAGAAGAGAAGATGAGCTAAACTGTAATTATAATGTCTTTCAGAATAGCCTGGTATTCCATCAGGAATTAAGCTTGCGATGAGAAATGATATCAATTATATCAGTATAAGAAATGTGAAGTGAGGATAACTTACTGAGAGGAATCAAAACGGGTAGCTTTCATAGGGAGATTGTTCAATTTCTTTTTACAGTATATATTCTGAGAGGAAGGAGGGTTTTATAATATATTATTGAAATACATACAACTCATATAGGCTTTGTTAGTTCTTACATAATTCCAAAATTCTCTTGGTTCATTTATAAAGTCATTTTCAGATTCGTGGGTACATATTTTTTTATCGTTCACCAAATAGGTCTACACCGTTTTCCTTAACTCAAAGGACAAATTATAGTCTGCTGCTGAGTTAGTCTTTTTGAATTGCTTATAAGCCTCCATTCCTCTCAAAAATTAGTTGTTGTATACTTTTAGTAATTCGTTTGCGAAATGAAGATGGCACATTGAGCATTTTAGGGAGCAAATGTCAATGATTTCATTGATAATATCATGAAACTGTGTCATCTTCATTCATTTATTTTAAAATACTTCTATCTACTTGATAATAATACTGCTATACTGATAATTCGGTCAGGTATGAATGTTCTAAATAGGATTCGATTTCAGAATTTAGCGGAAAGTAAGTTACGGATGATATTAAGTGAGACTTCTCAAGTTGGATTTCAACATTCAGTTGTTCTTTGTTGTTTCCTAAGACAGTTGTTTTTTTAGATATTGATGATTTTATAATTGCGATAGGCACACCACCTCCACGTTGTTCAGTTAACTAGTTCTAGTGACACTGTGATACTGTTATGATCTTTACGGTATACAGTTGTACATATCATCAAAAAGTGTATAAAATTATTTGTTCAAACTCGTTTCACATAGTATTATAATTGAATAAGTGAAAATAATTACTTAATCGTAGAATCAGTTGCGTAAGCCTAGGACATTTTGATAGAATAAAAGTTGATTATTTGATAAACTCACAACGCAGGGTTGCATTTTTGTTGTTTGGAAAGTTGAAAATTCGTCTCAATCGTGGACGGCATTTCCTGAAGCTTATGACACTTACGGCTACTCCTTGAGACCAACCCTCTGGTACCAGTAGAGATTGAAGAATATTTTCACGCTCGCCTATTATAAAGGAACATGTATCTTCAGTGAGTTTGAAGAATGTTATATCGTTGATATTCAATTCGTTTTTTACATAATTAGATTCACGATCAACAGTCTCAAAGTTCTGAGTTTAGTCTTCTGAAAAAACCTCACTAGGCAAAGAGTTTCACAATCTTGATAATTGCAAATTATAAATTATTGTAAAATTGAACTGAACAACATTAATTCGAGTACCACATGTCGATAAAGTTTGATCGAGCTTCATAAAATAGGATAAACGTTATTTAGATTTTCCACTTTCTATGCATTCTCTTTTAATGCTACGAAAGAAGAAGACTCTATCTCCTGGTCCATAAGCACCCTCACGTTCTTCAAATTTTGACTACCAACCCTGGAATTTAATGTTTTTCCCTGTTTGTCTTGATGACTTTGAATTCAATTAGACACCGCACTAGCTTGTAGTCGTTGTTGAAGTTAATTCCTTCCTACAAATGAGTATAGGTCATTCAGGGTAACTTTTGAAATAGTTTTTGCAGGACCACAGCGAGACTATGGTGCATTATAATGAAGAAAAATGCGCTGATTATAAAACTCAATAATTCTCTCCGACTCTGCGAGCTTCAATTTTTAAACAGTAACTTATTGCAAAATGTTTCCTATACTTGCTATTATCAAGGAACGCTGAGTCGTGAATAGGAGATCTAGATCCAAATTAAAGGTATTTATAATACACAGCTTTTAAGATCAATAACGACCTTTCATTTGTTAATAACAAATTATGGTTTTCATTTGTTAATTTTCTAAAAAACTGATAGAAACTGTCCCAGGTTTTAGTAGCAGAACTCCAACAGTCCATAGAAAATTTGATTTTGAAGAAAAAACTTCCTATCAACTTATATGCACAGACGCTCAATTTTTGAGATTTGTTTGAATCTCCGAAGATAATCACGATAGCTCAATGAAATTCAGTACCATGGATACGTATATAGGTTACCACTTCTGCACATAATTTGAGACCACTATTGTTTCCAGTGGCGTAGATATAGGTATTTAATAACAATAAATTGGCCCGAAAAGTGTTATCACCCTGTATAGGTTACTTTTGAGAAACAGATTGCAGAATTTAAATCTAAACAAATAAGGTCTCTTGATATTTCTTTGCACTTGACACCGTTTCACGACAAATTTAATTTTTGTGATTAACTACCACCACCATGAAAATCTGATGAAAATTGGAAAAAGGTTTTCGTTTGAAAATCTAATATCTATTATACGACGTTGTGAACTATGTATACGAGAAAATGGGAATCAGTTTGAACAATTTCTTCAAAATAAGCACACAAAATTTGGAAAATGGTGTCTTGTTAACTCTTGTTGGTGGACTTACCTACTTTGAATTAAGGTACATTATTGTTATCTGGTTTAAACATTTTTGGAAATAAAAATTTGTTATTCGGCCTTTCTTTGTAATGTATCGCTGTACAGATTAGAAAAGACAGCTTACTTTATTTTCGTCACTCAACGACGCTCTTTAATTTAAGGTTCCTCTATTTCCAATTTTGACCCGATTTTCATGGTGGTGGTAGTTAATCACAAGAATTGAATTTGTCGTAACATGGTGCCAGGTACAAGGGAATGTCAAAATACCTTATTCGTCTTTACAGGGTGATAACACTTTTGAGGCCTATTTATTGTTATTGAATACCTATATCTACGCCACTGGGAGCAATATCGGTCTCAAATTATGTGCAAATATGGTAACTTATCTATGCATTCACGACATGTGCATATATGGTAACTTATCTATGCATCCACGACACCAAATTTCATTCGAACATCTTAATTATCTTCGGAGATACTAACAAAATTAAGACATTTTTTATAAAATTCAACACCCTCAAAAATTAAGCGTCTGTGCATATATGTTAATAGGAACTTTTTTCTCAAAATCAAATTTTCTATCGACTGTTGAGGTTCTGCTACTGAAACCTGGGACATCCTGTATATACATTCTCAGGAGACAGGTCACATTACCACATATGCTTATTATTTTTGTCTCTACGTAAGTTTCGACGTCACGACCATCATCGGGAGACATTTTATTAGTATCCTATTCTCCAAATATTTCTAGACTTCTCCGATGACTGTTATTCAAATTACCGTAAATTTAAAGAGATTTTTTTCAAATGTTGAGATTGTACAAAAAATAACATGAGCGTCTTCTGATGATGGTCGTGAGACCCAAACGTACATAAAGGCTAGAATAATGAGCATATGTGTCAGTGTGACCTGTTTTCCGCGAATTCATGGTAATTCATACCTGATAGTAACTGACACATGTTGGAATATATCAAAGCATTAGTTGTCTTTTCATTATTAGGATATATTCCATATTAAGCTACTTATCAACAATTGAAAAAAGAATTACCCAATAACCAGCCTTTGAAGAGGTTTTTTGACTCAAAACTTCATGCAGTGCCTAGATATGGATACTACCTAACATTTCTATATGGGACTGTCCTAAAATTATTTAATTAAAGTGATTATTTTAACTGCTTAAAAAAGGGCTTAAAAACAATTAGAATATTCTCATAGAGGAATGTCACATCAACATGCGGTTTTCGGCATTCGATATATTAATACGCTAAACAAAAATTGGTAGACCCACATCCAATAACCGGAGGCGGAAATATCCTCATTTTATTTTATTGTTGCGGTTTTGTCTCTCAATTGTTGATTTAAAACTTTGTTAGAGCAATTGTTGGCTTAAATTGAAGGTAATACGTTAATCTATTTACGAAAAAGTCCCATATGTTCCGTTGGATATCTTATGTAATTGCGTCACTTGTAAAAAGACCACATAATCACTGCCAAAAGAAAAATAACGCATACTTGTATATACGAGAACTAATACGCGGTGCGAAATTCGAACGGCAATGCTAGAAAGTGCAAAATTCGAACGGCAATGCTAGATTTTTTCCTAAGCTCCATTAATCAAAATCGGTGAGTGCAGCTACATTTCTTTTGAGTCTGTCGTAGTGAGGGAGGTGATAATATGAATAGATGTTAATAAGTCGCTATTCATACTTGGACCTTTCAATTTCTAACCACTTCATTTGTAACAGTTCTTTAATAACTAACTCACAGTGTACCATTTTGAATTGTATGTGCACTTTGCGTTCATATGCATCTCCCCGCCCGACCAAGTTTCGTCAGATACACTAGAAAGATGTAGTAAACCTTACTCAATAATCTTGAAAGAAGGGTTAAATTTGTTATCAGAACCGTAAATTTTGGGAAACCGGGATTTACACTTTTCCTATTGATTTCTAAGAAATATAAAGAAAAATCACTTCTTCCAAAATGTACTGACGATGGGTTCAACCCTCCTGTCAACAACATTGATCGGGGGATTGGTCATCTACAAAGACCTCACTAGGCAAAGAGTTTCACAATTTGGCTGTTCTTAATAATTGAAAATTATGCGTTATTGTAGAATTGCATTCCTGAACAACACTAATACCGGTATTATACGTTAATAAAGTTTGATCGAGCATTATAAAATAGGATCAAAGTTATTTAGATAATCAACATTTTTTTCCATTGTCTTTTAATGTTACAGAAGGAGAAGACTATATCTCCTGGTTCATTACACATTAATTTCGACAACCAACCCTGGAATTTTTGTTTTCCGATTTGTCAGATACAAATGAGTATGTATGTGTATCATTCGGGGTAACTTTTGAAATAGTTTTTGCAGAACAACAGCAAGATTATGGTGGATTATTATATGGAAAAATGTGCTGATTATAAAACTCAATATTTTTTGTAAATATGCGAACTTCAATGTTTAAATAGTGATTTATTGCAAAATGTTTCCTATTCTTGCTATTATCAAGGAACGGTGAGTCTTAAATAAAAAATATTTAATCGAATTAGAGGTATTTATGATACACATCTTTCAAGATCACTTACTACCTTTAATTTGTTATCAACAAAACAAATCTTTTTCGAATTTCGACAACCAACCCTTGAATTTTTGTTTTCCGATTTGTCAGATACAAATGAGTATATGTATCATTCGGGGTAACTTTTGAAACAGTTTTTGCAGAACCGCAGCAAGATTATGTTGGATTATTATATGGAAAAATGTGCTGATTATAAAACTCAATATTTTTTGTAAATATGCGAACTTCAATGTTTAAATAGTGATTTATTGCAAAATGTTTCCTATTCTTGCTATTATCAAGGAACGGTGAGTCTTAAATAAAACATCTTTAATCGAATTAGAGGTATTTATGATACACATCTTTCAAGATCACTTACTACCTTTAATTTGTTATCAACAATCATTGTTTTAACTATCAATTTTTTTTCTAAGAATCTATTTTTAGTAGATAGTAGCTGAAACATATTGAGATATATCAAATTAATTGTACTTTTTCATTGTTTGTCTATTTTGCATATTAAGTTATTATTTAACAATTGGAAAAAACATTAGTAGCAAGTAACTAGCCTTTGTAGAGGTTTCCTGAATCAAAACCTCTTGCAGATATGAATAATATCCTCCTAGATATGAATAATAACTACCATTTTTATATGGTCCTGCACAAAAATTATGTATTTACTTAGTTGCTTTCGGAGCAACTATTGACTTAAATTAAAAGCAATACGTGAATCTAACTACAAAAAAAATCCTATAAAATACGTTGAATATTTCATATGTTTGCATCACTTGAAAAAGACCAGATTATCGCCGCCAGAAGAAAAATATCCTACACTCGTATATAACGCGGTGCGAGCGATAGATCCAAAATTCGAACGGCAGTGCCGGAGGGGGGATTGCATATGAACACGGAGTGAAAAAAGTACAACTGTGAGCTCATGAAATACACGTGGTCAATAGGGACTTGTCCAAATCTGTTCATATTATTATTCCCCTCCTTTCCTATTAAAAACTCAAGAGAAATGTACCTGCCCATACCGTTCTTGATAAATGGCGTTTATTAAAATAAACCTCCACTTCTGCCACTCGAATTTTGAATATGTCGCTCTTACCGCTCATGCGTTTTCATATATACGCTACTGTTCGTCAGGCGATGATAAACAGACCTTTCTAAAAGTGACGCAAACATATAAAATATCTAACGAATTTTGTCAAACTTTTATCGTAGTGAGGTTCACAACGTATTACCTTCGATTTGACCCAAGTTTTGCTCCACAAAATTTAAGTAAACAATTGTGAGAAAACCGAAGCGACACAGGAAAAATAGATATTTCAGCTTCCGACTATCGCATTTAGGTGACCTATCAGGCGTGAAATTTTCATTTTGCGCCAATATATTGATTCGAAGACCACTTGTTAATACAACGCATACTCTACATTATGAATTTCGCTGTTGTCCTTTAGGAACGAAAAAACTCAAATTTTGATTCTTCCCCTACTAGCCCAAGTAGATAAGTGTCGAGAAAGCACAGCCAAACCAAAATTTTGTATTCGGGAAACCTATTCCTGTGAATTTTACTCTATTTTTGCTTAAAGCCGCATCACGTCTTCCCATTTTCAACATTATGATTCGACTATGCACTGACATATTCACTGTTCGAGTGTTACACATAAAGCGCAACTAGCATAAGCCGAATGTCTACAGTGACGACACATACAGTCCTCACTACGCCAACGGAGAGCTCGGCGGAATCTAAAGACTCGCTCGGATGAGAGAACATCACATAAAACTACCTTTGAATAATATCAGCCTCCAATGGAAAGCACTACAAACTAAAATATCAAGGATATACCACATTAAGAATTGAATTATTCCAAAATACTACATATGTGTTGAATATCTAGGTGCATCATAATTTTAAACGAATAAAAATTATGAAGAACATTCAGAGATTATGTTACCATAAATATTCCTTGATAGTGTGATACAATATACTGTCTTTCAATTTGATGGCTTGTGAAAGTTAAATCATTGTTGGTACTTATTGCATATTTTTAATATCATCTTAGTTATTGATGACATCGTTATGAGTTTGGACTGCACTCATTTTATCATTTTACGAGCGTCACATACTCATAGAGATGATGCGAACATCACCTCTTGTCCGACCGATGTTGTATGTGATGAAAAAATAAGATTTATATAATCAGAGGCCATAACGTGCCTTCCTATAAGTTTTGTGCAACACCAGTGCCAGCGGTATATACCAGAACTAAAAATTCTTTTGTGGGTTTAAGGACTACTTTGTGGCCTCCGACAAAAATTTCGGTTTAGGGCTCTGGAAGGCCTACTGAGGCCAGAGGCAATGAAAACATTCGAAAACGTTGTCGCCTCCGAATTCGGAGGTGACAACGTCATATATGAGGTGTCAACGTATCTCTAGTATCTACTTTGGAGGCCACAACGTACCTTTGTGAATATATATACGTATATATATATATATATATATATATATATATATATATATATATATATATATATATATATATATATATATATATATATATATATATATATATATATATATATATATATATATATGTTTCTTCTTAGGTTCTCGCGGACGTAATGTGTAGAACTGGATTCTCGGGTATTGATCCGCGTTGTGTGTTTTCGGTCCTCAAAAGGACCAATTTCACGACGTTTCGGCAAAGTCGCATTTGCCATCTTCAGGCAGATGGATGAAGATGGCAAATGCGACTTTGCCGAAACGTCGTGAAATTGGTCCTTTTGAGGACCGAAAACACACAACGCGTATCAATACCCGAGAATCCAGTTCTACATATATATATATACATATATATATTTATATATATATATATATATATATATATATATATATATATATATATATATATATATATATATATATATATATATATATATATATTTGTATGTTTTCTTGGTATATTGGTTCGTATATATACTGATAATGAAATAAAAATTCTGTTTTGACGTTTCGACAACGTTTATTGCCTTTATCAAAAATTGTTAATTGAATTAGTGTTTCCATGTAATTTAGAAAAGAATGGATGATTTTGATTAATGAAATGCGTCTGCAGCCGACTTGTGTTTTAAGATCCAATTAAAACTGCAGAAAACATTGGATCGGTTGTGAGTGAAAGAGTAATGTATGGCTAACTACAATTTGAAATAGATTGAATTTGATTAAATACAAGACATTCCAATATTGTACAATTATAAATATCTATGAATTATTGAATGAATTAGTTACTCTATGATAAGTATTTCTATCATAACTATTCAAGTTTAAGATAATTCTATGGAATTTAACCTCAAAATTGTTACTCTATAGTGTCATAGTTAAATAATACTTCATCTTTTTTAGGTTGAATTTTAAATAGACAATGGAAAGTGGTACTTCAAATTAATAAAATTTTGTTAAGTTTGAATTAGATTATTGTACAGTTTCGAAAGATTGGAATCTATTTTGTCATTTACACAATTGTTCTTTTTAATTTGAATAGATTCTAATATCAAACGTTTGTTGTCGTTTGTTTCAATATTTAAAATTTTTGTATTGTTGTAGTCGAAAGTATGGTTAGTGTCTTTCACATGTTTATTGAGCGCAGTTGATGAATTTTTGGTATATTTGTGGCCATTTAATCTTTTTTCGAGGTATTGTGAAGATTGGCCAATATATACCTTTTCGCAATCTTTGCAAGGGATGGAATAAACAGTATGGGTTATTTTTTTGAAAGGTACGCTGCTTTTTAATTTTGTAAAGAGACTTTTCTGATTTAAATAACTCTTATGACATATATGTAGGTCATAAGGTTTCACTATATTACAAATTTTCTCTGAAAGTCCACTGATATATGGTAGTGATATGTAATGCCTATCATTAGTTTTCTCATTATTGGTATTGATTCCACCAAATGAGTTATAAAATTTATGAATTTTGTCTTTAGTTATCTAATTTACTAAATCAATGGGATAACCATTTCTTATTAAAGTTTCTTTTGTTTTTGTAATAGATATAGTTCTCAGTTCAGGAGAACTTAGTCGAATAGCTCTATCTATTAGATTTATAATAACATTTTTCTTATATTTTTTAGGTATATTAGAATTGAAATTAGTATACCTTCCTGACCAAGTAGGTTTGGTATACCATTTTGTTAGAATTTTGTTATCATCTGATTTTCTTACTAAAGTTAAATCTAAAAAATTTATTTCGTTATGATTTTCTAATTCAATCGTAAATTGTAACTTATGGTGAAAGGAATTGAAAGAATTCAAAAATTCATTACATTTGTTTTCAGGGATTGCAGCAATACAATCATCAACATATCTTTTGAAGAAGGCTATATTATAATTTAGTTGAGATACTACTTTTTCTTCAAGGAATTCCATTACTATTTGGGCTATGATACTTGATATTGGAGAGCCCATTGCACAACCATCTAATTGTTTATAACAATCATCTTTATATTGTAAAAAATTAGCGGTGAATGTATATTCTATAGCTGTTAAGAACTCATTCATAGGTTAATTTGTATATAGTTTTATTTCATCCCATTTATTTTGAATTATTTGTTTAGCTAATTCTAAAGGGATATTTGTATATAAAGATGTGACATCTAGTAATACTAAGATATAGTTTTTAGGTATTGTAATTTTGTTAATGAATTCCTTGAAATCCCAAGAATCTTTGATGTAAAACTCATTTTTGTAAGCTATGTTTTTTAGTATGTTGGATAAGTATTTAGCCATTTCATAAAAAGGTGATTGAATGCTGCATACTACAGGTCGCATCGGTATATTAGGTTTATGAATTTTGGGTAAACCATATATTTTTGGAGGATGAGCATTATGTATCGTTAATTGTCTATGAATGTATTTTGAAATATATTTTTTTTCAAACCATTTTTTTACTAAGTTATTATTTTTAGTTTGGTAAATATTAGTTGGGTTGTTATTTAGTTTCTTATATACTTCAGGATCATTCAACATTGTAGACATTTTATCCTCATATTCATTTGTGTCCATGATAACAGTTTTATTACCTTTATCTGCTTTTAAGATAGTAATTTGTGGGTTAGATTTGATGAATTGTTTGGTTTCTTTGAAATTTTTGATTGATTTGTTATTTTTATTATTAAATTTATTATTTTTAACTGTTTGTTTGAAATTAGTTATTGTGTTTATACATTTTGATCTTATCTCATTTGCTATTTGAGTAGGTTTTTTAGCAATTTCAGTTTCAATATATATGAGGATAAAATGTCTACAATGTTGAATGATCCTGAAGTATATAAGAAACTAAATAACAACCCAACTAATATTTACCAAACTAAAAATAATAACTTAGTAAAAAAATGGTTTGAAAAAAAATATATTTCAAAATACATTCATAGACAATTAACGATACATAATGCTCATCCTCCAAAAATATATGGTTTACCCAAAATTCATAAACCTAATATACCGATGCGACCTGTAGTATGCAGCATTCAATCACTTTTTTATGAAATGGCTAAATACTTATCCAACATACTAAAAAACATAGCTTACAAAAATGAGTTTTACATCAAAGATTCTTGGGATTTCAAGGAATTCATTAACAAAATTACAATACCTAAAAACTATATCTTAGTATCACTAGATGTCACATCTTTATATACAAATATCCCTTTAGAATTAGCTAAACAAATAATTCAAAATAAATGGGATGAAATAAAACTATATACAAATTTACCTATGAATGAGTTCTTAACAGCTATAGAATATACATTCACCGCTAATTTTTTACAATATAAAGATGATTGTTATAAACAATTAGATGGTTGTGCAATGGGCTCTCCAATATCAAGTATCATAGCCCAAATAGTAATGGAATTCCTTGAAGAAAAAGTAGTATCTCAACTAAATTATAATATAGCCTTCTTCAAAAGATATGTTGATGATTGTATTGCTGCAATCCCTGAAAACAAATGTAATGAATTTTTGAATTCTTTCAATTCCTTTCACCATAAGTTACAATTTACGATTGAATTAGAAAATCATAACGAAATAAATTTTTTAGATTTAACTTTAGTAAGAAAATCAAATGATAACAAAATTCTAACAAAATGGTATACCAAACCTACTTGGTCAGGAAGGTATACTAATTTCAATTCTAATATACCTAAAAAATATAAGAAAAATGTTATTATAAATCTAATAGATAGAGCTATTCGACTAAGTTCTCCTGAACTGAGAACTATATCTATTACAAAAACAAAAGAAACTTTAATAAGAAATGGTTATCCCATTGATTTAGTAAATTCGATAACTAAAGACAAAATTCATAAATTTTATAACTCATTTGGTGGAATCAATACCAATAATGAGAAAACTAATGATAGGCATTACATATCACTACCATATATCAGTGGACTTTCAGAGAAAATTTGTAATATAGTGAAACCTTATGACCTACATATATGTCATAAGAGTTATTTAAATCAGAAAAGTCTCTTTACAAAATTAAAAAGCAGCGTACCTTTCAAAAAAATAACCCATACTGTTTATTCCATCCCTTGCAAAGATTGCGAAAAGGTATATATTGGCCAATCTTCACAATACCTCGAAAAAAGATTAAATGGCCACAAATATACCAAAAATTCATCAACTGCGCTCAATAAACATGTGAAAGACACTAACCATACTTTCGACTACAACAATACAAAAATTTTAAATATTGAAACAAACGACAACAAACGTTTGATATTAGAATCTATTGAAATTAAAAAGAACAATTGTGTAAATGACAAAATAGATTCCAATCTTTCGAAACTGTACAATAATCTAATTCAAACTTAACAAAATTTTATTAATTTGAAGTACCACTTTCCATTGTCTATTTAAAATTCAACCTAAAAAAGATGAAGTATTATTCAACTATGACACTATAGAGTAACAATTTTGAGGTTAAATTCCATAGAATTATCTTAAACTTGAATAGTTGTGATAGAAATACTTATCATAGAGTAACTAATTCATTCAATAATTCATAGATATTTATAATTGTACAATATTGGAATGTCTTGTATTTAATCAAATTCAATCTATTTCAAATTGTAGTTAGCCATACATTACTCTTTCACTCACAACCGATCCAATGTTTTCTGCAGTTTTAATTGGATCTTAAAACACAAGTCGGCTGCAGAAGCATTTCATTAATCAAATTCATCTATTCTTTTCTAAATTACATGGAAACACTAATTCAATTAACAATTTTTGATAAAGGCAATAAACGTTGTCGAAACGTCAAAACAGAATTTTTATTTCATTATCAGTATATATACGAACCAATATACCAAGAAAACATACAAATATTACAAATGGTTCAAGAATATCAACAAAAGAATATATATATATATATATATATGTATATATATATATATATATATATATATATATATATATATATATATGTATATATATATATATATATATATATATATATATCTATATATATATATATATATATATATGTATATATATATATATAAATATATATATATATATATATATATATATATATATATATATATATATATATATATATATATATGTAGAACTGGATTCTCGGGTATTGATCCGCGTTGTGTGGTTTCGGTCCTCAAAAGGACCAATTTCACGACGTTTCGGCAAAGTCGCATTTGCCATCTTCAGGTTCTACACATTACGTCCGCGAGAACCTAAGAAAAAACATATATATATATATATAAATATATAAACGTTTAAACATATGAAATTTGCAAAAGTCGTTCTCGCGAATGGAAATAGTATAGATTGCTAATGAAGATATTCATATAATTATTATTATTTTCTATATTTTTTTCCTCATTCGAGCATAGTAATTCGTGAACGATGATAACATCGCTGGCTGTTGAAGCACATGCTAAACAAGTGTCTGTATGTTGATATAGATCGCTTATGAAGATACAATGTCATATAGATCAGCGCTTATGAAGATATTCATATGATCATCATTATTATCCGTATTTTATTCTTCATCCGACCATCATAGTTCGTGAACGATGATGACGTCATCGTCTGTTGAAGCTAGTTAAAAAGCAATGTGTCATAAATTCTACCTCTTGGGTGGTGGTTGGGAGACGAGCTTGATCTCTATAAAAACTCCTCGCACATATGTTTCCCCCGGAATGTCTGTCTGCTGCCTGTTCCTATGAAAACTGTGCGTTGATGAAAATGTTTTATTATTATTGGTATATTTTGTATACAGAAAATAATATCAGCATATCTATATGTTCAAGATGATTAAATTGTATTTTGTAATATAGCAATCGAGCTGTACA
The DNA here is from genome assembly GCA_958510875.1 of Endomychus coccineus. Classification (NCBI taxonomy): domain Eukaryota; kingdom Metazoa; phylum Arthropoda; class Insecta; order Coleoptera; family Endomychidae; genus Endomychus; species Endomychus coccineus. The sequence continues at coordinate 100,545,237 of OY294068.1, read as the reverse complement.
GACAGTTCGAATAATCATCATGACGCGTGGCACCGCCTCGTCTAGATTCTGTATAGGTACTGGACTCCAACACCTATATATTATATACCTCGAATTGCTGAATTCCCCACAAATCTTATTATATAACGTTTACATCGCTTATAGGGTACTACGTTAATAATTATTATCAATATTCCCACCAGCAGCAGCTAGATTTCAGTTCATTTTATGCGATTTACAATCGATATGATTCGAATATATATATACATACCTACAACGTGTATGATTTGAAATGAAGTATTCTCATTGCGTTGGAAGGTGATCGGCGTGAACGTAACTTCCTTATCACTCGAGCTAGCTATCGCTCCACCGCAAAATATGATAGCTGATATTGTTCAACCTGCTACTAATTTAGCATAAACTTATTTCATTTATATCGGATCATTTATGAAACATACATGAATGAATTATTACTATAAAATATAATATTATAGCGAATTATGTTCACTTCGGTACTAATTTTAGAAAAACATTTTATATATTCGCATTACTTTCGGATAATTTATGAAACTACTTTAACATTGAAGGATCGCGCATCATTACAATAATGAATATTCCAAGTTGAATACATTGCTTTTGGAGATGATTTAGCGCGACCTTATCACACGAGTGAGCTATCTCTCCACCCATAATGATGCATGCTCATAATATTATAACGAATATTGTACTCGCTAGTACTAATCTAGCGAAAAACATCCTTAGATGATTCAATAGTTATTTCTGCAAACACAGATAATTCATAATATCGCTATTATGAGAAGCAGTATTTTTGTAACTACCACATGTTAGATGTTATGACCCCTTATTGAAGACCTGTGGGGCAGCCGATGCACCGTGTTGCGTTTCAATCACCTACCCGGTGAATGGAAACGTTCAAAAAGGAACTGGGATTACTCGGGGAGAAAGAATAAGGCAAATAGGTCCAATACAAACTTGTATAACAGCAAAACTTTACAATATATTATATCGTAATATGAAAAATTGTCACTTGACTTCTGTCATAATATTATATTCAACAAAAACAAAAAACCTTATCATTCAACTCATATAGAACAAAACTGAATCAGGAAAATACATTGAGTAGATTCCATATACAGGATGAATACAGTGGAATCTAACATACTCCCCCCTTGAGACATGAAAACAAATGAAGTGACTCAACATCAATCAAAAGTCTAGTCTAACAGGTTTTTTTAATTTTCTGCCAAATCTTGCGACAGATTAAACATCTTGAAATTACCGATTTTATTGTTCGTCTTCCCTTGATGATCCAAAAGCGTTCCCTCAATATACCCAATAGACATTGAACTCCTGCATGAACATTTTTCAAATGCTCTGTAAAAATTAATCTTGAGACAACTTCATGTTTGGATGGCAAGACATGAGGATAACGGAACTCAAGGCAGTCATTCCTATCAGAAATTTTGGTACGGATTCTGATGAGACCAGCTTCATCAATGAACGGACACAAGGAAGATAATCTGGAGTCATCAATACCTTGAAAGGTTTCTTCTTGTATCATCTTGATGATGAAATTTTCAGAATCAACAATTTCTTGTACTGTCAGGACATCTCTAATTCTATCATCTTTCGTTTTGCGATTCTGAATGAACCGCTTTATCCAAGCAATCATTCTGATAATTTTGTCATAATCAGAGAAATAGTGATAATACTAGGTATAATCCTTCTTGGAACAAATTAGAGACAAAATTATACTTTTTCGTTTCTCTTCATTGACTCGATTCCATACAAATGGTTTCCACTGTTCTTCGTTCCTTATCCATGATAAAACAGTAGAAGAATCAGACCAATGACGAATAGTAATGTTAGGATCGAAACTTTTGAGGATAGTTTCGGCTAATCTAGCACCAATTGTAGCAGCTAAGAGTTCTAGTCGAGGAATACTCAACTTTTTCAAAGGCGCCACTCTGGATTTTGCTTGAATCAACTGAACATTTGTTCTGGTTTAGTCTTCTGAACGCAAAAATATTGCTGTGGCATACGCTTCTGCACTGGAATTACAGAATACGTGCAAAGACCAGTTAAACGTATCAGAAGAGACAAGGAACCATCTTGGAATTCTCAAGTAGCTCAATAGAGTAAGTTCTTCAGTCCAGCGAAGAAAGACATCACGAGTATCTCCATTCACGTCTGCATCCTAAGCCGTTTTCAAAGCCCATGCCTTCTGCAACAATAACTTAGGACATAATGTAACAGGGCTTGAAAATCCAATGGGATCGAAAAGTTTATGTGCCACTGAAAGGATAATACGTTTCGTAACCTTTTCAAAGTTTATTGTTCCAAGCCAATCGTGACAAAGTTCCAAAGTGTCGAAATTTTTATTTCACATCAAACCAAGAACCGATGAGAATGAAGTAACTTGTGACGAATCATCCAAAAGTGAAAATTCCCATCCACGCAAGTCGAATTGTCTTTCTTTCATCACCCTGTTGGACTCATCAATAAACCTGTGTAGATCTTCTGAACTGTCCACACTAGTTACACAGTTGTCGACATAAAAACTCTTTCGTAATCTGGTAATGACTGATTTCGAATAGGACGTTTCACCTTCAAGGGCATTTTGGAGATGTAGATCTATGACTGCTGCCAGAAGAAATGGGCTACAATTCACTCCAAAAACGACTCTATTGTGTCTGTATACAATCATTTCTCCGTTCTTGTTATGCCATAGAAACCTGAGTGAATCTCGATCTCCTGAATGGAGTCCAATTTGTAAAAATGCTCTTCTGATGTCTGATATGACTCCTATTTTGGATAATCGGAACCCAATAAGAAGAGAGGGGATCAGTTCAATTAAGTTTATTCCTTTTTCCAAACATTGATTAAGAGATGGAGAATTCTTTTCTTTTGCAGAGGCATCAAATACTGGACGTACTTTCGTAGTGACACTGGAGAGTTTTATAACTGGATGGTGAGGAAAATAGTGACCTACAGTTTTACAGTAATCGATTTTTGAGAATGGAACCTCTTCAATTATCCCTTCTTGTAACCATTCATGAAAAACATTCTGATAGTCGTCGAAGAACCCATCTCTATGTAGTTTTCTGACGACAGCATTGTGTCTTCTGTAGGCCATATCAAAATTGGATGGAAGAGGAGGATGTCCTTCCACCCATGGCATACAAACTTCGTACCGGCCATCTTCACTCCGGTTGACTCTCTCTAGAAAATGGTTCATGAGGGCTTTATCATTTTCTTCAGAAGTTTTCATATCAGATGGATCTGAAATACCCAGAATATCTAATTTCCATAGGTTTGATATCGAAATATCTCTGGATAACATTGAGCTAACTATAGTGGATGAATAATCATTAACAACAGGGGTAGATGACGAAATCTTTCCCATCAGGGTCCATCCTAGTAAAGTTTGCATAGCTACCAAACCACAACTCAGTTCATGTTTTTTCCCAGTGAACAATTTTCCAGCAATATCTGCCCCAATGAGGATGTCTATGGGACCATTTTTCGTGTCTGTGAGTTTGATACCAAAATTGCAAAGTTCTCGTGTCCAAACCCCATCTTTGACTGAAGTAATGTTATGACAAATTATTAGTTGGTCCAAAGCTTCAAAGTTACAGGCAAAATCATTCTGTAAATCACTTAAACGGATTCAATAACATGAGTGAGTGATTGTTTCGGTTATAGATCCACCAAACAATGCATGAATTACTTGTTCTTGTCGAATTGGGGCATATTTCATCTCTTCCGCTGCACTTTTTGTGATATATGATTTTTGGGAACCTGTATCGATAAGAGCTTTCACTTCTCTTTATTGTTTCCACCTTTTAGCTGAACAGATATTGTTTGTAAAAATACTTCGTTGTGGATCATATTTGATAAGGATTTCTCAATATTTGCTTGTTTAGAAGGACTATTATGAGAATCTTCTTTCTTGGAACACATTACACTAACGTGATGACCCTGACAATAAGAGCATTTCACTTTCATTCGGCATCTCCTGGAAATGTGTCCGAATCTCAAACAGGAATGAAAACAACCTTTTCCTATCAACATTTTCTCCTTCTGAGATAACTGCATCGTTGAAGCTCTTGAGCACTCTTCACTGGAATGTTGATCACCACAAAAAACAAATTTTTCGCGTGTTCTGTTGATCAAATCAGACGGAGTAGCCAAAACAGAACGTTTCTGTGATACATCGGTAGTATTTTTCGATTTATTACCTGTATCGAAACCAGACACGGCCAGAGATATCCGCTCTTCCTTTTCAACCTCCTTTTTGATAAACTTCATGAGTTACTCAAACGTTCTTTCATTGTGACGCCTTCATCGTACAACGAACTCCTTTGCTATACTCTAAAGGTGTCTTCATCGAGGCAGGACTCCACCAAGGGATACAGCACATGTGACGGAGGTAACACCCAGAGTTTCAAGGGATCGTAGCTGGGTTTCGATTTCGTCATAGAAGAATCTCAATCGATTAGTTTTATTGATATTGGATAAAACTAGCTTCAACAATTCACCAACATACACTTCTACTAGTAGATCGTCCCGTCCAAAACGAGTTTTCAAACTTTCTAGGGCTTTCGAGTAATTCTCATCATTCGGAGGGTAGCTTTCAACAAGTTGTCTAGCTCGTGAATTAGGTATAGTACTTTGTATGAGATACTGGAACTTGTCTTCGTTTCTCATTGCTGAATCTTCGTGTCAGAACTCGATCTAAATCGTTGAGCGCCTCCTGATTTTGATCTAACAAACGAAGAGTTCCTTGGATTTTGATCAAATCGACATCTGGTAGCGAAATCGTCCCGATGATATCATTATATATCCTGGAGAATGCTGATCGTTGGATATCAATTGCTCTCTTCACTTTCTCCATTTCCCGGTGTCCTGTCACGATCGCCAATAAATGTTGCGTTTCAATCACCTACCCGATGAATGGAAACGTTCAAAAAGGAACTGGGATTACTCGGGGAGAAAGAATAAGGCAAATAGGTCCAATTCAAACTTGTATAACAGCAAAACTTTACAATATATATCGTAATATCACAAATTGTCACTTGACTTCTGTCATAATATTATATTCAACAAAAACAAAAAACCTTATCATTCAACTCATATAGAACAAAACTGAATCAGGAAAATACAATTAGTAGATTCCATATACAGGATGAATACAGTGAAATCTAACACACCGCAATCGATATCATTATAACTCTGACAAAACCCCTTGACTAACGTCATATAGAAACAACCTCACATTCCATTGAAGACTCCCACAGGGTAGATACCCCGCTGAAGCCCTGCGTGATAGACATCATTATAACCACACACTCTGTATAACCTCACATTCCATCTACACTCCCGCCTAATTTGAGACTGTACCTCGTTGTACCTGGTGTGTAGAATGTGAGTATACAGATGACTAGTTCACAGACTTCAGATTGTCCAGGCCATAGTTAGGGAAGAACCATACACAGATTACTAGTTTACTAGTTTACAGACTTCAGATTGTGTAGATCATAGTTAGGGGAAGAACCATAGACAGATGGCTAATTCATAGACTTCAGAATGTCAAAAAACCATAGACTACCTACCCCCATCGATATGACCGCGCATGCGTGATTGTGGATGACCTTGAAGTGGACCGTTTTCGGTAATATGAACCTTAGATTTCCTTATGGAGATTCACATGCAATATAAGTGATACTAGTGAAATTGGTTATATTTTGGAAGTAGATCTTCATTATCCTGAAAGTTTGTTCAATTATCATAAAGATTTATCTCTTTGTCCTCAACATTTAGTTCCACTCGTAGCTATTTCAGAAATTCCAAAATTGTTAACTACCCTATATGATGAAGAAAAGTATGTGATTCATTTGTAATGAAGCATCCTTCATTACTTACAAATGAATTTGAATATCTCAGTAGAATCGAATTACATAGGCAAAGTTAAGAGATCAAACTTCGTGCACATCTATGTATAAAAACTGGTGAACAGAATTCGCCAGCCGGTCACCTGTTCAAGTTACGCAACACGCCGCAATCTGTATAAAAGCCAGCCCATTTCATAGCGAAAGGGGAATGACTTGCCAGACCAGCACCGAGATTGACCTGCCGTAATCTAAGCAACCCGAAGCCGTCGCTATTGTGCAAATCCGAGAAATAGAGAGTGAGTATTAATTTCCGTTTAAAATCCATTCAAGTCATTGAATTAACATTCCAGGATATAAGTCCGATTTCGAATTCGAACTTTGTTTATAAATTCAATAGTCTACAGAACAATCCTGATAGCTTGGACGAATACGATTCAGCTTCTGCTAATTGTTTTTCTAGAGACTAAGGTAGGATATTGTCCGAGACCGATTTGTAGAATTGTGAATAAACACACAGCCGAAACCGCTGAGAAAATCAATCCTTATAGCTTGGACGAATACGATCCAGCTTCTGCAAATTGTTTTTCTAGAGAATTAACATTCCAGTATATAAGTCCGGTTTCAAATTCGAACTTTGTTTATAAATTCAATAGTCTACAAAACAATCCTGATAGCTTGGACGAATACGATTCAGCTTCTGCGAATTGTTTTTCTAGAGACTAAGTTGGGATATTGTCCGAGACCGATTTGTAGAATTGTTAATAAAGTCACAGCCGAAACCGCTGGAAAAATCAATCCTTATAGCCTGCTCGAATACGATCCAGCTTCTGCGAATTGATTTCAGGGGCTACGTGGTGATTCTCTCCAAGACCTACTTGTGAAATTATCAAGTCAGTCATAGCCGAAGATAGCTGACAAATCAACCTAGTCCGTTATACCCCGTTCCGTAAGGAATTACGTCTGAAATGCAGGTCAGAGCGAATACACGACCCACGCTCCGTCGAAGTTAAAAGTGTACTAAATATTTAGATTGTCGCGATTAATTTCATTTCTAGACCTAGGGACAAAAACTTGTCTACCATCTCACGCAGATGGTGGAGACTCCCGACGATAGGAAAACATCTAATTAGCTCGTTAATTTATACACGGAAAACGAACATATTAAACGACCTGTTCCTAGCAACATTTTGTAAATAGATTGTACATAGCTGGTGTAAATGTAAATAGAGATAATTAATAAACTTAGTTAAGCAAGAAATATCTGTTTTATTTGGCAATCCACACGAAAGAGAAACAGCAATTCTAAAACCTATATAAAAAGGGAACATGGACCCTCAAGAAACCCGAGCAGGTCAGTTATTGTCATAAGAGGACAGTAAGTGACAACCTCCCCACTTGTAATTAACCATTCAAGCGGAAGGAGGTTACAAAATGGCGCCCGAGATTTAAAGTAACGGAAACCAGATAGAAATTGCTCTCTTTGATTGCCAAATAAAATGTCATTAGTAGAGGAAGATATTACAGGGGTCGGTAGCAAAGTATCGTGGGTATATAGCAAACGAAAAGACGAATTGGGAGTGGAACTTGACAAGTTGGGATTAGAAACAAAAGGTACTGTGGACGAATTGAGAAAACGATTAATCGAATTCTTACGAAGTGAAATACCTGGGGGAAAATCCAAAATGGAGAAGAATTATGACAGAGGTACTCATGGATCAGGTCCGTAAATGGGGTGTACACTTCGAAGGGAAAAGGGACAGCCTGGAATTCTTAGAACGATTTTCCGAGCTCAGGATAGCATATGGAATTGAAGAAGAAGATTGTCTGCAGGTATTGCCCGAATTATTGAAAGGCCAAGCCTCATTGTGGTATAGAAACAATAACATACAGTGGCAAACATGGTCGGATTTTATAACAGATTTTGAGTTATATTTCCTTCCAAATAACTATCGACAGGATATCCTAGATTCAATCGTGAAAAGGGTGCAGGGCCCTCAGGGAGACACAAAGGAATTTATAATTGCTTTGCAGACTCTGTGCAGAAGGAGTCAAGTTATAAACAAACAAGAGGAATTGAACAGAATTTATAGAAACCTGCGGCCAGAAATCCGACGGTACGTAAGGCCTAGGGATTTCTCTTCTCTGTCGGACCTAATCCAACTCTGCGAAGAGTATGGAAATTTACAGAAGGAGTTAGGGGATGATCGGAGAAAATGTAGTATAGAATCAAAAGAGACTGTAAACTACATACAAGCGAATAGAGCATTGCCACGGAATATAGATCAGCAAGAAGTATGTTGGAGATGCGGTGAAAAGGGACACCGGCGTTCCGAGTGTAGGGGCACTTTTAAACGATTCTGCTCGCGATGTGGCAAACAGGGTATTCTGACTCGAGAATGCCAATGCAGGAATACAAAACCGGGAAACGAGCGGACGTCCAGCGGACAATCAGGAGCCGCTGGGACGTCATAGAACACATACCTGTAATAAAGGATGTATCCTCCACAACCGAGGGCACAGTGGACCCGAGGATACATTTTAAAGTTGCAATAGGGAGGCAAGTGTTCTCAGCACTAGTGGACACAGGATCAGTTAGGTCCTATATTAATGAGGAGGTGGCCGATCATTGTTCAAGATGGAATGTTCCACAACAAGAGGTCAGACAAAGGGCGTGTTTAGCGAATGGGGCCACAGTACCAATTAACCGAGGGTTTTATATCAAATGTACTGTGGATAACCAAGACAAGGAAGGACATTTTCTGGTCTTACCGGGATTGATGTCCCAGATTATTTTAGGGATGGATTTATTATATAAATGGCAGATAACCATTGACCTGCGAGAGCCCGATATGCCCAGGAACGCGGTTGAGACCCAAACGGAAATAATAGGTAGTATCTCTAAATTGGAGACTAGTCAGGAAGAGAGACTGAAAGCATTCCTGAAACACGAGCTGGGGAAATTTATAGGCGTGAAAGGATGTACGCCGCTGGTTAAACACCCAATCAAGCTGAAGGATTTCACCCCTATAAAACAGCGGTATAGACCACAGAATCCCGTAATGCAGGAAATTATGGACAAGGAAGTAAATGAAATGTTGGAAGAGGGAGTAATTGAGCCATCGAACAGTCCATGGAGTTCATCAATAGTGCTCGTCAAAAAGAAAGAGGGTAAGCATCGGTTCTGTATAGACTTCAGGAAAGTTAACGCCCAGTCAGAAAAGGACGCATATCCGTTACCGTATATTACTGACACGCTTGAAAAGCTGAAAGAAGCAAAGTATGTGTCTACCCTGGATTTAAAACATAGCTATTGGCAGATTCCGCTTACTCCCGAAAGTAAACCTGTCACTGCCTTCACTGTCCCCGGCCGAGGACTATATCAATTTACAGTGATGCCTTTCGGATTACATTCAGCACCAGCCACATTCCAACGCCTATTCGATAGAGTAATAGGACCGGACATGGAGCCAAATGCGTACCCATATATCGACGATATAATTGTGGTTAGCAAAACCTTTGAGGAACATTTGGCCCATTTGAAGGAAGTGCTGAGAAGATTGAGGATGGCCAATCTGCAAATTAACGCAGAAAAATGCCACTTTTGTAAGCCGGAACTACGGTATCTAGGGCATGTAGTGGGAAAAGAAGGGATAAAAACAGACCCAGAGAAAGTGGAAGCTATCGTGAAAATGAATCCTCCAACGAACGTACGTAGCTTGAGGAGATTTTTGGGAGTCGCATCTTGGTACCGCAGGTTCATTCCTGAATTTTCAAAGATGGTGGGGCCTGTAACGAAACTATTGAAGAAACAAATGAAGTTTCAATGGCTTCCCGAGCAACAGGTAGCTTTCGAGAAAATCAAGGAAAAACTTACGCAGGGTCCGGTTCTAACGTGTCCTGATTTCTCCAAACCATTTACGCTGCAAACAGACGCTTCAGATAACAAGCTTAGGGTGGTCCTCACTCAAAAATTAGGTTCACAGGAACAAATAATAGCCTTTACTAGCCGAACGCTAAGTTCCTCAGAAAAGAACTATTCCGTGACGGAAAAAGAGTGTCTGGCCATTATCTTTGGAATTCGAAAGATGAAAATGTACTTAGAAGGTTACAAATTTACCGTTATCACTGACCACAGGGCTTTAAAGTGGTTACGCGATTTGAAAAACCCATCCCAGAGGCTGGCCAGATGGGTCATAGAACTGCAGCAATATGACTTCGAGATTGTGTATCGGAAGGGTGTATTAAACAGAGTAGCAGATACTCTGTCCCGAGCCCCATTGCCGGATCACGAAGAAGAAGAAGAGATTGCCCTTATCGAGCCTGTTATACCGGATCCCTGGTGGGAAAAGAAAGTTAAAGCGGTCAACGAAAAACCCGAACTACTTCCGGATTATCGAGTGGAAAACGGTAATCTATACAGACACTTTCACGAGGCCAATGATTACACGGAAGGAGCCTCCCCCTAACCATGGAAGTTATGTGTTCCAAAGAATGCCCGAACACGGGTTCTGTACGAATGTCATGATGAGAACACGGCAGGACACCTAGGGATTAATAAAACAATCGCAAGAGTGGCTCAGAGATACTACTGGCCTGGTATGTTCAGGGAGATATCCCGCTATGTGAGGAAATGCGAGCACTGCTTGAAATACAAAGCTTCGCAACAGGCACTTCCGGGATTCATGCAGCAAAGCAAAATATCCAAACCATGGGAAATGGTGAGTATGGATCTAGTAGGACCCCTACCTCGATCGAACAAATCCAACAATTATTTAGTAGTGCTGCAGGATCGGCTGACCAAGTGGACAGAATGTCAAGCAATTCAGACGGCGAACACGGAAACTGTCATGAGGGTGTTGAAAGATAGGGTGCTTATGAGATTCCGATGTCCCAGAGTGTTAATTAGTGACAATGGGGCCCAGGTTGTCGCTAATAAATTTCGGAAATTTTTAGAAGAGTTTGGAATCAAACATAAACTCACCCCTCCCTATACCCCACAGGCCAATCCAGTAGAAAGAGTTAATAGAGTTGTAAAAACGATGATTGCGCAATATTGTGAGGACGAACACCGTACATGGGACGCATATTTGCCGGAATTAATATTTGCCATCAATACGGCCCGACATGACTCAACTGGATTTACCCCCGCATATTTAAACTACGGGCGAGAAGTGGACCACCCGGAGACTTTGTTCCGGGAAGTTCAGGGACCGGGTTGCGACGATGATGATGGAAACCCCGATCCTACTAGACATGAGGAACAGTTAGGAAAATTGAGAGACGCCTTCAACTTCGTCAAATTACAGTTGAATAAAGCCTTCACTATCCAGAGTCGACACTATAATCTGAGACGGCGCGATTGGACACCTAAAGAAGGGGAGGAGGTCATGTGCAAAGAACACCCGCTATCCTCGGCAGCTCAAGGTTTCGCCGCTAAACTGGCCCCGAAGTTCGCAGGCCCGTTTAAAGTGAAGAAAATCATTTCACCGGTAGTGGTCGAGCTGGAAAATGGAACTAGTCGTAAACCCGTTCGAGTCCATGTAAAGGACTTGAAAAAAATTAACTGTTAACTAATGTAATTTTCTTTCCCCAGGAGCAAATATGACTTCAGTTCCGGAAATTAGAACTCCTGGGAAAGACGCCGAGGCTGCCATCCGACTGGGAAAGAGGCTGCACGATCTATTTGGTTCCAGTCCGGAGTCAAGTCCAGAACTCCCGCTGTACTATTCGCCGATCCCCAATATGACACCGCCTACTCCCGATCTACCCCAGCAGCAACCGTCCCTACCAAAGAAACTATCAACCCCTTGTGTAAATAACCCCCTGGAATATAGTGACAGAGACACCGTAAGTGGTATAAATAGATTAAGTGTAGATAGTAAGGAACCATATTTTAAGAAACGTTTACGTAAAATGCATAACTATAGGGTGTATGATCCAACCGGCCGGCTTATGGCGCGCGTCAAAATACCGTGGGACTTTGAGGTCAAGCCGACGTACGAAACGTATCGGGAGAAAATCTTCTAAGAAATAAAGGAGGGTGTGTAATGAAGCACCCTTCATAACTTACAAATAAATTTGAATATCTCAGTAGAATCGAATTACATAGGCAAAGTTAAGAGATCAAACTTCGTGCACATCTATGTATAAAAACTGGTGAACAGAATTCGCCAGCCGGTCACCTGTTCACGTTACGTCACACGCCGCGATCTGTATAAAAGCCAGCCCATTTCATAGCGAAAGGGGACTGACTTGCCAGACCAGCACCGAGATTGACCTGCCGTAATCTAAACAACACGAAGCCGTTGCTATTGTGCAAATCCGAGAAATAGAGAGTGAGTAATAATTGCCGTTTAAAATCCATTCAAGTCATTGAATTAACATTCCAGGATATAAGTCCTATTTCAAATTCGAACTTTTTTTATGAATTCAATAGTCTACAAAACAATCCTTCTAGCTTGGACGAATACGATTCAGCTTCTGCGAATTGTTTTTCTAGAGACTAAGTTAGGATATTGTCCGAGACCGATTTGTAGAATTGTGAATAAACACACAGCCGAAACCGCTGAGAAAATCAATCCTTATAGCTTGGACGAATACGATCCAGCTTCTGCAAATTGTTTTTCTAGAGAATTAACATTCCAGTATATAAGTCCGATTTCAAATTCGAACTTTGTTTATAAATTCAATAGTCTACAAAACAATCCTTATAGCTTCGACGAATACGATTCAGCTTCTGCGAATTGTTTTTCTAGAGACTAAGTTAGGATATTGTCCGAGACCGATTTGTAGAATTGTTAATAAAGTCACAGCCGAAACCGCTGGAAAAATCAATCCTTATAGCCTGGACGAATACGATCCAGCTTCTGCGAATTGATTTCAGGGGCTACGTGGTGATTCTCTCCGAGACCGACTTGTGAAATTATTAAGTCAGTCATAGCCGAAGATAGCTGACAAATCAACCTAGTCCGTTATACCCCGTTCCGTAAGGAATTACGTCTGAAATGCAGGTCAGAGCGAATACACGACCCACGCTCCGTCGAAGTTAAAAGTGTACTAAATATTTAGATTGTCGCGATTAATTTCATTTCTAGACCTAGGGACAAAAACTTGTCTACCATCTCACGCAGATGGTGGAGACTCCCGACGATAGGAAAACATCTAATTAGCTCGTTAATTTATACACGGAAAACGAACATATTAAACGACCTGTTCCTAGCAACATTTTGTAAATAGATTGTACATAGCTGGTGTAAATGTAAATAGAGATAATTAATAAACTTAGTTAAGCAAGAAATATCTGTTTTATTTGGCAATCCACACGAAAGAGAAACAGCAATTTCAAAACCCATATAAAAAGGGAACCTGGATCCTCAAGAAACCCGAGCAGGTCAGTTACTGTCATAAGAGGACAGTAAGTGACAACCTCCCCACTTGTAATTAACCATTCAAGCGGAAGGAGGTTACACATTATGAAGATTTACAACAAGTTTTCAAATTGGGATTGAAACTGCAGAAAGTTCATCGTTGTTTGGAATTTGAACAATCACAATGGTTGAAGAAATATATAGATCTCAATACAAATTTGAGGAAACAAAGTTCGAATGATTTTGAAAAGAATTTTTATAAATTAATGAATAATGCTCTTTTTGGAAATACTATAGGAAATATAAAGATGTGAAATTGGTAACTAAATGGAAAGGAAGGTATGGGGCAAATTATTACATTTCCCAACCAAATTGTGATAACGTTAGAATTTTTGGTGAAAACATGATACTAATTGAAATGAAAAGATTAAAAGTGTATTTTAATAAACCCATATACGCAGGTATGATAATTTTGGATATTTCAAAAACTATTTTATATGATTTTTATTATTACATCAAAGAAAAATTTCAAAACAATGTTAAATTATTGTACACGGATACTGATAGTTTAATATATCAATTTTATGTTGATGATATTCACAAATGTTATCAAGAATTATATCCATATGTTTGATACATCAGACTATTAACCTAACAATGTTTATAATATTCCTCTTTGTAATAAAAAGGTAATAGGATTGATGAAGGATGAGAACAATGGTATTATCATGACTGAATTTATTGGATTGCGTTCCAAACTGTATTGTTTCAAACGAAATTCTGATGAAAATGAAAAACTTAAGAAAATTGCAAATTTAGTCGAAAATATATAGTCAAAATTTTATTGAATGATTTGATTCAAATTCTGGAATTACAAAAATAGCAAAAGGTATAACATCAGCATCATTACGACAAATAACTTTCGAAGATTATTATAACTGTTTAATATATAAAACAAATGTTAATGTTACACAAAACATGATTTTTTCAAAAAAACATGAGGTATTTACAGTCAATCAGAGTAAAGCCGTGTTAAATCCCTTTGATCATAAAAGAATTGTGAATTATGTATACACCAATACTATTCCTTGAGGATTTAATGATTAATAATTCATTGAAACATCTTTTGTCTTGGTTATCTCTCTCACTGTAATAACAATAGCAACTATATAGAATGTGAGATTTTTTCAATTTTTTTTTTGCATAAAATTATTGTTGTTATATGTTTTATTTTATTGCAAAATAGTTCAGTGATCACTCAACCTAGATTCATTGAAATTGAAGAATTCTTTGAAAAAGAGAAAAGGTATATACAAATATACAATACAGATCAATTATATGAACTACGTTATGAGTTTGTTGGTGATGTAGCAGAACATTCATTTTTGTATCAGGCCCAGCCATTTTTGGATGAGGATTGGATGATAATGAAGAAAAGATATAAACAGGCTGAAGAAACTGACATTATTGGAAAAGATTATTATCGATGGGTAAAATCTAATAACAATTATAATAAGAATATTTGGGACTATTACAATTCTAGAAACAAGAGGAAGAATGAAAGTTAACATTCATCAATCAAAATAGTCGAAAAATTTGTATAAAGTAATAATCAATCAGTTTGTGGGGATGTCGTCGTCTCAATTATACAACAGTTTTGTTCGCATTGTGCTAACCAGCGTTTACGATGCAAAAAAATTCGTAAGCGCATGTTGTCCGAGTTTGATGGAATACGTTGAAAAATTACAATTACCATCTAAAAATTGGATAACCGGTGGGGAATTTATAACGTTCATTATTGGAACCTCAACCAGTTGTGAACATGTGGATACTTTATATTTCGGAGGAGATTTTGATCCAACCGAAGAAGAGTGGAAGATAATTGATATGAATTTTGGAAACGAATTCATATATAAACACAGAAGATTGAATTTCTCATTACATCAAATTTCAGGTATTGTTCCGAAACCAAGATCGTATCTAATAGATTGTTTCAGAGTGCTACAACGTTCTTAAGTTGTTTTTTATCGGATCGCACTTCTACCATACAGGTGTGAAATACTAGATCTGCGTAGCATCCGGGAAGATACTCACAATTCTTCTGACGTTAAGGTGTTCCAAATGCTTTGTTGGTAAAGGGTGAAGACATCTATAAAATAAGCTCAACACCATCACCACCAACATTACGAATTTTGTGTTTCAACGTTCTCTTTCAAAATTTCGATAATATCAAAGGAATATGCCAGTACCAATAAAACTAAAGTGTCCCACATGCAAAGGTGAATCAGACTTGGATGATGTTCCATGTATTGCATGCGATTTCAAAAGAATGAGCGGTTCCAAACACATTCACTCTTCATACTTTGACTATAAAGAAAAAAACTGTGTATTATGATAGTGCGTGTGTGTGTGCGCTTTTGTGCTATGACATCAATTTGACATTTGTAAACCCTATTAACGTAAGCGTAGATAATATTGGTATGTAAATGTAAAATCAGACTATTATTATTATTATTAGTTATTAACTAACTTTTTTCTTATGTTTCAATCAATTTTACTAAATATAGTGAGAGGTATCCACATATTCCATTCATTCTCTTAATACTTTCGTAGAAATGAAGTTGTTTTTACTGTACAACATCTTACTCTTCACATTGCACTCCCATATTGGATGTGATAATGCTAATAACACAACTGGTTATCATCATACAACAATTGATTATTATAAAGATCTGTATAACTTAAAAAATGAAGAATATCATACACTTTACAATACAAGTCTCAAAGTGTATCAAGGATGTAACGATAGACTTGATGAATGTAATGATTTAAAAGTTGAAGAAATACAAATGTCCGATATGTGTTTAAATAACTTGAATAAAAAAGAAGAAAACATTGAACGTTTAAACTATAATTCTTCTAATAGAGATTCATTGATAAGAGATAACATCTTATTAACGTCTACATTTCAACAGGAACATAAAACTTTGAGGAGAAGAATCAGCGAACTAACTGAACGCATTATTATAGCCTACACTTTGATTAATGAATATAAAAATAATGTTACATTGTTAATGACAACACTAGATTCACTGAATGTAAATATAAGTATTATAAATATGGACTTTACAAATTGTAAATTTAAATTTGAATCTCTCCAAGGAGATTGTTACGTGAACAACATATGAAAAACGATGTCATTCAAAATATCAGTAATTGCATTGACTGGGAAAATGTTAGTTACATTAAGTACATGTCGTATGAAATTAAGGAGAACAAAGATGTGAAATGTGTAGCCTGATTCTTATGAATAATAAAATAATTATGATATCGTACACATATGTTCTATTTACATTCTTCGATTCAGAATAATCTCACTTTCTATAGAAAGTTCAGAAAAGGTCAACAACTGATATGATTATCACATACTCAAATTATTAATACAAAATAATTTTAACATCTCATATTTGTTTTGATCTGCGTGTGTGACGTCAGCAGATATGAGGAAATAACAAGTCTCGACAAAATAAAAATTACTATTTTCAAACTAATTGTGTAAATACAGATATTATTATCATTTGAATGATTTTATTAATAACTTCCATGCAATATCCTGATTATAGCATCTCATATCATATTTGTTTGATCTTTGTGACCTCAGCAGAAATAATCATAAGAATATCATATTTGTTTCACCTTCGTGAACCTTCCCATTGACGTCTGTCATAAACAGGCTGAAGAACGAGCCATCCGAACAGCCAGCCAAAAACCGAAACTATGGCTACGATACGTAGACGATACGTTTGTCATCTGGACTCACGGAGAAGCCGCACTGACAGAATTTCTGAGCCACATAAACAGAATTCACGGAAAAATCAAGTTCACAATGGAGATCGAGGAGGACAACCAACTACCCTTCCTAGATGTTCTTGAGAGCAAGAGAAACGGCAAAATAGGACACACCATATACAGGAAACGTACACACACGAATTGTTACCTGAACGCCCAGTCACATCACCATCCATCACAACTTCAAGCAGTAATAAAAAGACTCATAACCAGATCAGACCGACTAACCGACAATGACCACAAAAAACAAAGAAATGCAGACAATACAAACCACGCTACAACAAAATGGATTTTCAGAAGACAATATCAGACGAGCACTAAGGCCCCGACGCCAGGTAGATCGAACCACAGAAGAAGAGAAAGAAAAACCTGTCGCCAAACCCCATCTCCTATACGTCGAAGGTACTACAGAGAAGATTAGCAGAATCCTCAAAAAACACAACATTGAGACAAGTTTCAACACGACAAGAAAGATTGGTCGCATACTGCCCAATGCTAAATCCGAAATAAATCTGGAAACACAAGGGGTCTACGAAATACCATGCAAGGATTCCGGAGGAAACTACATAGGACAAACTAACAGAAGAATCAACATTCGACGTGAAGAACACCGCAATGCAGTCGCAAAGCAAGAAACAACTTCATCACTTGCCGAACATGTGAGAAAAACCTCACATGAAATCGATTTTGACAACATCCGAGTCCTAGCCAGCCTGGAGCACAAAAGAAAACGCATCATAAGAGAAGCTATCGAAATCGAGAAGCGACCTTCAAATCTTAATACGAGAGATGATACACAGAGACTCCCAACTGCTTGGAAACCAGCCCTTCAACCACCCAGGAGAACCGTCAACCAGACTAACTAAACGGACAGGCAAACTCGTTTGAACGCAACAAACCGTGAAAATTGGTCGAACGCAACAGACCAACAAACTCAATCAGACGTATCAAACCGGCAAAATCATCCAGATGTAACAAGGGTACATGAAACACCAACAGGATCAACAGAGATCAGTTTCAAGTTAACTCGAAGCAGAGCAGCAGCCCTGAAGATGGCACATGAGACTGTGCCGAAACGTCGTCATATCAACGGTTTCTATCGGAACCAATCTACGACAACGCGGAGTATATCCCGACAACCCAACACAGCATATAACGCCCGCGGAAACCTGAAGCAGAACATATATATATATATATATATATATATATATATATATATATATATATATATATATATATATATATATATATATATATATATATATATATATATATAATATATATATATATATATATATATATATATATATATATATATATATATATATATATATATATATATATATATATATATATATTCGAAAGGTAGTAACGACCGTCACTAGTTGAAATTTAGAAAGGTTTGTTAACGGAAATTTCGGTCTGTAGTTGGGCAATCAAAAGAAAACTATTTTTTCTCTACCAGTATTTCGCAATAATTTATTGCTTCTTCAGGGTAAGAAGCTTAGGTTAATATTATAGTCATTTCTACAAAAACAATTTAGATTTTTCTTCTCCTTATTATAATCATTTGACTGAAGATTCTAGTTTACAATTATGTCACCAAGTAGAATTTAAAATAAAGACGAATTACAATGAGATGAGAATGGATACATTTTAAAATTTGACATTTAACCAGTCAGGTTATAACCTTATTGCGAAACATTGGTAGAGAAAAAATAGTTTTCTATTGATTGCCCAACTACAGACCGAAATTCCCGTTAACAAATCTTTCTTGTCGCCTCCGGTACATGGAAGAGGCGACCTCGCCTCCGGGTCTTCTGATTGAGTTACATTGAAATAAAATTTATATATGGGGTGTTAAAATGATAACCAATTCGGATTCCTTGAGAGGGGAAATGATTTCCAAATTTTTAAAGGGGGTCATATATGAGGAGCACAGAGTGTATCATGTGGCCTCCGAAAATTGTATATGTGCGTACACCTTGTGGTCGTTGCTGCCTCCGAAGGTGTTGCCACATCACCGGAGGTCATATAGACACATTCATACCTGCGTGCTGGGTCTTTAATATATTTACACACAGTTCACCTCATATTCTCCTCAACGACTGATGCGCTTTCGATTTCAGTAAAGTTAATTAATTCATATTGGTCGGTATCTATGTCGGTATGTGATTTTTTATACGACTTATGTACAGGAATTACTTTGAAAGCTTATAGGGAATTCACCCTCATTCAGATACAAGAAGGAAGTATGAGCTAAACTGTAATTATAATGTCTTTCAAAATAGTCAGGTATTCCATCAGGAATAAAGCTTGGGATGAGAAATCGTATTAATAATATCAGTATAAGAAATGTGAACTGAGGATAAATTATTGAGGGGAATCAAAGCGGGTAACTTTTATAGGGAGATCGTTCAATTCCTTTTTACAGTATATATTCTGAAAGGAAGAAGGGTTTTATGATGTACTGTCGAAATACATACAACTCATATAGGCTTTGTTAGTTTTTACATAATTCCAAAATTCTCTTGATGCATTTATAAAATTATTTTCAGATTCGTGGATACATATTTTTTTATCGTTCATCAAATAGGTCTACACCGTTTTCCTTAACGCAAAAGACAAATTATAGTCTTCTATATATATTCTTTTGAATTGCTTATTAGCCTCCATTCCTCTCGAAAATTAGCTTTTGTATACTTAAGTAATTCGTTTGCGAAATGAAGATGGCACAATGAGCATTTTAGGGACCAAATGTGAATGACTCCATTGATTATATCATGAAACTGTGTCATCTACATTCATTTATTTCAAAATACTCCTATCTACTTAATAATAATACTGCTATACTGATAATTCGGGTATAAATGTTCTGAATAGGATCCGATTGCAGAATTAAGCGGAAAGTGAGTTACGGATAATATTACGTGAGACTTCTCAAGTTGGATTTTAACACTTTGTTGTTTCCTGAGACAGTTAGTTCTTTAGATATTGATGATTTTTATAACTGCGATAGGCACATCACCTCCACGTTGTTTAGTTCACTAGTTCTAGTGACACTGTGATACTGTTATGATCTTTACGGTATACAGTTGTACATATCATCAAAAAGTTCAAGTGTAGAAAATTATTTTTTTCAAACTCGTCTCACATAGTATTATTATAGGATAAGTGAAACTAATTAACTAATCATAGAAGTCAGTTGGGTAAGCCTAGGGCATTTTGATAGAAAAAAAGTTGATTATTTGATAAACTCACAACGCAAGGTTGCATTTTTGTTATTAGGAAAGTAGAAAATTCGTCTCAATCGTGGACGTCATTTCCTGAAGCTTATAAACTCACGTACAACTACTCCTTGAGAACAGCCCTATGGTACCAGTAGAGATTGAAGAATTTCTTCACTTTCGCCCATTTCAAAGGAACATGTATCTTCGGTATCAGTCAGCTTGATGAATGTGATATCGTTGATATCGAATCCCGTTTTTTACATAATTAGATTCAGGATCAACAGTCTCAAAGTTCTGGGTTTAGTCTTCTGAAAAAACCTCACCAGGTTAAGAGTTTCACAATTTGGCTGATCTCAATAATTGCAAGTTATGCATTATTGTAAAATTGAACTGAACAACATCAATACGAGTACCACAAGTCGATAAAGTTTGATCGAGCTTCATAAAATAGGATCAAAGTTATTTAGATTATCAACTTTCTTTGCATTCTCTTTTTATGTTATAAATGAAGAAGACTCTGTCTCCTGGTTCATAAACTGCACCCTCACATTCTTCAAATTTCGACTACCAACCCTGGAATTTAATTAGACACCGCACCAGCTTGTAGCCGTTGTTGAAGGTAATTCCTTCCTACAAATGAGTATAGGTCATTCAGGGTAACTTTGGAAATAGTTTTTGCAGGACAGCAACGAGTTCATGGTGGATTATAATGTAGATAAATGCGTCGATTTCAAAACTAAATGATTTTTTCCAAATCTGCGAGCTTCAATTTTTAAACAGTAACTTATTGCAAAATGTTTCCAATACTTGCTATTATCAAGGAACGGTGAGTCGTAAATAAGAAATCTAGATCCAAATCAAACATATTTATAATACACATTTTTTAAGATCACTTACGACTTTTCATTTGTTATTAACAAATTATGGTTTTTATTCATTAATTTTCTAAGAAACTGATAGTTATACAGGGTGTACCAGGTCTCAGTAGCAGAACTTCAACAGTTGATGGAAAATTTGATTTTGAGAAAAATAGTTCCTATCAACTTATATGCACAGAAGCTCAATCTTTGAGATACAGGGTGTTGAATTTTATAAAATATGTCTTAATTTTGTTTGTATCTCCGAAGATAATCTCTTGATTATCATTTCATTGAGATATCTTTATCTCAATGGAATTCAGTACCATGGATGTGTAGAAAGGTTACCACTTTTGCACATAATTTCAGACCATTAATATTTCCAGTGGCGTAGATATAGGTATTTAATAACAATAAATTGACTCGAAAAGTGTTATCATCCTGTATAGGTTACTTTTTAGTAACAAATTGCAGTATTTAACTCTAAACAAATAAGGTCTCTTGCTATTTCTTTGCACTTGACACCGTTTCACGACAAATTTGATTTTTGTGATTAATACCACCTCCATGAAAATCTGATGAAAAAAGGAAAAAGGTTTTCGTTGAAGTTAGAATATCTATTATACGACGTTGCGAATGAACCATGTACACGAGAAAATGGGAATCATTTCGATCAATTTCTTCAAAATTAACACAAAAAATTTAGAAAATGGTGTCGTGTTAACTCTTGTAGGTGAACTTACTATTAATTAAAGTACATTGTAGCTATCTGGCTTGAACATTTTTGGAAATAAAAATTTGTTATTCGGCCTTTCTTTGTAATATATCGCTGTACAGATTAGAAATGACAGCTTATTTTATTATTGTCACTCAACGACGCTCTTTAATTTCAGGTTCCTCTATTTCACCGATTTTCATGGTCGTGGTAGCTAATCACAAAAATTAAATTAGCCGTGAAATGGTGCCAGGTACAAAGGAATGTCAGAAGACCTTATTTGTCTTTACAAGGTGATAACACTTTTGGGGTCTATTTATTGTTATTGAATACCTATATCTAGGCCACTGGGAGCAATACCGGTCTTGAATTATGTGCAAATATGGTGACTTTTCTATGCATCCACGACACCAAATTTCATTCAGACATCTTAATTATCTTCGGAGATACTAGCAAAATTAGGAAATTTTCTATAAAATTCAACACCCTGTATCTCAAAAATTAAGCATCTGTGCATATATGTTTATTGGAACTTTTTTCTCAAAATCGAATTTTCTATCGACTGTTGAAGTTCTGCTACTAAAACCTGGGAGATCCTGTATATAAATTCTCATGAGATATGTCACATTAACACATACTTATTATTTTCGTCGTAAGTTTCTGCCTCATGACCATCATCAGAAGACATCTTATTTGTATGCTATTCTCCAAATATCTGTAGACTTCTCCGATAACTGTTATTCGAATTACCGTAAAATTGGAGGATTTGTTTTTTTTATGTTGAGATTGTACAAAAAATAACAATCATCTTCTGATGATGATCGTGAGACCCAAACGTACGAGAAGACTAGAATAATGAGTATATGTGTCAGTGTGACCTGTACCCGCGAATTTATTGTAAATCGTACCTGATATTGGCTGACACATGTTGGATATATCAAAGCATTAGTAGTCTTTCCATTATTGGGATATAATACATATTAAGGTATTAATCAACAATTGGAAAAGAACTACCAAATAACTAGCCTTTGAAGAGGTTTTTTGACTCAAAACCTCATGCAGTGCCTGGATACGGATACTACCTAACATTCCTATATGCGACTGTTCTAAAATTATTCATTTAAAGTGATTATTTTAACTGTTCAAAAAAAGGGCTTGAAAACAATTAAAATATCTTCATAGTGGAATGTCACATCAACATGCGGTCTTCAGCATTTGATATATTAACACGCTAAACAAAAATTAGTATACCTAAATCCGATAACCGAAAGCTGAAATATCTTAATTTTATTTTATTGTTCTGGTTTTGTGTCTCAATTGTTGATTTAAAACTTTGTTAGAGCAATTGTAGACTTAAATTAAAGGTGATACGTTATTCTAACTACGAAAAAAGTCTCATAAGATCCGTTGAATATCTTATATGTTCGCGTCACTTAAAAAAAGACCACATTATCACTGCCAGAAGAAAAATAGCGTATACTCGTATATACGAGAACGCATACGCGGTGCGAATGATAGAACCAAAATTGGAACGGCAGTGCTAGACTTTTTCCTAAGCTCCATCAATCAAAATCAAAATCGGTAAGTGCAGCTACATTTCTTTTGAGTCTGTCGTAGTGAGAGAGGTGATAATATGAACAGATGATAATAAGTCGCTATTCATTACTTGGACCTTATAATCTCTAAACACTTCATTTGTAACAGGTCTTTAATAACTAGCCCACAGTGGTACCTTTTTAAATTGTATGTGCACTTTGCATTCATATGCATCTCCCCGCCCGACCAAGTTTAGTCAGATACACGAGAGATGTAGTAACCCTTGCTCAAAAATCTTGAAAGAAGGGTTAAATTTGTTATCAGAACCGTACATTTTGGGAAAACGGGATTCACGCTTTTTCTATTGATTTCTGAGAAATATTTAAAAAAAATCGCATGTTCCGAAATGTACTGACGACAACTTCAACCCTCCTGTCAACAACATTGAGTAGGGGATAACTGCATGTGTCGAGCAATATTTTTAAGTGACGAAATTTCGGTCGAGGGGATTGCATATGAACGTAGAGTGGATAGTTCTGAGTTAAGTCATCTGCAAAGACCTCACTAGGCGAAGAGTTTCACAATTTGGCTGTTCTCAATAATTGCAAATTATGCGTTATTGTACAATTGCATTCCTGAACAACATTAATACTGGTATTATACGTTAATAAAGTTTGATCGAGCATTATAAAATAGAATCAAAGTTATTTATATGATCAAAATTTTTTTCCATTGTCTTTCAATGTTACAGAAGGAGAATACTATATCTCCTGGTACATTACCTACACCCTCACATTCTTCGAATTTCGACAACCAGCCCTGGAATTTTTTTTTTCTAATTTTCTGATTCCAATCAGGCACCAGCTTTTAGTTGTTTTTCAAGGTAATTCTTAACAATTTGCCTTCTGAGATCGTGTTCAATGTCCCTCCTACAAAATAGTATAGGTGTCATTCGGGGTAACTTTTAAAATAGTTTTTGCAGGACCGCAGCGAGATTATGGTGGATTATAATATAGAAAAATACGCTGATTATAAAACTCAATATTTTTTGCAAATATGCGAACTTCAGTGTTTGAATGGTGTTTTATTTGCGAAATGTTTCCTATTATTGTTATTATCTAGGAACGGTGAGTCTTAAATAAGGAATCTCGAATAGAATTAGAGGTATTTATATACACATCTTTCAAGATCACTTACTACCTTTAATTTCTTATTAACAAATTAATGTTTTAACTATCAATTTTTTTTCTAAGAAGCAAACAGTTAATGTTAGACGATAGTAGCTGAAACATGTTGATATATATCAAATTAATTGTACTTTTTTATTGTTTGGCTATTCTGCACATTAAGATATTAATTAACAATTGAAAAAAACATTAGTAGCAAATCACTAGCCTTTGAAGAGGTTTTTTGAATCAAAACCTCCTGCAGTACCTAGATAAGGATGATAACTATCAGTTCTATATCGTCCTGCACAAAAATTATGTATTTACTTAATTGCTTTGGGAGCAATCGTTGACTTAAATCAAAGGCAATGTGTTAATCTAACTACAAAAAAAGTCCTATAAAATACGTTGAATATTTTATGTTTGCATCACTTGAAAAAGACCAGATTATCGCCGCCAGAAGAAAAATATCCTACACTCGTATATACGGGAACGCATAACGCGGTGCGAGCGATAGATCCAACATTCGAACGGCAATGCTAGAGGGGGGATTGCATATGGACGCAGAGTGAACATATAATTTTTGTGAAAAACGTACCACTGTAAGCTCATGAAATGCACGTGGTAAATAGGGACTTGTCAAAATCTGTTCATATTATTATTCCCCTCCTTTCCTACTATAAACTCAAGAGAAATGTACCTGCCCATACCGTTCTTAATAAATGGCGTTTAGTAAAATAAACCTCCACTTCTGCCGCTAGAATTTTGAATATGTCGCTCACACCGCTCATGCGCTTCCATACGCTACTGTCAGTCAGGCGATGATAAACTGACCTTTTTGAAAGTGATGCAAACATATAAAATATCTAACGGATTTTGTAAAACTTTTATCGTAGTAAGGTTAACAACGTATTACCTTCAATTCGACTCAAGTTTTGCTCCACAAAATTTAAATAAACAATTGTGAGAACACCGAAGCAACACAGGAAAAATAGATATTTCAGCTTCCGAGTATAGCATTTGGGTCCATATTTAGTCATTGCAGGGGATTTTCAGTGAAAAAACCTTTCCAAAGACTGGTTTCTTTGAATTGTTAGTTACTAGCTTAATATGCAATATATCCGAAGAATAATAGAAATACAACTTCTGTGATGAAAACTCAATATTTTTCAGCTATTATGTGAAAATAGTTATAACTTTCTGAAAAAGAAATTGTTAATCAAAACATTAATTCGTTAATGACAAATTAACGGTTGAAGATAAAAGGTTGTAATTGATCTTAGAAGACCCGCTTTTTAAATACCTTCGAATCAAATCAGATTTTTCAATTTACAACTTAGCGTTAAATCCCTAAAAAAGATTATGAGGATAAAATGTCAGTATTTATCCAAGCGGAATTAAACGAAATACGTAAAGACGCAACTAACCTTTTTCATTTAAAAACAAAACAATTCCTACAAAATGGTGATATTTTATTTGACAGTGTTTTCGAAAAATATAAACTCATTAATAGCAGTCCTTGCTCTCCTAAACTACACGGACTTATTAAAAATCATAACGAAAATGCCCCTATACGACCTGTAGTGTCTCACATCAATAGTCCGAAAAGGGACCTTGCAATCAAATTAAATCAGAAATTCAAGAAATTCACTAATTTTGAACCTAAATTTACTGTTAAAAATTCTCTCGAATTGTCCGAACTAGTCAAAACACACCATATACCAACCAATGGTTTTTTAGTTTCCTTTGTTGTTTCAAACATGTTTTCAAATATTCCAACTTCAGAATGTAAGTCTCTAATCAGGAGCATTTTAGATAGATCACATATTAGCCCTTTAATTCAAAATAAAATAGAACGTTTGACCTATGCTTGAGTCAAAACCGTTGTCAATTTAATAATAAATTGTATGTACAGAGTTCAGGTCTCGCTATGGGTAACCCATTGAGTTCACTATTAGCAGACATTTTTATGTCTGATCTGGAGGACAAAATTATGAACTGCACATCAGCAAAAAAACGTATTCAATTTTGGTATAGATACGTGGATGATGTACTTGCTTTCTTCAAAGGAACATCCAGACAATTAAATTCCTTTCTTTCATTTATTAACCAACTTCACCCAAAAATTTAATTCACGTTGGAAACAGAAGAAGATAGAACATTAAACTTTTTGGATTTAACACTAATACGTGACCATAATAAAATAAACTTCAATATCTACAGGAAATCCACTTGTACAGACATTACTATTCCGAACTCATCGTTTAGCCCTCGTACCCATAAATTAGCAGCATATCACTCAATAATCCATAGAGCATTTTCGATACCATTGTCAATAGAACACCTCACTATTGAGTTGAACACGATAAAACAAATAGCCATCAATGATGGTTTCCCGGTAGATCAAATATTTAAACTAATTTATCGCAAACAACAACAATTAAATTTATCCGCGTATAAAACACATAGATGTAACCACTAAATTCATTTCTTTGACATATTTTGGTACAGTGTACGAACATATTGTTAACATTTCATCAAGCCATAATTTTGAAATCAGTTTCAAACCTCAAAATAAACTTTCCCATCTTTTATACAACGCCAAAGACAAAACCAATAAATATAGAAAACCTGGAGTTTATTAGATGATTTGCCCTGACTGTGATGACTTTTATATAGGTAGAACTTGTCGTAATTTCAAATTAAGATTCGAAGAACATTTTCGCTCGTTTAGACTCAACAAACCTGACTCAACCTTTGCTAATAATTTTTTACAAGCTGGTCATAATTTCCCTAACTTAGATAGCCTGAGCATTTCACATAACCAAACCAGAGGTTTTAAATTGAATACATTAGAATCGATAGAAATTTATATAGGTGTCAAAAACTGTAATAAAAATATCCTCAATGTACAGATAGACCTATATCAAAGTGGTCCTTTCATGTGTCTTTCAAACCACTCTTAAAATAATTCTTAGAATATTAAATTATAATCACACTATTTCACAAATTGTTACCTTGTTTACTACGTAATACTGTACTGTCTTTCAAACCGCTCTTCAAATAATTCTTAGAATATTAGATTATAGTCACACTGATTCACAAATTGTTGCTATGTTTACTATATAATACTGTGCTTTCCTAGGATATACCTATTTTTGGAATTTCCGTTGATCCCTTAATCTCAACCCTACTCAACTCTAGTCTATTCATACTTGAACTGTTTCATTTATTTCTTCATAATTTCCTAATTGTTTGATGATGGCACTTCGGTGTTGAAACTATAGTTACGTTTCCACGTTATCATTAATAAAAGTGGTATAAAAACAAAATAGTTATTATTTCATATAATCAAAATGATAAATTACCATAAAGTAACTTCTTCCACCATTGATTTTTTGAGAGCTGTATTATGGAAAGAGCATTCTTTACATTATGAATTTCGCTGTGGTCCTTTAGAAACGAAACAACTCAAATTTTTATTCTTCCCCTACTACTCCAAGTAGGTAAGTGCCGAGAAAGCACACCCAAACCATAATTTTGTATCCGGGAGACCTATTCCTGTGAATTTTACTCTATTTTTGCAAAGAGCCGCATCACGTCTTCCCATTTTTAACATTATGATTCAACTATGCACGAACATATTCACTGTTATGTTCGATTGTTACAATCAAATCGTAACTAGCATAAGCCGAATGTCCACAGTGACGATACATACAGTTCTCACTACGCCAACGAAGATGTCGGCGAAATGTAAAGACTCGCTCGGATGAGATAACTTCACATAATGCTATCTTTGAATAATATCAGCCTTCAATGGAAAGCACTACAAATTAAAATATCAAGGATATACCACATTAAGGATTGAATTATTTTAAAATACTAGATATGTGTTGGATATTTAGGTGCATTCTAATTTATAAACGAATGAAAATTACGAAGAACATTCAGAGGTTATGTTACCATAAATATCCATCGAATAGTGTGATACTATATACAGTAATTACAATTGTTGGCTTGTAAATGTTAAATGATTGTTGGTGCTGACTGCATATTTTCAAAACATCTTAGTTTTTGATGACATCGTTATATGTGACTGCACTCATTTTATAATTCCGCGAGCTTCACATACTCATAGAAATAATACGAACATTACCTCTTTCCCGACGTTGCCATTTAGCGGAGGCGGCAGCGTAACGTATGTGATGCAAAAATAAGATTTATATAATCGGAGGCGACAACGTGCCCTCCCCATAAGTTTTGTTCAACACCAGCGCCAGCGGTATATACCGGAACTGAAAATTTCTTTTGTGAGTATAGAGACTTCTTTGTGGCCTCCGACAAAAATTTCGGTTTAGGGCTCTGGAAAGCCTACTGAGGCCAGAGGCAATGAAAACATGCGAGAACGTTGTCGCCTCCGAATTCGGAGGTATATATATACACATATACATATATACATATATATATATATATATATATATATATATATATATATATATATATATATATATATATATATATATATATATATATATTCATAAAGGGTACGTTGTGGCCTCCAAAGTAGATACTGTGGATACGTTGACACCTCATATAAGACGAATTCGGAGGCGACAACGTTTTCGCATGTTTTCATCGTCTCTGGCCTCTGTAGGCCTTCCAGAGCCCTAAACCGAAATTTTTGTCGGAGGCCACAAAGTAGTCTCTATACACATAACAGGAATTTTTAGTTCCGGTATATACCGCTGGCGCTGGTGTTGCACAAAATTTATAGAGAGGGCACGTTGTCGCCTCTGATTATATATCTCTTATTTTTGCATCACATACGTTACGCTGTCGCCTCCGCTGAATGGCAACATCGTACAAGAGGTAATGTTCGTATCATTTCTATGAGTATGTGAAGCTTGCGAAATGATAAAATGAGTGCAGTCTAAACTTATAACGATGTCATCAAGGACTAAGATGATATTTAAGATATGCAATAAGTACCAAAAATCATTTAACTTTCACTTGCCAACAAATTTAATGACTGTATACAGTATCACACTAATCAAGGAATATTTATGGTAACATAACCTCTGAGTGTTCTTCATAATTTGCATCCGTTTAAAAATTAGTTATTCAACACATATCTAGTATTTTGAAATAATTCAATCTTTAATGTGGAATATCCTTGATATTTTAATTTGTAATGCTTTCCAATGAAGGCTGATTTTATTCAAATGTGATATTATTTGATGTTGTCTCATCCGAACAAGTCTTTACATTTCGCCGACCATTTCGTTGGCGTAGTGAGAACTGTATGTGTCGTCACTGCAGACATTCTTCTTATGCTAGTTGCGCTTCAATTGTAATACTCGAACATAACAGTGAATATGTTAGAGCACAGTGCATAGTCGAATGATAATGTTAAAAATGGGAAAACGTGATGCATCTCTTTGCAAAAATAGAGTAAAATTCACAGGAATAGGCTTCCCGAATACAAAATTTCGGTTTGGGTATGCTTTTTCGGCACTTATCTACTTGGGCCAGTAGGAGAAGAATCAAAATATGGGTTTTTTCGTTTCTGAAGGACCACATCGAGATTCATAATGTAAAGAATGCGCTTTTTATAATCAAGCTCTCGATATTTCTTTTCCAAATCTGTGTCTTCATTGTTTGAACAATGACATATTGCAAAAAAAATTGTTCCTGCCATTATCAAGGAACGCTATATTGTAAATTGAAAAATCTGATTCGATTCGAAGGTATTTAAATGCGATAGTCGGATTGTTGAAATATTCAATATCTACTTGAATAAACTCTATTTATTTGTATATTACAACATATGTCATAATATGACTTACAACATCTAATTATTATTTTTCAATCTGATCAATCATTCTTTTCAGAATACTTGATCTATCTGAGGACTTTCATAAAATTTACTCTCAACAGCCCCCTTCAAATTCATATCGAAGCCTTCAGAAAATAAGAAATAAAAAAATTGAAGACTCAAAACTTCTAACACATTACTTCACAACAGTCATATCTGACAGAACATATTTCCTTAAATTTTCGAGTATGTTTGCATTCAAAGATGTTGTAAAAATGTCAGCTAGTTGACATTCCGACGGGCAATATTGTAAATCGAAGTCATGTTCAATAATCTTTTCATTTTTGAATTTAAAACGCACATCGATATGCTTCGATCTTTTAGAATCACAACCTGTTTTAATCATATGTATTGCACTTCGATTATCAATTTCACAACACACATTGAGATCTTCATCTGTAAGTTCTTTGAATAGGTTTTTAAGAAAAAGCACTTCTTTCACACATTCACTTGCTGCAATGAACTCTGATTCAGCAGTACTCAAAGATACAATCGGTTGATGTCTTGTTCCCCATGTCACAGGTCCACCAGCAAAGAATATGACGAATACACTTGTACTTCGACGAGTTTGGGGATCGTTCGCATAATCAGCATCACTATATGCTTCCAATATATTTGAGTTTCTGGCAGAATACTTGATGGATAAGTTTCGTGTACCTTGAAGATACCTTAGAATCCTCTTGACTTTGGTGACATCTTTTTCCGTAGGATTCTCCATATTTCTAGAGGCAATGTTGACGGGAAAGCTTATGTCTGGTCTAGATCGATTTGATAAATACAACAAACTTCCTATAACCTCTCTGTATGGAAACTTTATATGAGTTCTGTCATCACTTGTCAACGAGACACCATTACATGTCGTCGATGGAGTCTTTACAGGTTTTGTAGCCGCCATATCAAATTTCTCCAACATTTCCTTGATATGTGAATTCTGATAAAGTCTGATTGATCCTTCTGAATCAATTATCTGTAATCCAACAAACGACTTTGGCTTCTTCTCGATTGTTATTTCATATTCCTTTTCCAGTTCTTCCAATGAGAAATCCGTCATCTACATATATGGCCAGATAAAGAGTGCCCTCTTTATTTCTAAACACAGATTTATCGGTTTTCAATTGATTAAGTCCTTTCTTTTTGGAGAAGGTCCACCAGTCTGATATTCCAATTTAGAGGAGCCTGCTTCAGTCCATACAGGGATTTTTTAAGAAGACAGACATTACCACTTTCCTCTTTGAATCCTTCTGGTAACTTCATATACATATTTTCACATACATTTCCATGGAGAAATGCTGTTTTCACATCAAATTGTTTAATAATTTTATTCGTAGATTTAGCAAAAGCAAAGAGCATCCTCAATGAAGTGATTGAAACTACTGGACTAAAAGTTTCATCATAATCCAACCCTTGAATCTGTTCGAAACCTCGAGCAACTAGACGTGCTTTATATTTTCCCCCATTTTTAATGCTAAATACCCATTTACTCGATAATAGCTTCTTGTCTGCAACTTCTCTTTCAGTAATTCAAAAACGTAATTTTTCTTCAAGGACATCTTCTCATTTTCTATAGCATTTTTCCATTTCTCTTTTCTTTCGAGACTGTTTGTTGCTTTTTGATATGTTAGAAGAACGTAATCATCACATTTCATAGGCATTCTTCTTGTTCTTGTTGAACGGTTTTCATCCATATTTCTCTTTTCTTCTGTCCCTTCTTCCAATATTTCTGTTTCATTAGTTTGTACTCCTCCCTCTTTATCTTCAACAATTCCTCGTACATTTTCTTCTCCAGTGACTACTTGTCCTTCCAATTTCACTGTGGTATTCTTTTCTGACTGGAATTCTTTATGATTTTTAAAGAAAATCTCATCTCTGGATATCGTAATTTTTCTCTTCTCAGTATCCCAAATCCTGTAACCATTTGTAGCATATCCAACAAATAACTGTTTTTTGCTTCTTGAATCTAACTTTTTGTTGTATCCCAGTATTTTAACTAAAGCATCACAACTAAATATTTGTAGTCTTGATAGATCTGGTCTTCTACCTGTCCATTACTCCACTGGTGTTCTGACTACGGTGTGTGAAGGACTTCTATTCAACAAATATACAGCCGTTCTAGCTGCTTCACCCCATAACTCTGATTTGATGTTGTATTCCAATAGTAGAGCTATGATTTTCTCTTGAATAGTTCTATTGAGACGCTCAGCTTTAACATTGAGTTGAGGTGTAAATGAGATTGAATAATCGAGGATTATTCCACGATTCTTACACCAACTCTTAAAATTATTGCTAGTCTATTCCCCTCCATTGTCACACCGACATTTGGATATTCTGAGATTAAAAGAAGCTTCCACTTCTTTTACATATTGTTTTATGTACTCCTCAGATTCATTTTTAGTTTCTAAGAGGTAAATCATCGTGAAATGACTGAAATTATCCAGTAGTGTAAGTATGTATCGTTTCTGTCCCAGGTTTTAGGTGTTATAGGTCCACAAATGTCTGAATGGATGATTTGCATTGGCCTTTCAGCTCGCATTCTTTCAGTTTTGAATGGAAGTCTGGTATGTTTTGCTTCAACACAAATTTTACAAGGCTGATATCCCGCTCGGTTGAATTGATACCGTCAACTAGAGATGTTAGTTTCTTCATGTTCGTCACTCCTAAGTGTCCAAGCTCTTTGTGCAGATCTTCCACTTCTTTTTTATTTTCATCATGTGAACTTCTTGAAATTTTCGATTTATAATGACAGCAAACAGACCGTTCTCTTGTTTTTCACCAATCATTATTTCATCATTATTTTTACTTATTATCACTTTATTTTCCGTGAACAGAACTTCTCCTCCATTTTCAGTGATACGATTTACTGACAGCAGATTTTTGGACAATTCTGGAACATAATACCGTCATTTAGAATACAAGTTTCCCCACTGACAGTGTCAATTTTCCTAGATTCCATTGATTCTGTCTTTTTTGCAACTCCAAAAATAGAATTTTTCGCTCTCGAATTCTGGAGGATGGTACTATCATTTGTTAGATGAGACGTTGTAGCGGAATCCACTATAAACAAGTCTTTGGAAATATCAGTGTTCCTGCAGGTTAAAAAAGCTACTTTATCATGGTGATTTGTTTGAACAGGTCTGGTTTTCTTGTTTCTGAAGTAACAATTCTTTTCTTCGTGATTATTTTTCTTGCATATCGTGCATTTAAATTGCTGTTGTTTCTTTTCAGTGCAGAATTTGGCAAAATGAGAATTTTCGTTACAAATATAACAATTTTTTGATGAACCTTCTCTATTTTTAGGGAAAAACTGAATCTACTGTTGAATTTCTGATCAGTTCTTAGAGTAACTGATTCTGGTTCAACTTGACCTTCAATTTTTGCTTCTTCTGCTAATAACCGTGATATCAAATTGGACAATGTTTTATCTGAAACTGCAGTAGACTCTCAGGCAGTACTGAAGTATTGGTAATTTTCTGGTAAACTGGCCAATATTTCAGAGATTATCATTGCGTCATCAATTTTCGTGCCCAACGAAGTCAGTTTAAATGCTAGGTTTTGCATATGATTGACATGATTCGATATATCCGAGCCCTTTTCAAAACCATGAGAGAAAAACTCTTTGAGAAGATTACATTTTTGTTGCTCCGTATCTCGTTCATAGATGCTCAGAAGTTTATCGAACATTTCTTCACTAGTTCTGCAGTACATAATGTGCATAAGTACTTTCTTATCAATTGTTGTTATTATGAATTTCTGTGCACATGCGTCTTTACTTATCCATTCTGCTTTCTCTTCTTCTCTAAGAGATGATAGAATCTTGCTCTCATTTACTATTTCGTAGACACCTCGAGCTTTAAAGAAGATTTCCATCCGAAATTTTCACACTGGAAATCCTTCTGCATCAATCAATTTTTCGATCTTAATTCCTCCTGTTGACATTTCTTGTGTTCAAATTTCCCTGCTTCAATTTCTTGTTTTATTTTTATATTAATGAGTTTTATGCCACAGAGCTTTCTGGGCCCATAACCTGTGGAAATATCCAATATCTACTTGAATAAACTTTATTTATTTGTACATTACAACATATGTCATAATATGACTTACAATATCTAATTATTATTTTTCAATCTTATCAATCATTCTTTTCAGAATACTTGATCTATCTGAAGACTTTCATAAAATTTACTCTCAACAGAAATATCTATTTTTCCTGTGTGGCTTCGGTTTTCTCACAATTGTTTATTCAAATTTTGTGGAGCAAAACTTGGGTCGAATTGAAGGTAGTACGTTGTTAACCTTACTACGATAAGAGTTTTACAAAATCCGTTAGATATTTTATATGTTTGCGTCACTTTAAAAAAGGTCAGTTCATCATCGCCTGACGAACAGTAGCGTATAATATGGAAACGCATGAGCGGTGTGAGCGACATATTCAAAATTCGAGTAGCAGAAGTGGAAGTTTATTTTACTAAACGTCATTTATTAAGAATGGTATGGGCAGATACATTTCTCACGAGTTTTTAGTAGGAAAGGAGGGGAATAATAAGATGAACAGATTTCGACAACTCCCTATTCACTACGTGCATTTCATGAGCTTACAGTGGTACTTTTTTAACAAAAATTATATGTTCACTCTGCGTTTATTTGCAATCCCCCCTCTAGAACTGCCGTTCGACTTTTGCATCTATCGCTCGCACCGCGTTATGCGTTCCCTTATATACAAGTGTAGGATATTTTTCTTCTGGCGGTGATAATCTGGTCTTTTTTAAGTGATGTGAACATATAAAATATCCAACGTATTTAATACAACTTTTTTTGAAGTTGGATAAACGTATTGCTTCTAATTTAAGTCAACGGTTGCTCCTAAAGCGATCAAGTCCTGTGCAGGACCATATAGAAATGATAGTTATTATCCATATCTAGGCACTGCAGGAGGTTTTGATCCAAAAAACCTCTTCAAAGGCTATCTATTGCTACTAATGTTTTTTTCAATTGTCAAATAATAGCTTAATATGCAAAATAGCCAAACTATAAGAAAGTACAATAATTTTATATATCTCAACATGTTTCAGCTACTATCGTCTGAAAATGACTGTTAGCTTCTTAGAAATAGGAATTAGTGGTAGTCAAAACATTAATTGGTTAATAACAAATTGAAGGTGGTGAGTGATCTTGGAAGATGTGCATTATGAATACGTCTAATTATATTCAAGATTTTTTATTTAAGATAATATGATAATAGCACCAATAGGAAACGTTTTGCAATAAATCACTATTTAAACATTGAAGTTCGCTATTTGCAAAAAATATTGAGTTTCATAATCAGCGATTTTTTTTTATATTATAGTCCACCATAATTTCGCTGTGGTCCTGTAAAAAGTTACCCCGAATGACACCTATACCCAATTGTAAGATGGACATAGAACTCGATCTCAAAAGGCGAGTTATCAAGAATTACCTTAAAAAACAACTGAAAGCTGGTGTCTAATTGAAATCATACAATCAGAAAAAAAAACAAAATTCCAGGGTTGTTTGTCGAAATTCGAAGAAAGTGGGAGTGTAGGTAATGGACCAGGAGATATAGTCTTCTCCTTCTGTAACATTAAAAGACAATGAAAAAAATTTTGATTATCTAAATAACTTTGATTCTATTTTATAATGCTCGATCAAACTTCATTAACGTATAATACCAGTATTGATGTTGTTCAGTAATGCAATTGTACAATAACGCATGATTTGCAATTATTAAGAACAGCCAATTTGTGAAACTCTTTGCCTAGTGAGGTCTGTGCAGATGACTTAACACAGAACTATCCACTCTGCGTTCATATGCAATCCCGTCGACCGGAATTTTGTCACTTAAAAATATTGCTCGACACATGCAGTAACCCCCTGCTCAATGTTGTCGACAGGAGTGTGGAAGTTGTTGTCAGAACAGTACATTTTGGAACACGCGATTTTTTTTATATTTTTCATAAATCAATAGAAAAAGCGTGAATCCCGTTTTCCTAAAATTTACGGTTCTGATAACAAATTTAACCTTTCTTTCAAGATTATTGAGCAAGGGTTACTACATCTCTCTAGTGTAACTGACAAAACTTGGTCGGGCGTGGAGTTGCATATGAACGCAAAGTGCACATACAGTTCAAAAAGGTATCACTGTGGGTTAGTCATTAAAGAACTGTTACAAATGAAGTGTTTAGAGATAATAAGGTCCAAGTAATAAATAGCGATTTATCAACGTCTGTTCATATTATCACCTCCCTCACTACGATAGACTCCAAAGAAATATAGCTGCACTTACGGATTTTGATTAATGGAGCTTAGGAAAAAATCTAGCACGGCCAATCGAATTTTGGTTATATTACTCGCACCGCGTATGCATTCTCGTATATATGAATATACGCTATTTTCCTTCTGGCAGTGATAATGTGGTCTGTTTTTTAGTGAAGCAAACATACAAGATATCCAACGGATCTTATGGGACTTTTTTTGTAGTTAGATTAACGTATTACTTCTAATTTAAGTTAACAATTGCTCCAACAAAGTTTTAAATCAACAGTCGAGAGACAAAACCGTAACAATAAAATAAAATTAAGATATTTCAGCTTCCGGTTATCGGATTTAGGTCTACAAATTTTTGTTCAGCGTGTTAATATATCGAATGCCGAAAACCGCATGTTGATGTGACATTCCACTATGGAGATATTCTAATTGTTTTTAAACCCTTTTTTTAAGCAGTTAGAATAATCACTTTAAAAAATAATTTAAGGACAGTCCCATATAGAAGTTTTAGGTAGTATCCATATCTAGGCACTGTATGACGTTTTGAGTCACAAATCCTTTTCAAAGGCTAGTTATTTGGTAATTTTTCTTTCAATTGTTGATTAATGCTTAATATGTAATATATCCTATTAATGGAAAGACTACTAATGCTTTGATATATCCCAACATGTGTCAGCTACTATCAGGTATGAATTACAATAAATTCGCGAAAGACAGGTCACACTGACACATATGCTCATTATTGTAGCCTTTACGTACGTTGTTATATTTCGTACAATATCAACATTAAAAAGAAAATTTCTTCAAATTTACGGTAATTTGAATAACAGTCATCGGAGAAGTCTAGAGATATTTGGAGAATAGCATACAAATAAAATGTCTTCTGATGATGGTCGTGAGACCGAAATCCTCGTAAAGACGAAAATAATAAGCATATGTGTTAATGTGACCTATCTCCTGAGAATTTATATACAGAGTGTCCCAGGTTTTAGTAGCAGAACTTCAACAGTCGATTGAAAATATTATTTTGAGAAAAAAGTTCCCATTAACATATATGCACAGACGCTTAATTTTTGAGATACTGAGTGTTAAATTCTATAAAAAATGTCCTAGTCTTTTTCGTATCTCCGGAGATAATTAAGATTGTCTGAATGAAATTTGATATCGTGGATGCATAGATAAGTTACCATATTTGCACATAATTTGAGACAGGTATTGCTCTCAGTGGCTTAGATATAGGTATTTGATAACAATAAATAGACCCCAAAAGTGTTATCACCCTGTAGAGACAAATAAGGTATTTTGACATTCCTCTGCACCTGGCATCATTTCACGGCAAATTAAATTTTTGTGAATTAACTACCACCACCATGAGAATCGGGCGAAAATTGGAAAAAAAGGAACCTCAAATTAAAGAGCGTCGTCTAGTGACAAAAATGAAATGAGCTGTCTTTTCTAATCTGTACAGCGATACATTACAAAGAAAGGCCAAATTTTTATTTCAAAAAATGTTCAATCCAGATAACTACAATGTAGTTTAATTTATAACAGGTTCACCAACAAGAGTTAACAGGACACAATGTTCTAAATTTTGTGTATTAATTTTGAAGAAATTGTTCAAAATGATTCCTATTTTCTCGTATACATAGTTCAAAACGTCGTATCATAGATATTCTAACTTCAACGAAAACCTTTTTCCAATTTTCATCAGATTTTCATGGTAGTGGTAATTAATCACAAAAGTCAAATTCGTCGTGAAACGGTGCAAGAAATATCAAGAGACCTTATTTGTTTAGATTCAAATTCTGCAATTTGTTACTAAAAAGTAACCTATACAGGGTGATAACACTTTTCGGACCAATTTATTGTTATTAAATACCTATATCTACGCCACTGGAAGTATTAATGGTCTCAAATTATATGCAAAAGTGGTAACGAATCCATGGTACTGAATTTTATTGAGATATCTTGAGGATATACAAACAAAATTAAGACACATTTTATAAAATTCAACACCACCCTGTATCTCAAAACTGTCTGTGCATATGATTTGATGGGAACTTTTTTTCCTCAAAATAAAATTTTCTATCGATTGTTGAAGTTCTGCTACTAAAACCTGGGACACCCTGTATAACTATCAGTTTCTTAGGAAATTGACAAATAAAAATCATAATTTGTTAATAACAAATGAAACGTCGTAAGTGATCTTAAAAGATGTGGATCATGGATACCTTCAATTTGGATCTAGATTTCTTATTTACGACTCACCGTTCCTTGATAATAGCAAGTATAGGAAACATTTCGCAATAAGTTACTGTTTAAAAATTGAATCTCGCAGATTTGGAAAAATTATTGAGTTTTATAATCAGCGCATTTTTCTACATTATAATTCACCATAATCTCGCTGCGGTCCTGCAAGAACTATCTCAAAAGTTACCCTGAATGACCTAGTATACTCATTTGTAGAAAGGAATTACCTTCAACAACGACTACAAGCTGGTGCGGTATCTAATTGAATTCAAAGTCATCAAGACAAACAGGAAAAAACATTAAATTCCGGGGTTGGTAGTCGAAATTTGAAGAACGTGAGGCTGCAGTTTATGGACCAGGAGATAGAGTCTTCTTCTTTCATAACATTGAAAGAGAATGCAAAGAAAGTTGATAATCTGAGTAACATTCATCCTATTTTATGAAGCTCGATCAAACTTCATCGACATGTGGTACTCGTATTAATGTTATTCAGCTCAATTTTACAATAATGCATAATTTGAAATTATAAAGATAAGGGAATTCGTGAAACTCTTTGCCTAAGTGAGGTCTTTTCAGAAGACTAAACCCAGAACTTTGAGCCTGTTGATCGTGAATCTAATTATGTAAAAAAAGAATTCAATATCAATGATATTACATTCATTAAGCTGACTGATACCGAAGATACATGTACCTTTAAAATGAGCGAACGTGAAGACATTATTCAATCTCTACTGGTACCAGAGGGCTGGTCTCAAGGAGTAGCCGTACGTGAGTTCATTAACTCCAGGAAATGACGTCCACGATTGAGACGAATTCCCAACTTTCCAAATAACAAAAATGCAACTTTGCGTTGTGAGTTTATTAAATAATCAAATTTTTTTCTATCAGAATGTCCTAGGCTTACGCAACTGACTTCTATGATTAGGTAATTTATTCAATAATAATAGGTACTATGTGAAACGAGTTTGAATAAATAATTTTCTACACTTGAACGTTTTGATGATATGTTCAGCTGTATACCGTGAAGATCATAACAGTATCACAGTGTCACTAGAACCAGTGAACTGAGCAACGTGGAGGTGGTGTGCCTATCGCAGTTATAAAAGCATCAATATCTAACGAACTAACTGTCTTAGGAAACAAGAAAGAAGAACTAAGTGCTAAAATCCAACTTGAGAAGTCTTACTTAATATTAGGTATCTGTAACTTACTTTCCGCTTGATTCTGAAATCGTATCCTATTTAGAACATTTATACCTGACCGAATTATCAGTATAACAGTATTATCATCAAGGAGATAGGAGTATTTTAAAATGAATGAATGTAGATGACACAGTTTCATGATATTATCAATGGAATCATTGACATTTGGTCCCTTAAATGCTCATTGTGCCATCTTCATTTCGCGAATGAATTACTAAAAGTATACAAAAACTAATTTGTGAGAGGAATGGAGGGTAATAAGCAATTCAAAAGAACTAACTCAGCAGCAGATTATAATTTGTCCTTTGAGTTAAGGAAAACGGTGTAGACGTATTTGATCAAGAGAATTTTGGAATTATGTTAAAACTAACAAAGGCTATATAAGTTGTATGTATTTCAATAATATATCATGAAACCCTTTTTCCTTCCAGAATATATACTGTAAAAAGAAACTGAACAATCTCCCTGTAAGAGCTACCCTCTCAATAATTTACCCTCAGTTCATATTTCTTATACTGATATAATTAATACCATTTCTCATCCCAAGCTTAATTCCTGATGGAATACCAGGCTATTTTGAAAGACATTATAATTACGGTTCAGCTCATCCTCTCTTCATGATTATTGATATAATAAGTATCTAACTGAGGGTGAATTCTCTATAAGTTTTCAAAGTAATTCCTGTAAATGAGTCGGAAGGACAATCATATGTTCATAGTTACCGACCAATATGCATCAATTAACTTTGCTGAAATCAAAAGCGCATCAGTCGTTGAGAAGAATATGAGGTGAACTGTGTGTACGTATATTAAAGACCCAGCACGCAGGTGAAGAGGTGTCTATATGACCTCCGGTGATGTGGCAACACCTTCGGAGGCAGAAACGACCACAAGGTGTACGCATATATACAATTTTCAGAGGCCACATGATACACTCTGTGCTCCTCATATATGACCCTTCAAAAATTTGGAAATCTTTTCCCCTCAAGGAATCCGAATTGGTTATGATTTCAGCATCCCATATATAAATTTTTTTTCAATGTAACTCAATCAGAAGACCCGGAGGCGAGGTCGCCTTTTCCATGTACCGGAGGCGACAACATACCGTGCATCAATATATATATATATATATATATATATATATATATATATATATATATATATATATATATATATATATATATATATATATATATATATGTTTCTTCTTATGTTCTCGCGGAAAATCTAGGCGAAATTGGTCCTTTTGAGGACCGAAACCACACAACGCGGATCAATACCCGAGAATCCAGTTCTACATATATATATATATATATATATATATATATATATATATATATATATATATATATATATATATATATATATATATATATATATATATATATATATATATATATATGTAGAACTGGATTCTCGGGTATTGATCCGCGTTGTGTGGTTTCGGTCCTCAAAAGGACCAATGTGATTCGACCGTAGAGTATGGAAAATCTAGGCGAACTGTTCGCAACATTTATAAGACAGTGATATTCGGTCATCCCTATATGATATACGCTATTCGATTATTAAATCCAAATGATTCCGCGAAAGTTTTTTTATCAGGCTCACTAACAGCTGGTATTTCGATTAGGTCAATATACCCTAACACGTTGTAAGAAATGAGAATATCAGATTGTACACGTCTTCCTGAATTCGACTCGGAAATCTGTTTACTTGAGAGGTGACCAAGCACCCGTGTACTACTGTGTCTCTCCTTATGACAATTTATTACGCCTCGGTTTATCTTTTGGTTTAATAGAAATACGGAATCAGTGTTCGGAAGAACAAATTACTATTAAATTGTTCACGGGGAATCCCTAACTTGAAATGGAACTCAATCTCTTTACGGAAATTCTTAATTGTTAAATAAACTGGTATTCATCATTGCATTCATATGAAACGACTGTCAACACTGAATCGTCTCGTAGAATTTGATTGAAAATTAAAACAAAAATTGATTCTTCACGGAAAATATTATTAAATCATGAACGGAACAGCTCTTCTCAATATATTCAGGAAAAACAATCGTCAACACTTGACTGTTTTCTAGAATTATTGAAATAGACTCAGATTCAAATAGTGACGAAAATAATAACTAATTATGAACAGTACGGCGCTTCCCTATCTATTCAGGAAAACAATCGTCAACACTTGACTGTTTTCTAGAATTATTGAAATAAACTCAGATTCAAATAGTGACGGAAAATAATAATTAATTATGAACAGTACGGCGTTTCCCAATATATTCAGGAAAAACAATCGTCAACACTGGACTGTTTTCTAGAATTATTGAAATGTAAATTCAGATTCAAATAGTGACGGAAAATAATAATTAATTATGAACAGTACGGCGTTTCCAAATATATTCAGGAAAAACAATAGTCAACACTGGACTAGAATTATTGAAATGTAAATTCGGCAATTGAATCTTTACGGAAAAATTATTAGTTAGCAAAGTCGAGAATATACTTACTCTCCATTTATCGGATTAAATGGAAAAACTCTACTTCCGGTATCTCGGGTTTACTGCTTCAGCTACGGTGGTCTCCTCGCAAGTGATTCTCAGATGGGAGACCGGCCTCCTTTTATACTCTGAAGTTGACACGTCATGTCATTGAGAATGTCGCCGGAACGCGGACTCGCTTATCAGGAGCTACACTCTGCTGTCGTGTTTTCATACACATAGTGTAACAAAGTTTGATGCCTTTATTTCGGAAGAGGTGACTTACTTGGGCAATAATATTAATTAGTAACGACCCTTCGTTACACACCTCCCTTTCTTCGGAAAAATTTTAATTTTATTAAAATTTTCCATCCAAATACTCCTGGTAAGTTGGCGTCTCTGTGCTGTCCCAGGGCAGCTTAACGCGGACTACTACTTTACCAGAAGGATCCCTAACCCGATAATAGCGGAATTTCTTTCGGCGCGGACGTTTACAAATATTCTTAACGCTAGTCTTAATACTACTTATCCTAATTATGCCACTAATGGTGTCTCTGTCACTCTGGGGCACTGGGTTATTTAAACTGGGAATAGAAGTCTCTGCCTTCGGGGAGGGGCTGATGTTGAAGAGAAGACGGCTGGGGGTTGGAGGCATCTCGCTGGGCAACGGGGAATAATACAATTGGAGAATCGGGCTCGTGTCCGGTGTATGTCCGAATATCTCCAGATACTTCCGACCCAGCTGAAGAGCGGCCTCGGCATCGTCTCCGGGAGTATGGGGAACTTCAGGGGTACGAATCTGCGGGCTGGACGTCATACCTGAGGGAATAAAAAAAATTAGTTCTTAGTTATTGTCTTCAAATCCTTGACATGTACTCGAAGAGGTGGACGCCCTCTTCCATTGTCAAGGAGGACTACTAACGGAGACAGGATCTTCTTCACACGGTATGGGCCTGCGAACTTGGGGGCTAGTTTTGCCGCGAATCCTTGCACCCCTGACGACAGTGGATGTTCCCTCTTCATGACCTCATCTCCTACGCGCGGTATCCAATCCCTACGTCTCAAATTATAGTGATGGCTCTGGACATTATAGGCCCTATTCAACTTAAGTTTCACAAAACTCATCACGTCTTGTAAGCCAGTCAAAAACTCTGCATGTACGGCGGGTTTCCAAATTTTCTTTGCAAGCGTCGGGTTGTCCTTGAGCTTCTCGAAACAGCGTGCGTGGTTGTTCCAGCTCTCTTCCATAATTCAAGAAGGCCGGGGTGAAACCAGTGGAGTCATGACGGGCGGTATTGAGGGCAAATATCAATTCGGGTAGATTCACATCCCATTTTCGGTGATCGACTTCGCACATTTGAGCGACCATGGTTTTGATAACTTCATTAACCCTGTCTACGGGATTCGCTTGCGGTGTATACGGAGGGGTCAGTTTGTGCCGTATGCCAATTTCCGTTAGAAAACTTTTGAATCGGTTGGCTATAAACTGAGAGCCATTATCACTGATCAGAACTCGAGGACATCCAAATCGCATCAATATTCTTTCCTGGAAAATTCGAAGAACCGTTGCGGTATTGGCTTTCCGAATGGCTTGACATTCTACCCATTTCGTCATTTTGTCCTGAAACACTAGTAAATAATTATTAGCTTTCGATGAGCGTGGTAAGG
This sequence comes from Endomychus coccineus, assembly GCA_958510875.1. Lineage (NCBI taxonomy): Eukaryota > Metazoa > Arthropoda > Insecta > Coleoptera > Endomychidae > Endomychus > Endomychus coccineus. The sequence goes on along the minus strand of OY294068.1, from coordinate 100,500,868 downwards.
GTCCCACCAAGTCTACACTCACCACTTCCCAGGGCTGTGACACTTGACTTTGCTGCATTAGTCCTGCCGGTTGTTGTTGCGAGGATTTATGTTTCAAACATTGGGGACAATTACGAACATATTGCGAGATTTCTCTGAACATCCCTGGCCAGAAATATTTTCGGGCCACTCGGGCAATTGTTTTCGTAATGCCCATATGTCCCGCGGTGCTTTCGTCATGACATTCATTTAAAATTCTAGGCCGCTCTTGTTTGGAAACGCATAATTTCCACGGTTCGGATTGAGCTCCTTCGGAATAATCATTTGCCTCATAAAAATATCGGTACAAACGATTATTCTCTATACGGTAATCTGACCATTGTTCGGGTTTTCCCGAAACTTCTTTCATTTTCTTGTTCAACCACGGGTCGACGCTTTCCTCCTGAACAACGGCAATTTCTGCTTGCTCTTCTTTCAACATTTTGTCCACCTCCTCATCCAGAACTTTTTGCATAGCAGGATTTTGAGGTCGGTATCGTTGTTTATTCGGAGTTATGTTCTTTAATTTAATTTGATGTTTTACCAAAGGAGTACATCCTTTAATACCCTCAAATTGTTTCAATTCTTTCTCCAAAAATGCCTGCAACCGTGCTTCCTGGGTCGTCGCTAATCGAGTTATCGACTGTATGTGATCAACCTCTTTTCGCTCACTAGAGTCGAAAGTCCTAGGTTCGCTGAAGTTGATTGTCACTCTCCAGTGGGAAATCAAATCTATTCCAATAAGCATTTGCGATACCATACCGGGAAGTACTGAAAATTGACCTTCCTTATCCTGCGAGGCTGCGGTACATTTAATATAGTATCCTCTCTGTATATTACTAATAGTTCCATCCGCTAAGCTAGCCTTCTGACAAGTGCGGGTTTCCGGAATATTTAGTTCATTACAATAATCGGCGACGTCATCATTGATATAGGATTTAACCGATCCCGTATCAATTAAAGCGGAGAATTTTCTTGATCCGATTTTCACTTCTAAATGTATCCTCGGATCGGGCAACGCTTCGGCAAGCGTGGATACATTTCCGGTGACAGGCAACGGACTTATAACGTTCCGACGAAGCCTGCCTTGGCGTCGGACGTTCGGGCGTTTCCCGAAAATGCCTTCTGGCATCCACAATTCTTGGTTAACACGCCTTGTTTTCCGCATTGGGAACAAAATTTTCTAAAGGGACCCCTGCATTGGAACCGCCTGTGTCCTTTCCCTCCACATCTCCAACATATCTCCTGGGCCCTGGATCCCGTGAGAGGAAGAATCATGTTGATATCGCGAGGCGGGTTGGTGTCTTTCGGTACCTTGGACGTCGCTTAAGTATGCACCAGTTCTTGCTCTACAATTTCATATTCCTCACATAATCGGATCAATTCGGCGAGAGAAGTAAAATCCCTGGGCCGTACATATTGTCTCACATCCGGGCGGAGATTTTTATAAATCCTTGATAATTCTTCGGTTTTCGACAATACTTGTCCACGCCTGCATAAAGTTTACAGAGCAATCACGTAGTCCTTAGAGCACTCTTGCGGAGCCTGAACCCTTTTTATAATGGAATCCAGGATATCTCGGCGATAGTTTGTCTGTAGAAAATACAGTTCGAAATCGGCAATGAAGTCATCCCACGTGACCCATTGTCGGTTATTATTCCGGTACCACAATAAAGCTTGCCCTTTCAGCACTTCCGGTAATACATGAAGACAGTCTGTATCCTCAATTCCGTACGATTCTTTCAATTCGGAAAATCGTTCCAGGAATTCTAAACTATCCTTCTTTCCTTCAAAATGCAAACCCCATTTCCGCACCTGGTCCATGAGCTTAGATCGATCCCTGTTGTCAGGGGGGGATGGAGGGATTTGAGAAAATTCTCCTCCCGACGTGAGATCTCTTTCTTCATCTGCTGTTCTGGGATGAGTTCGGTAGTACTCCACCAATCGCTTTCTCATGTCATCTACGGTTCCCATCACGCTGAGTCCAACTTTGAACAGTTCTACTTCCAGTTCCTCCTTCCTTTTTGTGTAGATCCAAGATACTCTACTATCCCCTATGGATCTAGAACCACCTTCTTCCACACTCATTTTATAAGGCAAAGACACAAAAATAAAATTTCCAGATTTTTTTTTCCAAGTTTTGTTCGTTTTTTTTTTCTTTCAAAGTCCCCTTTTAGGGCAACTTACGGTCCCTGCTCGGGCGACATTTTGTAACCAACTCTCGCCCAATTGACTAATTTTGGTGGAAGATTAGTTGTCCCCTAAGGTTACGGTACGGTCATGTACCTTAGCAGACCTGCCTGGGTTTCTTACAAGTAAGAAGGTCAGAGTTCTTCTAGTTTAGTTTTGTGGTTGGTATTCGAGAGATGCTCTTCCTACAGAAGAATAATGTCTTTGCCTTGAATAGAATGATGACAAACCTTTGTAGCTATTAACAGAAATAAATCATTAACTATTTACAATATTATATACAATTATCAACAATCAAAATATCTATACAGAGTTTTCACTGGAAATGACAACATTTATAAGACAGTGATATTCTGTCATCCCTATATGATATACGCTATTCGATTATTAAATCCAAATGATTCCGCGAAAGTTTTTTTATCAGGCTCACTAACATCTGGTATCTTGATTAGGTCAATATACCCTAACACGATGTAAGAAATGAGAATATCAAATTGTACACGTCTTCCTGAGTTCGACTCGGAAATCTGTTTACTTGAGAGGTGACCAAGCACCCGTGTACTACTGTGTCTCTCCTTATGACAATTTATTACGCCTCGGTTTATCTTTTGGTTTAATAGAAATACGGAATCAGTGTTCGGAAGAACAAATTACTATTAAATTGTTCACGGGAAATCCCTAACTTGAAATGGAACTCAATCACTTTACGGAAATTCTTAATTGTTAACTAAACTGGTATTCATCATTGCATTCATATGAAACGACTGTCAACACTGAATCGTCTCGTAGAATTTGATTGAAAATTAAAACAAAAATTGATTCTTCACGGAAAATATTATTAAATCATGAACGGAACACCTCTTCTCAATATATTCAGGAAAAACAATTGTCAACACTTGACTGTTTTCTAGAATTATTGAAATAGACTCAGATTCAAATAGTGACGAAAATAATAACTAATCATGAACAGTACGGCGATTCCCTATCTATTCAGGAAAACAATCGTCAACACTTGACTGTTTTCTAGAATTATTGAAATAAACTCAGATTCAAATAGTGACGGAAAATAATAATTAATTATGAACAGTACGGCGTTTAACAATATATTCAGGAAAAACAATCGTCAACACTGGACTGTTTACTAGAATTATTGAAATGTAAATTCAGATTCAAATAGTGACGGAAAATAATAATTAATTATGAACAGTACGGCGTTTCCCAATATATTCAGGAAAAACAATGGTCAACACTGGACTGTTTTCTAGAATTATTGAAATGTAAATTCGGCAATTGAATCTTTACGGAAAAATTATTAGTTAGCAAAGTCGAGAATATACTTACTCTCCATTCATCGGATTAAATGGAAAAACTCTACTTTCGGTATCTCGGGTTTACTGCTTCAGCTACGGTGGTCTCCTCGCAAGTGATTTTTAGATGGGAGACCGGCCTCCTTTTATACTCTGAAGTTGACACGTCATGTCATTGAGAATGCTGCCGGAACGTGGACTCGCTTATCAGGAGCTACACTCTGCTGTCGTGTTTTTATACACATAGTGTAACAAAGTTTGATTCCTTTATTTCGGTAGAGGTGACTTACTTGGGCAATAATATTAATTAGTAACGACCCTTCGTTACAACGCAACATATTTCAAAAACATCCGTTCCAAGTATTTTTGCAGAAGGAATTTAATTTTTCATCAATTAACAAGCATCAGACATCCTCAATCCAATCCATCAGAGCGATATATACAGAAAGTAATAAAATATCTAAGGATATCTTGTGAGGGTAAACATCGTCTATGGGATGAATCAATATCCATGGTAGAAAAATGTTTAAATCATTGTCCAAATACTACAACAGAGAAAACACCTGTATTAATTATGAAAGGTGAAGAACCTGATAGAAAATGGTTAGATGAAAATTCAGTAGAAAGAAATGAAATTTTGAAAGATATCAGTAATACGATAGAAAGAAATGCAAGAAAGTATATGAGTAGGGAAATGAGAAAAAGAGGGAAGTTAATTAAATTTGAAATAGGTGAATTAGTAATAGTAAGAGCAATGAGAGTAACTAATAATAAAAAGAATATATGTGGAAAATTATGTTTTGCTTTTGAAGGTCCATATGTGGTAACAAATGAAAATGCTGAAAATAGTTATGAATTAATGAATCCTGAAACTGGGAAGATAAGGGGAATATTTAATACTGATCAAATATACAAGTATAATTATTAATAAATCTAGTTAAAGAAAATAAAATCAAAAGATGAATAAATTTTAAATATTAATGTTGATTAATATGTTAAAATTGATTTAGGGGAATTTGTTATGATTTCATTTCCTAAACAATAAAATAATAAAATTAGAACTTACCGAACATTGAAAATCAGAAAAGATTAATAAAAAGATATTATATGGAATTAAAAACAATATTAAAAGTTGAATATTAGTTAGTATAATATAATGAACAATGTAAAACATAATAAACAACAATTTAATTAGATTAAAAGTGTAAAACAAGAACTTCAATGAAAGTGAATAAACGTACAGTGTTGCGAAGACAGAAATCATAATTAAAATGATTACAAAAACTATCATGAGATAGCACAAACTATTGAAAAATGTTATAGATATAAGTTAGGATTAGTAAATTTGAGTTATATTATGTTAAAGACATGTTATTGATATGTTATATTATGTATTAGTTTTTAATAATGACAACTGTCAAATTTATAATAATTATAGGAATAATCATATTAATAATAACCTAATCATAGGTTATCTTATACCAAAGTGTGTGGAAAAATGTAGGCAATATGAATTTAAAAAGAAGGAATCATCATCAATCAAAATAAGTTGAAAATCTCCAATAATTAAAAATTTAAGGAATACTAAATTCTGATTGGCCGATGCAATTTTATAAACGTCAGATTTCTAACAATGTAATAGTTCTGTCAGTCTTCAACAATCAACAAAGCATTCTTGATAGTTAAACTAAGCACCTCATTGGTTATTTTTGAAAATACTTGGCGTCCTTTTTGAAGGCCTATAAAAGGCATCTGAAGACAAGCCAAGTTAGTTAGCCATCAACATCTGAATGTAGTTGACTCTCATATACATATTTCATTATTAATTTGGAAACTGCGTTATTTTTGGGTAGTGAAATTGGGTATTTTACTTTATTGTCAATATCGGCGTTTTTCAATCTGCCCCCGGCGC